>MU225544.1:2670583-2686127 GCA_018584345.1 Thuja plicata
GCTCACTCTAAAGATGTTGATGTCCTTGGTTGTCATATACATGCTGATGAACTTATTGATTATCCTTTTGCATCTTCCACGTCCATCCTTGGACCTCCTCCACCAATACTAAGGGATTCACATTTTCTTTCCATCTTGGGTCATTATGTCCCTTCACTTTCACCTCCTAACTCTCCTAATTCATCATCCATCTTGAGTCCTTATGTCTCTCCATCTCCTATCTTTCCTCAAGATCAACATAAATGCATACCTTTGAATCCTTTTCATCCATCCACCCATCTAAACTAGTCATATTATTTTTCTTCCTCCACAAGTCCCAAGTCTTTTGGAAGAAACTTGAATGTTCAATAAAAGAAAAATAAGTAATACAAGAATCCATCTAAAAAATAAGATCACCATGTCTCCCCTAAACGACATGGGGGCATAAAGTCAAAAGAGATATCTAAGAAGAAAACTACAAGACAAGTATGGGTTCTAAAATCCATCATTGAATATATTCTCTCTAAATCATCAAAAAGAAATGAAAATCCTACGACTATATGGATTCGAAAGTCTCTCTTGAAAAACTCTCATTTTGAACAAGTGAAGTTGAAATTTAAGTTTCCAAAGGCTTCCACTTCATCTTCTTCCAAAAACATTCTTTCATTCCATGCGCCTTAACCGCAACCTCTATTATCCATTCACCATATTGCTTTACATATTATATCATTCACATTTCCTCCATCCTCTCACCACCCTTCAAGGTGTGTATTGAAGTTGATCTTGCCTTCCTTTGTGTCTACCCTTTCATAATCCTTCTATTCACTATCCTTCTACCTTCTATCATTTTTCCTCATTTGTCTATTCCTCCTATCTTCCAACCTCACTCATTTTGCATAAAACCTTATCCTCCATTTTTCTCTTTCATCTTCCTTTCCATATCAACATATTTGAGCATATCATGGTTTATACTTTCAAGGAGCATTATCTAAAAAGCTTGCCTTCTTCCAAAAAATTTAAAAAATTCAAAATAAAAATAAAAAAAAAAAATAAAAAAGAAAAATTAATGAGAAATAATTTCATCCTATGGTGAAAACCACTCCCTTGTGGTGCCTTGGATAGGTACCATAATGAAAACCTGGCAATCAGGCATCATGCATAGTTCTTCTACATCTTTCATTTATTCTGTATTTTCTCTTTGATCTTGACAATGTTGATTTATACACGAACATTTGGGCTATCTTGTGAGCTATCTTACGATGATCTTTCTTTCATTCCTTTCATGTTTAGCCTTCATGTCCATCTTCCTCCATTCATTTTTACCTATCGCTATCATTTTCTCCTTTGGTCTTGATCTAAAAAAAAGAAAGAGTAAAACACGGTGCTATGAAGCCTCTTGACATGTCTACTCCTTTAGACTGCATCCTTTCCTACTCTTGAATTACTCTTTTGTGACTTATCCTATGCTGGCCTTTCATTCTTGTCTAAATGTGCTTTACATGATGTTTCTTTTCTTTTCCCTAGCTTGGGTACTCTTCAGGAGTTTTCCTTTGAGGATTTCTTCCCTTCATTCTCCTTCATTCTCCTGTCTTCCATCTCTTCCACCAGCTTTCTAATCCCTCATGTCCTCCACCTTGCTAAAACATTAGGACTGCGCGATGTGATCTTGCTTGGGATTTTGATGCCCATTCTGTCTGGGGGCATCTTTTGTACATATTTATTGATCTTGAAAAATTCAAAAAAATGATATATTGTCAAAAATTCTAAAAATCAGAAAATGTCCTGAAAAAATGATCATCTTAGTGAAAACCTATCAATAGGTGCTTTGATGTATCTTCAAAAAAAATTATATATTCCAAAAATAAAAAAAATTTAAAAAAATTTAAAAATTCAAAAAAATTGGAAAAAGTGCCTTGGTGAAAACCTGGAAATAGGCGCCAAATTCAAACAAATTATAAAAAGTCCTGGAAAAAAAATGAAAAAAAGAGAAAAAATTCTAATAAAATTCAAGTGGTGAAAACCTGGAAACAGGCGCTGTTTGAGGCCTTTGCACCCATATTTCTTAGCGCGTGTCCGTGACACTTAGCTTTTCTCCATCATGCCTTGTCCTTGTTGCCTTGATTTGGAATTGGTCTTTGTCTTTGTCTAGGGGGCATAACTGTATTAGCTTCGGTCTCTTGGATGTATTTGTCTTTAAGACACCTCACAAATGGTGTTTTTCAATACCACTCGCAACTGTATTTTTCAATACAACCCCTGACATCGAGTGTTTTTCAGCACTTATCGGTTTGGTCTTACCCTATTTTGTCATGTGGTCTTACCTTCTTGCAAGCATTCAATCCTTATCCTCAGAACTTGGTATCAGTTAACACACTTAAATTTTTTAAACACAACACTTAATGCTTGAGCTATGTCATGACATTTTCTTTGTGTGCTGACTGTTATTGATTTTTGTTGAGTGTCCTTGTCTAATAAGTCTCTCTGTGATGCATAGCTAGAGGACTTGGGGCATGGGGCATGTTTTTCTTTGCTTCTTGCTTTATGCTTAACTATTTTTGCACAACTGTTCTACTGGTCATCCTGGCCTCTATGCCTTGATGCAAGTGTGGTTTTTCTATATTAAATTGGGTAAGCTAACATCACAGTCATCTTGACCTTTATGTCTTTGATGCTTATGTTAGAATCTTTTCACATTCCAATCCGATATAAATCACATTCATATCTTCATGGTTGCACTTGTGACTAGTGATGATTGTGTGATTTTCCTATGTCCGTTAATAATGGCCCAATGATGAGAATAAGTTCCTTAACATTCTCTAATGAATGATGAACACAAAAGTCCTATGTTACAGTTGCTCTATTGCAAGCTGTACACCTTTGCATTTTCATGTAGCTTGCATTGTTAGACCTCATGTTAGTTTGCATTTTTAGGCTGCATTATGAGTTTGTAGGGGTTTCCTTCATCTTTCTTATGGACTTTAAAGCAGCTGTGATCATTTTTGATCTTTATTTCCTCATCTTCTTTCGTGATCTCAGTTGAATTTTTCTATCTTAAAGAGTTGATTAATTTTGGGGCATTCTCTTTCTTAAGGAAAATTCTCTTTCTTCTCTCCATTTATTTCCACCTCTTCCAAACTTCTATCTTTCATTTGCTTTCACCCCACTTCTTCTTCTTCTTCTTCTAATTCAACCTTGGGGCATAATCTTTCATGCTTGATGATCTACCTTGGTTCATTGATCCTTATATCTTTCATCTTACATCAAGAACGTTATCTTTAGTTCGATTTGATCAAAATTTATCAATTTGTTATTTCTCATCTATCTCATTTCGATTTTGATCACGAGGGGGCAGTACCTATCAAACTTCAATCTTTGATTCAAATTTATCAATTATATAAGTCTTGCTTGAGATTCTTATCTCTGACATGTCATTTACTTACAAACAATGGTGTTGACTTTGTCTTTTTTAATTGTGCTTATTTTTATCCTGATGTGTTACCAAATCGATCACACGTCTGGGTTGTTTTGTGATCCCAAATTGACCTCACACTTCAACTGCATTCTTTGAGTACATGTGTTCCCAAGTTGACCACACATTAGTTAAAGAGGGGAAAATGTATGCACCCTAAAATGGTCGCCTAGACTTTGGGCCCCATTTTATCATTTTATCAATTTCCTGAATCAATGCTTTGCAACATTTTCATTCAAATCAATTTCCTTGATCAAATTGTAATTAATTCAATTATTTTAATATTTCCTAAGGTTTGATCATTTTTATTTAATTAAAAGATTTAATTTTCTTTTTAATTAAATACAATTTATCTTATTTAATTAAAATATTTAATCTCCCTTTTAATTGAATAAAATTTATCTTATTTAATTAAATTAAATTTTTCCCTTTTAATTAAATAAAATTTCTCTTATTTAATTAAATTAAATTCCTCTCATTTAATTAAATAAAATTCTTCTAATTTATTTAATTATAAAGAAAACCCCTCTTTTAATTAAATAAATAAAAATCCCCACTTAAAGCACTTTATTTGTTGAAAAGGCAGTAAATTAAATAAAAATTAGATAAAATCTCTTTTTCTTCACATTTTCCTAAGTGGTGGGATTTTTGTCTCTTAATCATAGCCTTTGATTTTTGCCTCTTAATCTCAACCATCCATTGTGCTTTAAAAGGAAATCTCTCATTCTCATTTAGAGATCATCCACAATTATAGTATTATTATGCTACAGGTTTGGAGAGTAATTTTGGAGGAGGATTTGAGCACTTGAGCTTGGATATTTCAACTTCTCTCTTCTTGTCTTCTTCTTCTTGCATCCATGGCTACTCATGTAGATTGGATCCATTTTTTATTTTCATAGATTAAATTTTCATATTTACTTTCATAGATTAATCATGCATTGTTATCATTTAGATTAATTTCCTTTTATGCATTGCAATCATATAGAGTAGATCTCATTTCATGGTGTACTTGCATGGGCACTAACTAGGTCAATCTAAGGGCCTCCATTTCAAACCTTTGCACTCCATGACTAGAGAGCTATGAATCGATATTTGAGGCCTCATTCTTGAGCAACTATGGATGGAATGATCCATAGAAGTGTGACACATTTTCATCACACACCCGTTACATTTCAATAACATCCGACAATTCTTTCTTTACATTTCAATAAACATTCTAATTTGTAATGTAACATTTTCACATCTTACATTTTTCAATTTTATACCTTACAAAAGGTTCACCTTTAAATCTACCTACTCTTATATATATGAACCCGAGGAACTATATAAAATAGCTACCATAGGTATTAACCAATTGGAATGCTTCTTCAAAAAGCCTCTTGCTCAAGTTTCCTTGCAGCACAAAAACTAGGTGAGCCAAAAACACATCATTTACTCTATTGAATTTGTTTGTATATCTGTGTGTGTAGATCCAATGCTACGCACTCTGATAATGAGGGTTAGTAGCACCGATTTGCAATGGGGGAAAGAAATCAAAACTACTAATAATGAATCTATGGACAATAAAATAACAAGCAAGATAGAGGAAAAAAAACTAATGCAACCCCATTTCTTGAAGCTTCTATTGCTTCTCTCTACTCCTTCTGAAATGTTGTGTGAATGGTGCGAGCAGTATTGGTATTGACAACATTTGTGACTTGGGAGTGTTGAGAAAATGATATAGATATGATTACAAGAATGCTTGATGCTTCATAAGAATCTTGCAGAGTAAGTGTCCACAAAGCTTGAAATTGTGGATCCTTCAAATAGTTGAGAAGGGTTGATTATATAGAATGTGGAAATGATATGGACGGATGAGATTGATCCCAAAATTTGGAGAATGAATGGTTGAGATCAAAAGAAACTGGAGAAGCAATTAGTAAACTCCACCTCTTCAACTTGGAGAGAAATGGGGATGTTTTAGTTAACTGAAAAGAAACCAGTAAACTCCACCTCTTCAACTTAGAGAGAAGAGGAGATGTTTAGTTAACTAAAAAGCAACCAATAAACTTCACCCATTCAACTTGGAGAGAAGAGGGGATGTCTAGTTAATTGAACAATTGATTAAGAGTTACTTTTTTAACTAGAGAAAGGATTTATTTGAATATTTAATTGATTTTTGAAATTAAAGTATTCAAACATGAGATAATTCAAATATATTTTGATTTAAATAGAATTTTGGTGTGAAATTAAATTAATTTAATTAGAGGAATTAATTAATAAGTTTAAATATTTAAATTTAAACTTTAGGAAAATGAATTTAATTAATTAATTAAGGTTAATTAATTAAATAAAATTAATTATTTATATAATTTTGAGGATGTGATTAAATGATTTGGGGAATGGATTTTAGAAGAAATAGATGATTAATTAATGATTAAAAAGCCATTATTTAATAGATGAAAATTAGTGTTTTAATGTAAGTCCTCAAGTATGTCAATTTTAGGGTGTCTACATTTTCCCCTCTTTGATGCATTGTGTCTTGTCGCATTGTGTCAAAGAATCTTGTATTTTGATTCTACCCCAGCTTGCCCCAATGATAGCAGGTGGATTTATGCACCCTCAACAAATTTGAGTGAAAGGTCACAACAAGAGCGTCAATTTGTTAATACTGCAAAATGATTGTCATGGCATTCATTAGTTGTTGAAAATAGTTATAATCACTCCTGATACTAGCTGCAAAAGATTCCAGGGCCTGGGATAATAAAATATGGCTCCTTGAGGAATTAGGGTTTATGTTGATCATTTATAAATAGCCTGTGGGCAATTTCATTTGTCATTTTGCACTTTGGAGCTCATGATTCTCTGGTAAGATTTGCCTCTTATTTCTTTTTCTTTTATTACTTTTTTTGAATGATTGTGGGCCTTCCGAGATTCGTGCACATGTATGAATGAGTCTTTACCTTCAGACATCTAGAGGGAACAATTCGTGTGGTGAGTTTCTTATCCTCTATGAATTTATTGCTTGTCATTAATGCTTTTAAATTTAATTGATTTTCTATAATTTTTGTGACTATGTTGCAATCCCTAGCAGTTTTGCTGCAATTGATGAGTGTGTGTCGCAAATGGTGATTCTCTTTCATAATTGATAAGTGTGCCACATTCAAAGGTTTTATTACCATAATTATGAATTGTATTTCACAATTGTTGTTTGGCTACCGCAATTGTTATAAATGTGCTGCAATTGTTGTTTGTATTTTGAAATTTCTCTATTGTACTTTAAACTTAGTGCTTTTACATCTATCTGATTTATTTGGCTGATCTTGGCACTGATTGCGGTATGTACTCTTCTTTGTTTTAGGTTACTAGTGATTTTTTGTGAAGCTGAGAGTCCAGACCACCAGGTTTGGTATACCACTTTCAGATTTGTGAGGATGAGAGGGATGTCCTTAGGCATTTAGGACTTTACTAGAATACTTACATGCCTGAGATCATGACCAACAGGGGTATGATATCTACTCTTCTCGAGAGGTGGCATTCAAACACATGAACCTTTCATCTTCCTACTTTAGAGGGTATTGTCACTTGTGAGGATGTTTACCGCACTCTCTAGATTCCTATCCAGGGTGCGCTAGTAGAGTTCACTCGGTAGCCTGGCATTGCTACTTTATCTGAGATGTTTGGTCTTCATGCCAATCAGTTAGGGATGCCTGATCCTTATGATATATTATGGTCTATATTTGGCATGGGTTTAGACTGGTTGACTATAGTATTAGGTATCTTGATCTGTGGGATTCTATGTCTCGGCCATAGGCAACATGGATTCTCTATTGGATGGGGAGTTGTTCTCCAAAGTATGGTGAGAGACCATACTATTTATGCTTGGGGAGCCTGTATGCTAGCACATATGTACTATCACTTGTTCTACGTAGCTTACTAGGATGGTAATTCACTTCGATGCAATGCGGCCTTGCTTCAGATCTGGGCATGGGAGTGCATAGCTATTTGTGGACCTGTTGGTTTTCATGATCTTCCTGTAGGTAGACGTTATGTTTTTATGTATGATGGATTCGTGATCCAGTCCCATATGGGACATCTTATGTATTGGAGGCAGCAGCTTGGCATGATTCCTTATTTCATCTAGAAACCATATAGATCTTTTCCTATTTGGGATTGTGAGGATGCACACCTTTCTTTCTGCCGACAAAGGAGGTTCCCGATTGGTCATGTCACTAAGCATGGCCATATAATTGATTTGCACAACACTGATAGGGTGTTGTAGTAGTTTGGTGAGCATCAAGATGTTACAGGTTCGTATGCTTACTTTGCACGAAGATCCAAAGATATCACTATTTGGGGAGTTTTGATCCTGGTCCTTGCTGCAAGGACTGAGTTTGATGGTCTCTCACCTGTTCTTTGGAAGTGGTGATCATCCACTTTTTATTGAGGTAGATTATTTTTTTTACTTGTTCCTTGCTTGATATCATACTTTCTCTATGGTCCTTTTGATATAGATGCTCTCTTGATTAGTCTCTTATGCTTTCTTATCCATGTGATACTGATGCTAAACTTTTTTGTGCAAGCACTACTCCACAGTTTGATGCTTGGTGGGTGTAGTTGTAGCTTATTTCCCTATAGATGTTACCCAGTCTGTTACTGAGGTTTTGATGAGTAGATGATGATATGGAGGATGTGGTGATTGGGGAGAGGTGGAGGGAGGGATGGAGGTAGAGATGGAGACCAAGTGGGTGGGAGAGATGGAAGTCAAGGGGGAGGTAGAGATGGAAGCTGAGGGGGAGGTAGAGATGGAGGGAGAGGTGGAGGTAGAGGATACAGTCATGATCTTGATCCTGGGAGAGGGTGAGAGAGTTAGGAATAGAGGAGGAAGGCCTAGGGGGGACTGCTTGGGTTGGTCTAGGAGCGATCCTAGAGGATGAGGAGGTAATGGAGGAGGATGCCTCTGAGCTTGTGAGGAGGGTAAGGAGATAGACGTGTTTTTCTCCTATAGAGAGAGTGGAGGAGAGAAGAGAGGAGAGAGATGTGGCTATGGTGGAGGTGGAGGAGGTAGGTTCCAGCTCCTTTGTATCTAGCAGTAGTAGTGGCAACGCAAATGATAGAAAGAGTAGTGAGGAGGACTCATGGGTTGTGAGGGGTGAGGGGTTGAGAGCCACTAGGGAGGAGGGGGATATGTATGTGGCTATGGGTGGTAGAAGGATGATCCATCAAAGATCCAACATCTATTTGAGGAGGTTATAAACCTTACCTGCAAACTAGAGGCAACAAAGCTAGGGGTTATAATAGCAGAGGGAAGGGTCACATCAGCTGAGAGTAGGGCTACAACAACAAAGATCAGGGAGAGATAGGATTGTTAAGATGTTAGAGCATTCATAGATGATGTATAGGATATATCACATAGGGAGTTTCTTGACCAATTTTTGAGATCACAGTGTGAGGCATAGAGAGAGATTAAGTACAAGCGGTGTCACTATGAGGGCATTGTTCCTTCTGATCAGTGAGTTCCCAGCTATACTACCTCACAGAGATCTAGTAGAGCCCAGCAGTCATAGAGTAGTGGTGTGGCAGCTCCTTCACAGTAGTAGAGGGTAGGACCTAAGATTCCACCCCCTTGTCAGCCTGGTGGTGAGGGTGGGGATAGTAGTTGTTGACTTTTTGTAGCATTGTATCACTATGTACCTTTTTATAGCATTTTGTATCAATTTTGTAATGATGTTGTACTGATTTTGTATCAATTATGTACCAATATTTATAGACATCTGTGTTAATAACCTTTATATGAGACTTGCAATCATCCAATGTACTCAGACATATGATATATGAGATGCTCTTATTTATGATGTGATTCTATATGTTGTGCAATTTATTTCTATATGTTTTGTACATGCTGATGCACTTTATGAGATGCTTTATGGTTATATACATTTGATGTGATTATATTATGAAAACTCTTAGATGTATGATTCTTCTTATGATACTAATATATGTATGTAGGATGGTTCTTATTATGAATTCATATCTATATGGTCTATTTATGATGTATGCATGTCTTTTTTTCTTTTCTTTTCTTTATGCAATAAATGAAGGCAAACCTAAAATATACCATGTGTGTGAGTAAATGCATGTGTTATTTAGAAAAATTTACTGAGAGATTCATTTGGATAGGAAGGGACTGAATAAAAGACATGAGTGATGAAACTAAGTCACTTCCATATATTCCAATTTTATTCATCATTGCACCTTATTATGAAAAGGAAGATACTTAAATGCACCCAGATATTGATCATCTGGATACCGATGTGATCTTTGATAACCAGAAGTAGATAACTGAAAGGAAAGAGAACCAAATGCACCTAGATATTGACCATCTAGATAATACTATGATCTTTGATAACAACAAAGAGAACCAAATGCATCCAGATATTAACCATTTGGATACTGCTATGATCTTTGATAAGAAAAAGTAAATAACATAAAAGAAAGAGAACCAAATGCACCCATATTTTGACCCTCTAGATACTGCTATGATTTTTTGGATAACAACAAGAAGCTAATAGATAAGGATTGTTCAATTATTTTCCATGGGTTAGCTGAGATCATAGAACTGCATAGCTTCCAAATGTGTGACAGCTCCTACCACATCTATCCTAAATCATCATTGCCCTAGAATCAAATTGAAACACTCCACAAACAACAATAAAAGAAAACAAGATCATGATCCATAATAGGTACTCACATCACTCAGTGGTATCCTTGAGTACCATAAGAACATAATCACGAAAGATAAATTGATAATAAAATGACATGATTGACCCTGTCAGTAGTTTATTACTCCTTGATTTGCTTGATTTTGATTCTTGATTGTGTCTGGTTTCAGGAATGGATGAATCATATAAGACCGATCTATCTGGTTTTGAGTATATTTGTCACTATGTAAGACAATTGATAGTTTGATTTATGATTAATTGAATCATTTGATTGATGACAGATTTGGATTACTGATAAAACTGAGTCATATGAGTGCATTGTTGATTTGTGAAGCTTATATTTTTGATATTTGATTGATTTTTTGATCTCCATTTGCTTGTTGATAACATAGATGATTTATTGCTAAGATTTTGCAATATTTGATTTTTCGATGATGATTGATTTTTTTAGGACATTTAGAATTTACCCCTAGTCTGGTGAACTAGTACAAGCCATGGATAAGCATGATGTCTCAATGGGGATTGTGCTTCTAAAAAATAATCTTGGGTACTCAATCTTTCATGTGGGCAGCACAAGCTTTAATCTTTCAGAGTTCATTGATGGCGAAGCAGGACATTAACACTTCGCGCCTATTTACCAAGTTTTCACCAAGGTACCTAACCAATAGTGCTTGTTTTTCAGGTTTTCACTGAGAGGGTGATTTTGTTTCACTTTACTTATTTTTCTGATGCAGGAGCATCCTAGGTGTAAGAGCAATCTTGCATCACCCAAAAATATTTTCTGGTTTCTATTCAATAAGGTCTATTTTGTGTAGAGTTACTATTTCTGAAAAATTACCATTTTAGTAAGTTTTCTGTTTGAGCTCAGAATGTTATATTTTCTTCCCTGGAGGTTCACCTTGATTGTATCATCCTTCCAGTAAAGTTTCATTTCCAGATCAAATAAATTTTTGTGGATATTGGATATTTTCAGTATTGGCAGTAGGGTATAGAAACTTTGAACTTAGTTTTGAAGGCTTTAGAGGCTCTGAATGGAGTTGAAACCTTGGCTAAGTGGGCAAGTCTGAGTTAGGAATTCTAGAGCACTTTGTGAAATTTCCAAAATGGGGTTACGATGGCCTACCAGATCAATGGTTGATGAGTTATGGTCTCCGGAAGTTGCGCTACCTAAACTTGAAAATGTTGAAGTTTCTTCAAAATTTATTTTTGGGTTCCGAAGTTGTTTGGGCCTACTGTAATGTAATAAAAATGAATAGTAATATCTTAGGGTTAGTTGACCTCAAACTTTAGGGATTGATTTCTAGAGTCTTCTTGGGCAGTTAAAATTGGCTATTTATTGGAGGCCCGTAGGGTTGTCTAGGGTAGTTCTGGGTTATGCAACTGGTGGCTCTGGCTTGCAGATTATTATTATAAAATCCCCATGTGGTTGTGCATGTTACGTTTCTGAAGGTGCATGTTATATTTTAGAATATTGTAATTTCATTTCATGGTGGATAATAGAAAGCTCATTCCTATCTTTGTAAATCTTGTTATTTTTTTTTTTGTGTCTTTGTGTTAATAAGGGGAGCACCCTTCATCAAGTGGTATCAGAGAAGGAGCTCCTAAGTGTGTAGACAGATTGCCAATAGTGAGGAAATTTGCACCAGGACTGTGGTTGTCGGTTCACATGATAAGAGCCAAAATGCCTCCACAAAGAAACTGAGGTGGGAGAGTTGCAAGTGTGACAGAAGAGGCTTTTAGAGTCCTCCAGAGACAAGTGCAAGCATTGAAAGAGGAGCTGCATAGAGGAATGAATATTGTAGTTAGAGATGAAAGTAAAGAGGAATCCAAAGAAGGACAAGGTGACCAGGATGCACCAGAATTACCTAGAGTTCCTGAAGAGGATAGGCTTTTGAGGGCCATTTCCAAGATTGGAAAGAGACCCAAGATTGAAGTTTCCACATTTTTGGGAAATCTTAACCCAGAGGAGTTGATCAACTAGATCAGTGATCTAGAAGAATATTTTGAATATGAATATGTCAAAGATCCAGATTGGGTAAAATTTGTGAGGGCTAAACTAAAGGGCCATGCAAAAATTTAGTGGTAGGAGATCCATTTGGAGAGGAATAGAAGAGGAAAGGAGAAAATCACAAGATGGGACCGAATGGTGGAGAAGTTGAAGAGATAGTTCATTTCCATTGATTATGAGCTTGATCTACTAAGAAAAATGCAAGGGTTGAAACAAGTGAGAAAATATGTGTAGGAGTATACAGAAGAGTTCTACCGGGTCCTCATTAGAACGGGTCATGTAAAACCTAAGAAAGAAAAAGTTGCCCATTATCTTTATGGATTGTGGCCAAGTATTTAGGATGATTTGAGTCTGGTTAGAATGACCAATATTGAAGAGGCATACCAATTTTCCCTAAGGGTGGAAGAGAAGCTGAACAAAATTTTTGAAAGCAAGCAAGGTGGAAGAAGTCACGGTGGAAGATCCGGTGGATAGTCTTATGGAGGTTGAAATGAAGATCATAAAATAAATGACGGGTCAAGTAGCAGTCAAAATCTAAGGGGAAATAATTTCAAACATTCCCGTGATCAAAATAATAGAGATCAGAGGGGAAGAGGAAGAGGGCAAGGACTAGGAAGAGGAGGTTTTTGTGGGACATATTTTAATTGTGGAGAAGGACACTGAGCCTATGAATGCCCATAACATCAAGGAATGACAGATAGGAGGAATAAAGGCCATGCATGAGTTGCACATGCAAATGAAGAAGCTCAGTCAGAACACTCAAATGATGCTGAGAGAGGAGAAACACTAGTTGTAAAGAGGATCTTGATAAATGAAGAGAAGAGCTCAGATCAGAGGAAGAGCGTATTTCACACTAGATGCAAGTGTGAGGATAAGTGTTGTGATGTGGTTATTGATGGTGGAAGCACTGATAACCTGGTATCAGAATAAATGGTCACAAAGTTGACGCTGAAATGGGAAAAGCACCCATGTCCATATAAAATTTCCTGGGTGCAGGATGACCACAAGGTCTTGGTCAATGAGCAGTGCTTAGTAAATTTCAAGATTGGAAGTTACTGCGATGAGGTAATTTGCGATATCATCCCAATGGATGCATGTCATTTTTTGTTGGGAAGGCCTTGGTAGTTCAACAAGTGTGCCATACATGATGGACATGCTAATACTTATTCTTTGACAAAGGATGGAGTTTGACACAAGCTTAAGCCATTGAAGGAAACAGGAGAAAAGGTATGTAGTAATACAAAAATATATTTAGTTGATGGAAGAAAGTTCTTAGAAGGTATGGGGCATGAGCATATATGTTTTTCCCTAATTCCAAAAGTGGGTAAAGAAGAAGTAGAAGATGTACCTATAGAAGTTGCAGACTTGTTGGAAGAGTTTTAGGATATTGTTTATGATAATGTACCTGATGGATTACCACCATTGAGGAAGATCATTCATCAGATGGACTTGATCCCAGGGGCTAGTTTTCCAAACAAGGTAGCCCATAGGATGACTCTAGAAAAGAGTGAAGAATTGAACAGACAAGTGCATGAGTTGTTGCAGAAGGGATTGATCAGAGAGAGCTTGAGTCAATGTGTTGTACTAGTGGTATTAGCACCAAAGAAAAATAGAGAATGGAGGATGTGTACAGATTCTTGAGCTATCAATAAGATCACTATTAAGTAAAAATTTCCCTTGCCAAGAATGGATGATATTATGGATTGTTTGAGTGGAGATGAGTAAATCACAAAGATAGATCTAAAGATTGGATATCACCAAATCAGAATCAGAGAAGAAGATGAATAGAAGACAACCTTCAAGACAAAGGAGGGCTTGTATGAGTGGTTAGTCATGCCTTTTGGGATAACCAATGCGCTAAGCACATTCATGCGGCTCATGAATGAAATACTGAAAGAATTTCTGGGTAAGTTTGTTATTGTTTACCTGGATGATATTTTGATTTTCAATAAGACATCGAAAGAACACATGATGCATATTTGTAAGGTGTTTGAGAGGTTAAGGGAAGAGAAGTTGCTGATTAATCTGAAGATGTGCAGTTTTGTGAAGGAGTTAGTGTATCTGAGATTTGTAGTATTAGCAAAAGGTCTAAAAATGGACCCAAAGAAGGTGTAGGCTATCCTTGAATGGCCTACCCCAAGGAGTGCTACTAAGGTAAGATATTTTCATGGTTTGGCTAGATTTTACATAAATTTTATTTGAGGTTTCAGTAGTGTCTGTGGACCCTTGACTGAAACAATGAGAGGGGATAGGAAAGGGTTTAAGTGGACTGTAGGGGCAGATAAGAGTTTTGAATTGTTGAAAAGAAAAGTTATAGAATAGCCTTTTTTAGCACTTCCATATTTTAACAAGGTGTTTCAAGTAGACTGTGATGCTAGTGGTAATGCCATTGGAGTAGTTTTGAGTCAGGAAGGTAAACCCATTGCTTATTTTAGTGAGAAATTGAATGATGCCAAGAGAAAATATTTTGTTAATGATGAGGAGTTATATTCTATAGTTTAGGCATTGAGAAAATGCAGACATTATCTTTTGCCAAAAGATTTTGTTTTATTTACTGATCATCAAGGTTTGCAATATTTGAATAGTCAAGGAAAGTTGAATAAAAGGCATTTGAAATGGGTTGAGTTTTTGCAGAGTTATACTTTTGTTTTGAAGGACAGGAGTGGGAAGTTTAATAGGGTTGTAAATGCCCTTAGAAGAAGACTAATTTTGTTGATAGAGATGCAGATTGAGGTTGTTGGGTTCAAGGAACTCAAGAGTTTGTGTCCTGAAGATCCATATTTTGGTGAAGCTTGGAAAGCTTTTAGAGAACCTGTTAATGTAGATAAAACTAAATGATTGGATTTCATAATCTAGGATGACATGTTGTTTAGAGGTGTATGCACCTTAAAATGGTCGCCTAGACTTTGGGTCCCATTTCTCAATTTATCAAATCTGTGAATCAATATTTTCAAATATCAACAATATCAATTATATCAATTTCCTTGATCAAATCATAATCAATTCAATATTTTCTAAGGTTTGAGCCTTATTTAATTTAAAAGAGAAAAAATAAAAATAAAAATATTATTTAATTAAGAGAACATGCTCTCTTTTAATTAATTAAAAAATCTCTTTTAATTAAATAATAAAATCACTTTATCCTAAGCCTTTATATAATTAAAAGGAATTTCCTCCTCTTTAATTTAAATAAAAAATTCTCACTTTTCTTCTTATCCTATGTTACACAAATAAAGCATTATTCTTATTTTATAAAAAAGAAAAAAACACAAAAGTCAACTCCTATTTTTCTATTGGAGGATATTTGTGCACAAGGATCAAGCTTCTTTTTTTCTCCACCCTTGATTAAGACTTTTGCCTCTTAATCTCAATGGTCCATTTCATCTC
>MU225544.1:2716113-2749380 GCA_018584345.1 Thuja plicata
TCGTTGTATGGTTTATTGGCAAGGTCATGAGTTTATAGCTCTAGCTGAGAGCAATTTTACAAATCTTGCAACTCCATGCATAGAGAGCTATGGATCGATTTTTGAGGGCTCATTCTTGAGTTTCCTTACATGTAAGGATTCATAAAAGTGCACTACTTTTGTGTGTACAAGAGGTAGTCAGTTGTGCATTACAAAGAGCTCCATGAGGGAGAATTTAATCAAAGAAAAGCATAGTGGAGGATTGGCTATACATTTTGGGCGAGATAAAACCATTTCTCTGGTTAGTGAGAATTATTATTGGCCACATCTACAACAAGATGTTAATAAATTTGTACAAGGTTGCAGAGTATATCAGATGGAAAAAGAGTGAAGCAGAAAATAGGGTTATATTAGCCATTACCTATACCAGAGAAGCCATGGGAGGATATTAGTATGGAATTTGTTCTTGGCCTACCGAGAACTCAGAGAGGGAATGATTCCATCTTTGTAGTGGTGGATAGGTTTTCAAAAATGGGACATTTCATTCCTTTCAAGAAGACTAATGATGTGGTTCATGTAGCAGAATTGTTTTTCAGGGAGGTGGTAAGACTACATGCCTTACCAAAGAGCATAGTTTCAGATCGAGACACCAAGTTTGTTGGTTACTTTTGGAGATGCTTCTAGAAAAATTTTAAGACAGATTTGAAGTTCAGTTCAACACACCATCCACAGACTGATGGAAAGACATGAGTTGTGAATATGAGTTTGGGAAACTTGTTGAGATGCTTGGTTGGAGATAAACCAAAGGGATGGGATTTGGTTTTACCACAGGTAGAATTTGCATATAATAATTTTGTCAATAGGAGCACTAGTAAATCACCATTCCACATATTATATGGAAGTAGTCCCAAAAATGCATCAGAATTAAGAAAGTTGGACAAAGGAGAGACAAGTAGCACTGAAGCTAAAGACTTTGCAGAACACTTGAAGAATTTGCATGAGGAGGTGCAACAACATATTAATAAAATGAATACATAGTACAAGGCAAAGGTAGATAAGAAAATAAGACATAAGGAATTCTAGGTGGGAGATGAAGTCATGGTTCATTTGAGAAAGGAGAGATTTCCAGTAGGAACATATAATAAGTTGAAGATGAAGAAGCTTGGACCATGCAAAATACTGAAGAAGCATGATTCAGGAAATGCTTATGAAGTAGAGTTTCCCAGTGAACTTGATATTTCACCAGTATTTAACATTTAAGATTTGAAAAAATATCATGAGGGAGGTGTTGAGGATCAGATCACAGAAGCATAGTGGAATATTCCTGCAACTACTTCAACTATAGAGGATATTGAAGACATTTTGGACAATCGTGTTGGCAGAAGCACAAGGAATAGGACATATGAAGAATATTTTCTCAAATGAAAAGGATGACCTATAGAAGATTCATCATGGCTATCAAGGGAGGAGGTTAATCATCTTGGTTTTCCTTTGACCACTTGAGATGTGACAGGGTCACTTCTCAAATTACCTCGGGTGTCTAATGTAGGAGCATCCTGGGTGTAAGAGCAATCTTGCATCACCCAAAAATATTTTCTAGTTTCTTTTCAATAAGGGCTATTATGTGCATAGTTACTATTTCTGAAAAATTACTATTTTTCATAAGTTTTTTGTTTGAGCTCAGAATGTTCTATTTTCTTCCTTGGAGGTTCACCTTGATTGTATCATCCTACCAGTAAAGTTTCATTGCTAGATCAAATCTAGTTTTGTAGATATTGGATATTTTCAGTATTGGCAGCAGGGTACAGAAACTTTGAAGTCAATTTTGAAGGCTTTAGAGGCTCTGAATGAGGTTAAAACCTTGGTTGACTAGGCAAGCCCAAGTTAGTTCTTGTAGAGAACTTTGTGGCATTTTAGAAATGGGTTTACAGTGGCCCACCAGATCAACGGTTAATGAGTTATGGTCTCTGAAAGTTGCACTACCTGAACTTGAAAATGTTAAAGTTTCTTTAAAATTTATTTTTGGGTTCCAAAGTTTTTTGGGCCTACTCTAATGTAATAAAAATGAATAATAATATCTTAGGATTGGTCAGCCTCAAACTTTAGGGTTTGATTTCTAGAGTCTTCTTGGGCGGTTAAAATTGGCTATGTATTGAAGGCTCGTAGGGTTGTCTAGGGCAGTTCTGGGTTATGAAACTGGTGGCTCTGGCTTGTAGATTATTGTAATAAAATTCTGATGTGGATATGCATGTTGCATTTTTGAAGGTGCATGTTATATTTTAGAATATTGTAATTTCATTTCATGGTGGATAATAGAAAGCTCATTCCTATCTTTGAAAATCTAGTTATTTTCGATTTTATTGTGTCTTTGTGTTAATAAGAGGAGCACCCTTCATCATTTTCTTTTCTTTTTTTTAAATTTTTTGTTTTTCACCTAAGCACCTGATTGATAGGCTTTCACCAAGGTAATTTTTTATATTTTTTTTTGTGTTTATGGTTTTTGAGATATGTTACCTTGACCTCGAGACCTCAAACATAGAACCTTTTAAGGTGCACACTATTGATATGACCAGGGAACTGATATCCTTCTTGTGTTTCTAGTTGATATGCCCCACTATTGCAGGATGTTATGATGACATAGGGTCCTATCCAATTAGGATTGAACATTCCTAGTTTAACTCTTTCTACTTGGTTTTTTTTAATTCTCTGTGAGGATGAGATATCCTACCTGAAAGATTTGTGGCTTGAATTTATTGTGGTAGGATTTTATAAGGTGATTCTAATATCCTTGTAAGTGATTCAATGCATTCTTTCATCTCTCATCTAACAGTTCCAGTTCATTGAGTCTAACTACTTTGTAGCCCTCATCTGATATGATTTTTTTTAGTGAGATTCTAAGGGAGGGGATTTCAACTTTGATGGGTAGGACCACCTCTAATCCATACCAAGGAAAATGGAGTTGCTCCTGTAGGGGTTCTCACACTTTTTCTATATGGCCACAATGTGGGATTGAGCTACAAATGCCAGTCTTGACCAAATTCATTGATTGTTTTCTTTAGGATCTTTAGGATGGCTTTTTTAGTGGATTCATCTTGACCATTTCCTTAGGGATAATAGAACCAAGAGAAACCTTGCTATATGTTGAACTTCTCACATAGATCTTTGACATCCTAGTTTTGAAAAGGTGTATTGTGATCAGTCAGTATGGTTTGATAAATCCCATACTAACAAATGATGTGATTTAGTATGAACATGGAGATTTCCCTACCAATGATGTATGTGACAGGAATTTCTTCCACCCATTTGGTAAATTACTACGTCAATGCAATTATTTACTTGTGACCATTAGAGGATTTTGGTGTAATCTTTCCCACTAATTCAAATCACCATTTTGAAAAAACCCATAGTGAAGTAATGTGGTGGAGGTCTTGAGCTGGTGCGTGAATACGTTCTCCATATATCTGACATTGTCAGCACCTTTGCACATATTTATTAGCATTTGTCTCTACTCTGGGCCAATAGTACCCCATTTTGATGATCTTCTTTGCTAAACTATTTCCACTTGTGTGGGCCCCAAAAAATCCTTCATGTACCTTGTATAAGGCTCTCTAGGATTCCATGGAAGTGAGACATCATAAAAGTATTCCATCTAGACTTCTTCTATACAAAGTATTATAGAGAAGGGTGTACCTAGAGGCTTGTTGGATTAGGGACTTCTTTTGGTTTCTAGACAGGTCGGGTGGTAGGGTATTATTTTATTGGTAATTATATATATCTTAGTACCAGGGGACTCAGGACCAACAAGGACACACACTAACTTTGTTATTGGAGCCTTATATGCCAGTATCATCAATTGTTCTACTAGAAATTGGAATCTAGTTTCATTACCTAGCATGTCAATCAAGGATGCTATAGTAGCCATCACATCCATTTCTTTGTTCTAAACCCTTGGAACCTGTTCAAATATAATGTAACAAAAAGAATCCTGTAGTTTGTCCATCATCTCTCTATATGGGATTAGTTTTTTTGTCTCTTTTCATGTAATCATTGTTGACTTGACTGATAACCAACTAGGAATCACTGCAAACTTTCATGTTCTTTATCCTCTATTGTATAGCTATTTTCAATCCGATGATTAGAGCTTCATAATCAGTAATGTTGTTCGTATAGGTAAATTTGAGTCAGAAAGACTTAGGAGTTACATCATTATGTGGAGTAATGAGTACTATTCCTACTCCTGCACCATGGTTCATATATGACCCATCCAAGAATAGTTTCCAGACTTCTATTGTTGGTTGTACAGTGAGGATTGATTCATCTGGAAAGTCAGTCACTATAGGCTGATGATCTTGTATTGGTGCCTCTTCTAGTTGATTTGAAATTACCTACCCTTTGATAGCCTTTTGATCCACATATTCTATGTCAAACTCACTTAAGATCATGACCCATTTGGTGAGTTGTCTTATTAGTGTTTCTTTATTCAACAAGTACTTCAATGGATCTATGTGTGCTATGAGATTTTTTTGATGACTCGACATGTAATGTCTTAACTTTTGAGAAAAAAAGATAACTACAAGACATGACTTTTCAATTGCTGAATAATTTAGCTTGTATCCCACCAATGTTCTACTGAGCTAGTAAATGGCTCTTTCCTTGTCCTGGTCATCATGTTGTGCCAAAATAACACCTATTATTGACTCTATTGCTGAGATATATAAGAGGAGTAGCCTACTTGGAATTGGTGGCACCAATATAGGGGACTTTAATAGATAATCTATAAATGTTTGAAACTATTTCTCACTTTGTTTTGTCCATACAAAGATCATATCTTTATGGAGTAGGTGCTTGAATGGGTGACACTTGTCTACCAATTGGGCAATGAATCACCTGATAGATTGTAGTCTTCCCTGTAGACCCTGTAGTTGCCTTAGATTTTTTGGTGGTGGCATGTCTAGGATGGCCTTAAAATTTTCTGTGTCTACTTCGATTCCTTTGTGTGATACAATGAGTCCAAGGAGATTTCCCACAATAATGCTAAATGAACACTTCTTTAGATTGATTCATACCTTGTACTCTTACATTTGATCAAATATTAGACCCATAACTTGTAGGTGAGTTTCTCTGAGCTTTGATTTTTCTAGTATGTCATTGACATAATATTCCATTGTTTTATCAATTAGATCATGAAAGATCATTATCATTGCTTGTTGATAGGTTGCACCTACATTCTTGAGGCCAAATGACATCACATTCCAATAGTAGGTTCCCTAGGCACATGTGAATGTTGTCTTATGGTGATCCTCTAGTGCAATATTGATTTGGTTATATCTAGAGAAACTATCCATGAGTGACAACATTTGGTGTCCTATTGTCAGGTCAACTATCATGTCAATATTTGGTAGAGGAAAATCATCCTTGAGAAAAGCCTTGTTCAAGTCTTTGAAATCTGTGCATATACGAATCTAACCATTGTGTTTTGTAATCAACACCAGATTTGATATCCAATCCGCATATGGAATTGGTCTTATGAATCCCGCATCTAAGACTTTCTTCAATTCTACTTTGACAAGTAAAGCAATATATGGATGCATCTTTCTTAATCTTTGTTTAACTATTTTTGCATTTGGCAACAGTGGAATATGATGTAGCACTAGCTCTAGATCAAAACCTGGCATGTCTCTTATATTAAGGCGAAGAGTTCTATCTTTCCATCCTATGGAACCTTAGAGAGGTTTTCATCTGAAGATACATCCTTTATTTTTTCTTTATTATGGTCAAAAAGCGCGTTTCACTTTATGCTTACAGACTATTCTTTTTTTCTTTTATATTTATTTTGGGACTAGAAAGAGGAGCCTCCTCCCCAAAGTATTATGATCTATCTTAGTTAAGGGAGAATCCTAATTTGTGGTCTCCTAATGGTATGCCTTCTCAAATCCCCATGAATTCTACAATTTCTTCATCATTCTAAAAAATGTCTATGTCAAGTTGTCCTTGTTGGTCCCATTCTATTAGCTTAGGGTAGATTAGACAAAGGTCCATGTGGGAGGATGAATTTGTTTGGGTGAACAAAACTGTGGTGATAGTTCTGACAAAATTGGAATGGAATTTTGATGCACCACCTAAGGAATTGACATCGACATGTTTATCGATACAGGGTTGGTCTTCTATGCTCATTTGGTAAAACATTTCATCAAAGTGTATGGTACTAACAGATTGAGGGGAATAGTTAGGGATGGATGACTCAGAGTTATGGAGGGATAACCACTCATATTTGTGGGAATCAATCATGCTAGAATGCTTGTTAGATGTCTCAATTTTGGCATCATCCCAGATAATCTGATTAAGCTTCAATTAGGAACTAGAGGGTTCCACTTCCGATGGCAATAATTGCTGGAGTTTAGTGCTTATTTGGGCATGTTTCAGATTTCCCCCCCAGTCTAATTCTCCAACCTTTTATCGGTCTACTGGTATATCTCAGATGGTTGTATTGGTTTTTTTTTTTACCATAGCCTATACCTCTTTTTTTTCTTTGGGTTAGCGGTAAAGATATTTCCATTAATCCTTGTTGTATTTCCCTCAGACCGGTCTTACCATCATATCCATATTTTTTTAGCATAGTATAGTCGGCTCCATATTGTAACAAAGGTGTCTCTGTTTGAGGTTCCTCTAGAGAATCTTTATACAACCATGTGTTGATATCTTGATCAAAGGGGTTTTCTTCAATAATTTATCCCCATTTGACAAATGTGGTTGGTGGACACTTAAATAACATTGGTTCTGGAGTTTCATTTGTTTCCACTGGTTGAGGCATTCCATATGATCTAGGATTTTGAGGCATGTTGGTGATGGTAAAATCTTCCTCATAGCTATATTCACCACACCCTTTGTCTTTGATTGATATCTTACCTTCCTTTCTTTATATCTCTTTAGGAATGGAATCAGAGGTGGAAGGAATGCTTGCTTCCTGATTTGAAGGGACCTAATTATCTATACTACTTCTTATGGTGTTTTAGTGTTGGAAGGGGTTGGGATCTCCTTCAATGATTATCTTTTCCCCTTGGTATGGAAATTTGATGCACTGGTGATATGTTAAAGAGACAACTAACATTTAATGTATCCATGGCCTTTTGAGAAACATAGTGTATCCTAATTCAAGGTCTAGGATTTGAAATGGAGTATTCTTTATGACTGGCCTTATCTTGACTGGTAGAAAAAGGAAACCTTGTGATGATCTTTCTTCCTCATCACATGCCCTAATATTTATCCTCCTAGTGACATCAATGCTAGATTCTGAATAACGCAAGGTTTTTATCACTTTAAGAGTACATATGTTTAACCCAACCCTGCCATCAATGTGGACTCTTTTGATCATGTGTTTATGCACTTGGATAAGATGATGTAGGGGATCATTATGTAGAGGCTTGTGCAGTGACACATCATGGTCTATAAATTTAGCATGCTTGCCAGTAGCGAGGTAATTGACCATGGTTTGGAAATTCTCTTGAGTTATGTCCAGTGGGACTGGTGTATTTTGAAGGGCTTTATCTAGAGATTTCTTATGTTGTGGGAATATGCACAATAGGTTGAACATGAAGATATAGGAAGGTATGCGCTTTAGCTAATCTACCAGACTTTTTTGTGGATTAGAAGTTGTTCTGGGATTAGCCGGGGTAACTGAGGTGCAAGGCATTCCTTGAAAAACAACCTTAGAATATCATGTTGTAACAATGCATTTGGCATTGGTATCTCTGATAATAATTATAACAACTTGGCTATATGAAGGATTTATGCAATTTATGGTGCTATCAGAGTTGGCATAGGTATAGTTCACTTGCTTAGACTATCCACTAGACATGGAGGCTTTTCCTTTATTATGATCATGAAACATATCATTGAAGATAGTGTGATCGATTATACCCTTGGACTAGGTATTCGGGACATCCATTATCTCTTGGTCGATTAGGTCTTGTATGGTGTATTTCAATTAGTAGTAGTTAGATGTCTTGTGTCCTTTTACTCGATGATACTCACAAAAGTCATTATCATTCTACCACTTGGGTTTCACAACACCATGTTCATACTCTCTGATATCTTATATAGTGACATTATTGGTTAGAATTAAATTTTTTAGTGCCGACTCTATCGACTCTCCTAATGGTGTGTATTCATGTTTAGGAAAGGAAACCTTTGTGGGTGTTGTGCATTGGGTTAGCTTTTGGACACAACTACTACTTGTATAGTTGGTGTTTGAATATAAGTATTTGTCTGTTGAGTGTGCACCATGGGTTTGTGATTCCTCATGGGTTCTCCTTGTAATGAAACATTGGGTTGAGCATAATTGATTTTTTTGACGTTAATGACACCATCATTGGTGACATTCTTGTTCTTATTCCACCATTTGGCCTTATCCATTGCATTCTTGTTGATGTTCATTTGGGTAGGATCTACAAGGATTCCTCCATTGACCAAGTTTTTCTCACATCAAACTCCTCATTCTATAAGTTGCTTAAAATTTGGAGAGAGTTGTAGCTCTATTATAAATGACATGTCTAGGATCAGATTGTTAATGAGCATGACTATTAGGTATTTTTTGGGCACATCATATGTTATTCTATTTGCAATGTTTCTCCATCTTTGTAAGAATTTAACAAACGATTCATCATCTTTTTGCTTAATTTCATAGAGGTCCTTGATGCTGACCTTGCGTTCGATGTTCTGATGGAAGTGAACAATGAAATTTTTGGCCAATTCTCCCCAAGACTGGATGCCATGGGGAAAGTGTGAGAACCCTTCCATTGTTGGTATAGCTAAACTCTGTGGAAACAATCACATTAGGTAGGTTTCATCGTGTGTGAATTCAATACAGCTAGCAAAGAATTCCCTGATATGTTCTACAGGATTGGTACTGCCTTTGTATTTTTCAAATTTAGGCACTGAGAAGTGTTATACCTACCCATAGTTGGCTTTCAGTTTCTGATACCGAACTCTTTTAGGCTATTATTTCATTTGATTTGCCAAATTATTTTAGGCTACATTTCATGTGAGCATTTATTATTTTAGTGGATGGTGATTTTGGATGATGAATTTTATATGTTTATCATGTGTTGCATAGATAGATGACAATATTATCATGATGTGATCTTTTATCTTCATATTGGAACTATGATGTTACTTACCTCATACTTGCATGTGTATGGTTAGCATATGTGTTGATGTACTTATTGGCATGTTTGATGTGGTAGAGGATGGAGACATAGTTACTTGCATTGTGAGATCCACACATTTGATTGATTCCTATCATTTTTTTCTAGATTTTTATTGGATGTACATTCTTATTTTTGTGGTGTCAGGTTTGCAGGTACAAGGCATTGTCTTCCTTGAATTGGTAGGAGTGAGCATGCCCATACATTCATCTCAATGGTAAAGAGAGGAGTTAAATGTCAAACCTGAAACCCTACCCTAAGCCTATTTGTCCTGATATTAGATGAGTATCAGTTTGACTAACCTACCTGAATTTGTCTAGTTGATGTAAATTTGTGGATCCCATCCTTGTGTGTGTATGGGTTTTACTTTGGTTTATCTTAGTTGTGTGTATTGTTATTTGTATGATTTACTATGTTATTTATTGAATTGATTATTGTTGAAATTGAATATTAAATATAGGGTATTTAATTAATTATAATTAATTAAATACCTATGTTTAATTGAGAACACTAGTAAAATTTAGCTCAATTCTTGATGCGCTGAGGTTAATTTTGTGACTGTCAAATGTAGAACAATTGACCAATATTGTCATAGAACTTTTTTTGTCACAACAATCGACGATTGGCATAGTAGTCAGAAAACTGACGACTCAAAGGTTGAACAAAAGGTGCTCTGTGTTAAGAAATATAAGCACCTTTCATGAACAACCCATTAATGCCATAATTGGTTACATTTACAACCAAGGTACGACATGATTAGTTAAAAAATAATGACATAAATGCTATATAAATGATGCCAAATTCATAAAAACACTATGGGGGTTGGTTGTGTTAGACACCTAGATTTTCACCCTTTATCCAAGCTCTCGTAGTCTTGGTAATCTAGTGTAACATGGGAATCATCTCAAGGTTGTGGGACCTTTGCTAACCAAGACGAGACCTTCAGATTCTAGGCCTGTTCCTCTTGACATGTCACCCAAATTTGCTTCTTTAATAGGAAAGTAAATTCTTGAGGGAAAAGGGATAGAAGGAATGCATGAAAGGGAAATGACTGAAAGCAAATTATCCTACTAGGTGATCCACCGAAGGTGGCCTAAATCATAATACATTGACTAATCTTAGCATGAAAACCTTGGAACAAAAGAACACAACTTCCTAGATAGGCTTGCATAAATATTTCATAGAGAGGCCCGAGACAAACAGAGGCTATTCAGGGAAAGAAGTAATTTCACAAACAATAGCGTATTTACTATAAGTAGACACAGACTATGACCTGCAAGTAGACATCCAATTTTGCAATTCGGCACAGGAATGAGACAAAATGACAGTGGACTGTAGAATATCCACAAACTCATCTAAATCAGATCATCCATAGTAGAACACACTATTGTAAAAGAAAGAGGGCTCAAAGACTCCAATGTTTCACTAGAAATCACTCAATACATTCTAATTTAGTAAGAGAGATTCAGACAAGAAAGCCCAGGGATAGGAAAAATGTCACAAAAAGCGTTTGCAATATCTAAACATCAATGAAAGATTACAAACTAAAGAAATTAGAGGGTAGAAAGAATGCCATGGATAATTTCGAAGGCAGGAAAACTCTGAGCTCTAAATATCTCAAAACTGATATATACTCCCTAGCATGCAGGCTTGGAGTCCCCAAAAATGATTAGGGTTACATTATAATATGTTTTTCTTTGAATAACTGAAACCCTAACTGTCCAATCTGTTAGAAGAAAATCTGGAAATTTCCATCAAAGATCAGATTTATCTTTGAAAAGTAGCTTTCCATAAATAAAAATCTCTGGAAAAGGTCGGTAGATCTAATATGAAAGAAGACCAGTAAAAAATACATGGAATGAGGTCTTAATTAGGAAACCCAGCTTGGGTCAAGTCAGCCATACTATTTGCAGAGAAAATCGCCCAAAATTAGATTGCCCCTTTAGAAAAGCTGACTCAACCCCTTACTCCTCTTGAAGGGTCGCCCCTTATCCATCTAATCCTCTGCTAGTTGGCTCTGCCATAACTATTAAAATATGATCTGCAAAGATATTTGAATTTTAAATATTTGTATGACAACGGTCATAGCTGGCGCAGGTAACTACATCGACGGCTGAGATCAAAATCTGATTTTACCTTTGAAATGTAGCCATAGATGACTTTCTCTACCCAGGATTCGTATTATAATCTTAGGTCACCCTTCCTTCCTTGTCACTGAATCTCCCAACTATTCCTTTTAACCTTAGCTATATCACGAGACTCGGCGGCAATACAGTCTCGCAATCTCCTTATCTTTTATTAACTCTGCATCCTTTTGGAGACCTAGCGACAAGGGTGATCTCATAGTCGCAAAACAAAATTGAATATCACGCTGTGGTTATGAGACTTGGAGAATGAAATATTATGAAACATGGGCCCATCAAGACACATGTTCCCCTGTCACTTATCTACAATTGCCTTGTCACCACTATCTCTTACATCAATACTTAACTCAACCTGTTCCTAACCACGGAGAATCTAGAGACTTGACGACTGAGTAAATTCAAAGTCTCATAAAGGATTCTTACATCTATAGTTAATCAAGAGACCTCCCGACCGAAAAGGACTTAACCTTATCCCGCTTCTACTCAAGTCACATTCATGGGTTCAGAAAACACTTAGTCGCAACACCTCATGATACTTTATTAACCTTGGTTTATATTGGGAGACTACGTGACTAAAGGGAAATCTTGGGGTCACCAGATCAAATAGGTTATGCCTTTTTCCTCATGCGACTTAGAGACTAAAGGTAATGCTAAAAAGTGCACATGGAACTTTTTAAAGAACTTAAGTGACCTGAAAAGGTAATGGGAAAATAGAGTGAGAAATGACTGAGCTAGGGTTTACCATGAAACACTTAGGATTTTATATTTAGGTTATTTGCATGGACAAGGAAAAATAGGTAACTAAACAGATATGCAGAGGACATGACCAAAACTAGAAACCCAAAGTCCTTTCATAGGCTGGGCTCAACCCTTGTGGGAGCCTCATTTTACTCCACCTGTAGCCAATTTTACCAGATGAGGAAAATTTGGGTAACAGGTTGCTATAGTGATGATGATTCATCGACCAGTTCGTCCTTCATAGAGATTTCTCGTCGATGGTGAATGTGATGAACATCAAAATAGCAATGACATGTTTTTAAAAAATAAATAAATTTGTATAGCTTTCTCTATTGAACTAATAATATGCTCAAGTAATTTGCCAATGTATAGCAGATTTGAGCCTGGAATGTAGTGCAAGGTTGAGCCAGAATGAAATTATTCCCAAAGAGGCTGACTTGGTCTTACAAAATTCACTAAGGTATTTATGCCAAGAGGTCGACCTTGGGCACTCAAATATTTCATTCATACATACATACATACATACATACATACATACATACATATATATATATATATATATATATATATATATATATATATCAATTTCAATGATAAACAATAAATAATAAATATTGCCAATATTTTTTATTATTATTTATACTTATCAATTTATTTTCCAAGCTAGAAGATATTTTCTGTAAAGACCATAATATCAACACTCCCTCTTGGACTTGAGGCAATATTAGTTTTTAGATGAAATATTAGTGACCTCAAAGACTATAGTTATCCCAGAATCACAAGTTTTCTTCGTGTCATCCAAATTTTTTATGAGAAATTTATGGCCATGGTAGTACATAGCTTTGTGGTACTTGGCCTGCAATTTTTCAAACATGTGAAAATCATTTTCATTGCGAGTTGATATTAAACATATGGGTCATGATTAATAAATTTATATATACATGTCTACCTCTTAAATGATTTGCTAGATCAATTACCATTGGTAAAACATTGGAATCTCCCTTACGATGAGCTTCTTTGACCAATGAAGCACCACCTTCCCATGTAAATGAGTGACCATTTTATTGACATAGTTCAATCCATACCGTCATTCAATCAAGATTGTTTGCAATATACAAATGTAGTGCATCCCACTCTTGACCAACTATATAAAAAAATACACCACTTACAAACAACTTCAATTGAATATTTATAATAATTAATTAACTACAATAACATCTTATAATTACCTCTCACTTTCCTCAATCTACCTTTCCCCATCAAGTACTCCCCTTTGAATTTGTTAATGGACTTGGGGTCCCAAATGCGATCTACATGAATCTTTGCTGCAAACTTAGGAAGATATTCACTAATGTACACCATGGTCTGGTATAACATATATCCCTCCACCATAGAACCCTCAGAATGTGCCCTATGTTGAGCCAAACCCTTTAAAAATTTCAGGTGTCTCTCAACTATCCACATTGACCTAGTTTGTATAGGTCCACACAATTCAATCTCCTCAACTTGATGTATGAGGTAGTGTTCTTGTGCATTGAAAAAAGTAGAAGGTGAACACTTTTGCATTTCACGCATAAGATGAGGAATTTTTATCTTCAAATATTTCATATCTTCTTTATTGATTTCTTTCGATGACAACCATCTAGAAGAGATTCAACACAAAAACATATAAACGAGACTTTACAAACAATATACAATAAATTACTAAAAAAGTAAAACAAGTCACAAATATAATATCTATACAAAAAATCTAAAAAATAAAGCTTATAACATCATGTATTTTCCAAGATCATATATAACTTATTTGACACTGTTGTCAAAGTGGTGTGGGAGAGATAGAGGTAGAACGTACTGCAATAATTATAAAATGATCTTTTCAATATTTTAGAGAATAATATAATGAAAACTACATGAAGTATAAAAATATAGAGGGAATACAAAATAACATGAAATACCTTAATAAAGGTATGTCAATCATGTGTTTTCATCCCTGACCCAAACTCACTTTTCTTTGATATGAGATTGTTTATGTTCAAAGAAAATCTTTTGGGAAATTGAATTTTTTTTATGGCTTCTTTTATAAAATTGCTTTGCTGCTCTGATAATAACCAAGGAAGGGCACTTATATCAATATGGTCTCCATTGTTATTTGATCAAATGAAATTTTTCAATGCATGGTTGTAATCTTCAATGTCACTACAAATTTTGAAATTTTTTTCTTTATCACACCTGCCGTCCAATAATTTCCATAATGTCTCTGTTATATTCTTTCCAATACTCATAACATCAAACAAATGCACGAATGGGAGGTGCTCTTAGTACAACAACCTACTAAATTATCTAGGATAAATTTTTACTCCTTTTGGAAGTTTGTCATTGATGCCTTTACGACCTTCACAAGCATCAATTACATCATCAGTAAACCAAATACAAAATCAAAATATAAATTTCAAACATAAACCATCAGATTGAATGACGTTACCTCAACAATTTATTCTATTGTATTCCAATTTCTATAGGACAGGTGTCATTCTTCATGGCTTTGATGTAGTCTCTTCTTTCCTATTGAAAAGATGTTTTTTGGTAACTTGATACTTATGATTTCTTTGGAGAAAGTGCCTATATTCATCGAAGACCTACTTTCCTAAAAATTTTGAATGACGAGATTTCATCTTTGGACCACAAACTCGACATGAAAATTTTCCCTTTGTCTGAAGACCTACAAGATCGTGTATAATTGGATTAAATATGTTGAATTTGATAATTACAATTATCATGCACAAACTTAGACATACAACAAAGATGTGTTAACAATATAACATACCACAAAAATATGTTACCCCATGGGCATCATGTATTTTCCATAAAAGCATTGCATGGAATTGAAACTGTCTTTTTTCTATTGGTCTAGAGATGCCATACATAGTGACCCCATTCCATAAATCAAACAACTCATTGATAAGGGGATCAATATATACATTCATATCTTTAACTTGGTTCTTACCTTGTTGAATGAATAGAAACATTACATAAATATTATGGTCATTTTGATACGGTATTTATAAATAAATTTAGATGAATATTAAATAAAAAAATACTTGGAAGAATCATTGCCAACATTATGTGCTCCCTCTTTATGAAAATCCAAGGAGGAATGTTATTGTTGATAACAAAAATAAGCCACACTGAGTAAATAGATCTCATCTCTCCAAATGGATTGACACCCTCTGCTGCCAATGAAATCTTGAGATTGTGAGGTTCTTCTTTAAAGTGTGTCCAAGTTTCCTCTATGTCCTTAAATGTAGAACCATCTATAGGCATTCGCATAATTTCATCTCAACTTCTATTGTGTGAATGGTAATCCATAAATTGTGCCAAGGTAGTGCACCTAAATAATTATTGCAGACGTGGAATAATGAGAATATACCAGAGAACTTTGCGAGGTACCTTTTTTATTTTTTTGATCTGTTCGATATCTACTAATATGAAAATCAAGGCATTCTGTTGCAAATTCATGGTGTTTATAATATATAATATGATCATTGGAATATGCATGTATTGTTTGATACTCCAACCCAATATCTTTCATAATGAAAGATAATTCTTGATACGAGTGAGGAAGAATGTTTATTGGTGGTAACAAAAACTCACCTATCAACCTATGACAAAAAATATAATTAATGCTACATGATTCACCCTTTGTTAATAATAAGTCCAAACTATGACTAAAATAGGTGAAAAATATGACATATATGACATACCTTAACATTCGTGAGATTGCTACATTTAATAAACCATTCAAAACCTTGAAGTTCACCAACAAAAATATATTAGAGAAAAGAGTTGTTTGGGAGCCTTTGTATAGGGGCTCATATGCCTTCTCAAGTATAGGTAAATTAAGGTGATCTTCATCATCATGATCAGCAGTGTCAGTACTATCATCTTCAATCATATTCTATGGCACTTGATCAACTGCAACAATACCATCATCTTCAATTTTGTTCTCTATCGTAGGATCATCTTCTTCCATGGAATCATTATCTCCTCCTTGGATATTCACACCTCTATGTTCCTCCACATGGAAATTCACATTCTCCAGATTGTTATGGTCCATAACATCTAACCTAGGGTGGTTGACCTATATCAAAATGATGACCTTAAATTAACCATGACCATGATCTCATCATCAATTGATTTATTATGTATATAAATTGTTAAAACAATATATTGAAATACTTACCAATGGATAAAAATTGCACCCCCTTCAATGTGACCATGTTGTCTACAATGTTTCTCAGTTGTTTTGAGTAGATGTCTTCGATTCTTTAAGTCCTTGCGATTTTTGTAGGGAAAATAACATTTTCCATCACCTTTTCTTTTGAACTTAGACCAAAAAACTAGGAATTATATCCTTATTTTTTTTTGGGTTCATATTTTCAGACATGGTATTTCTTCACAGGAAAATATTCAAGCTATAATTATACCAAAAACTTGTCTCCCATACTCTGAATTAAGATATTAATGTTGTAATCTGTCAAATATAAACATACTATCATTAGAACTATCTTGTATAAAATCAAGCGTAAATCCATTAAATAGATTTTGGCTATAAAGCATTGTACATTTAATCTAATCATGATTGATATTTAATAGGAATGCTAAGAATATTTGACTGGTGACAAACATGAAGATTTGACCAAGCAATACTGGGAACAAGACCCAGCAAAAAATGGACTTGTAAATATTTTCACAATAGTACATATGTTTTTGGGAAAGCTCCCAGTAGTGCTTCGACAAATCTACATGTTCATCACCTATGCATATACCTTATCTAATAAACTCTATCTTGCATATCTACTAACTAATCATGCATGTTTTTATGAAGCCATTTTTATCTAAGGCATATATTGCATATCTTTAATCTCTCTATGGATGAAGAATGAAGATGAGGCCTAACTGATTTCATGATACCAATTACTATTTTTGCCTTAGGAAGGTGAACTAACTACAATGCACTAACTACTATTTAAGAAAGACAATTCATGATAGATACAAAAATGAATATATTATGCATAAGGAAAATAAGAATTTTATGTTAACACCTTTAATTGCCTTGTGGGATAAAAAAGGAACATAGTGTCATTTATTTTTGGGACAAGATATACATATTTGTGCAGGGATAAAAGCAAGAGGATACAACTTGTCAAGGGGCTGAAAAGTTACATTAGAGAATGAAAAATGTCAGGGTAAAATTCAGACCTACGAGATAGTCTTTTTAGGGTTAGGAAAGCATCAAAGTTGGAACTATAGAATGACCTTTAGGAGTAAAAAAAGAGAGTTAAAGGTAAACCTTTAGGGGTATAAGGTTGGAGAAGTCAAGAAGACCTGAAAAAGATAGAGGAAGTAAAGAAATCCCTGACAGAAAACATTACAAAAATCAAGCTTAAGGTTGATGAGAAAAAGAAAGATCTTTAGTTCAAGGAAGGAGATTTGGTAATGGTTCATCTCAACAAGGTGAGGTTGCATAAGGGTGTACCCAAAAAAATTAAGATGAGGAGGTTGGGGCCTTACACTATTATTGCCAAGTATGGACCCAATGTATACAAGGTAGATCTCCCTATAGAGGTAGGATTGTCTCTTGTCTTTAATGTAGCAGACCTAGAGTTAATATTTTCCACATTTAACAAGAAATGTACAAACTATAGATGTATTTCAAACACTAAGCACAGGATATAGAATAATAAACATAAGAAAGGAGAGATGTTATCTAGATTTGGAGACCTTATGATGCCTTCAAATCTTCCCTAAAAATATTTTTCCTTGGTTACCTTTAATCTGTCATTTGAATCTAGTTTGGCACTCAAATATGAATGAAAACAACACCCATTTTGGCTTTGATCTACATTGTAAGAGTTGTCCAATCTATCTTATATACATTCCTTTTAGGTACATCCAATCTGCACTATTGATGAAAAATATTGCATCAATGTATGACAATTGTTGATCCTAATATACATCATTGATATTATGTAGATCTGGATAAGAATTCAAGAAGTTGGAAATTGATCCTTACTTAGTCACTACAAGGATGACTTGACTTCTTTTGCTTGGGAGAATTGTGTGCAGGAGCACCCTAGGACTAGGTAATTAAGTCCATAGATATTTTTGGCTTGTACTGACCCTATCCAAGTCAGTAGTTGAATAAGGATCCCTAGAGGGTCCCTAGGTGTGGTTTAGTGTCTTAGGAGTAAGGTAGAAAACTCTTAAGGCCATAGGTGTGTTATGTGTTTCCTAGTGCTTAAGTAAGAACCCAGGTGGTCAAATGGAATAAACCCTAATGCAAGTACCCAAAATGGGGTTGGAAGACCAAAAATGATTAAAACTTTGATATTTAATGTTCTTAAAGGTCATTTGCTGAAGTTTTGAATAGTTCATAAATAGGAAAAGACAAAATTACCACAAAGTTGAAAAATTAAAAATGGTTCTCACATGGGATAAAGTGTCCTCTCCTAAATCATCTAGTGGGATGTATATCATGGAATTTCATCAATAAAACTTAGCGTTGGGGTTCTCCTAAAATCCTATTTGTTACACAAACTCCAAAATCCTATTTATTATAGAAATTCCTCAACCAAAAGACAATTATGTTACAACTTTATTTAATTGATTTTGTAACTCTTAGATCAACATATATAGTATTTAAGTCTTGAATGCACTAGATTATGTGTCATAAGATTTTAAAATATTTATTAAAAATAAGGGAAAAATCCACAAAATATAAATGATGCAAAACAAGGGTTATTGTGTGGCTTGCCTGCGTGTCAATATCTTGTGTTATTTTGTCCCCTAGCCTATTTCACCTATATATAAACTAAAATTGAAAACCAATAGAAACATGTCAATTGAAATTGAAGAGAGCAGAAGAATAATGAAAATAGAAAAAAAAAAAACAAAAAAAAAAAACAAAAAAAAAACAAAACAATTCTTGTATATTGAAATCAACAAGTAAAACCCATGTATAATTTGTCTAATATTACCGAAAGGGAAAAGAACTGGAGGTGTCCAAACTTAATATATTATGTGAGAAAAAAATTCAGTGGTGATACTATTTATAGCTTGGGTCCTACATCTTCAGTGCACCTATAAGAAAGGAAGGGAAAGAGATATTAGTCCTTGGATAGAGAAATGGAGGATCTCCAATTTATTAGCCAATAACATATGGTACAATAATTGTTTTAGAAGTCATTAAAACACTGATTATCAAGAGTCATAGAAATCAATATCAAACATGCGTATGAATAGTTACAAGTCATAATAAAGGTGGGACAATGCAAGAATATAGATAATAGATGTTGTTGATTTATTCTGTGATAGTTAAAAATGGATGTAAAGATACGATGAAGGATCATCTTGGGTCATTGGCAATCCTGCTCAACCAAAAAGGTGTTTACTTTTTCTTTGTAATTTGTCTTCTATTTCTCAGTGATCTATTTACTGATGGGTTTTCTGATTCTTGAGTATGCTTTTATCGATGGGTTTCCTGATGCTCAGGTAAGTTCTTACCAATGGGTTGTCTGATGCTCGGGTATGTCCTTACCGACAGTTACTGATTTTTGGTGATCATCTTCCTGAGATGTTTATCCTGATCTGTCTGACTTCTACATTTAATTTCCATTGCTGAATTAATGTGGAGTCTCTCTTTGGGATCTATGTGAACCTACATCTGTCTCACTTATGAATTTGTTCACCGACCTCTCTTGGTGGACTCTTGTATATATTTGTTTCTATGTTCTAAGTTTTAGGAGCTCTTTAGTAGGATTGGATATCATATTATAATAGAAGATAAGGTATTGAGATATCTGGAAGGAAGGTTTGTGACCTCGCATGTATAAAGATTATTCTATAATTCATTGAAGATATATGGCCAAAATCGGGAAGGCCTTAGAGCCTGACATGTATTACTTGTGTGATAAATTAATGAGAAAGGATTATGTTGCTTCTCTCTCACTGTATTATTTTTGTTTTTGCATCTTTGTTTCTACAAGTTGGTTTGGTAGTTGGGAGAGCCTTCGGCCCCACCTTCATCCTTCCTTATGTCAGGTGGTATCAAAGCATTGGTGAGATATAAGTTTCTTATTGTAAACCCTAACCCTATTTGGTGATATTCTTGCAGGATAGAAGATAACGATATGACCCACAATTGTAGAGGGATTCAAGATGGTTCGATGGAGAGGAAATATAGATAAAGGTCTAGCTGATATGCTTAGACAGATGGCTTCTAGGTTAGAATCTGTTGAGACAACCCAGCATAGAGGAAGACATTTTGAGGTTGTTAGTGATGATGAAGTTGAAGAAGTTCAAGGTGAAGTTGCACATTCACCTGTGATGGACTAGGAAGAAGAGAGGTTCTTGAGAGCCTTGACAAGTTTGAAATCTATGTCGTAGTTTAATCCTCCTGAGTAAAATGGAAAACTATATTCTAATGAATTGATTGACTGGATAATTGAGATGAAAAAGTACTTTGAGTATGAGAATGTATCAGAGGATAAGAACATGAAGATTGCAATTACAAAGCTAAATGGTCATGCATCCTTATGGTGGGAACATCTACAATTGGATTGAAATAAGAAAGGTAAAGAAAAAATTAAGGTATGGAATAAGATGGTAAAAAAATTGAAAGGAAAATTTATACCTTATGATTACCAAATAAACCTGATTAGGAGAATGCAATGCTTGAAGCATAAAGATAGATATGTAAAAGACTACACTGAGGAATTCTACATATTGGACATCAGATCTGGACATATTGAAGATGAAGTGGAAAGAGTGGTGAGGTATCTAAATGGCTTGAGAAGTTCTATACAAGGTGAGATCAGTTTGGTCAAGATGGAAAGCTTTGAGGAGGCATATCAATTTTCCCTAAAAGCTGAGAAGAAATTAAACAAAAGATATGAACAAAGACAAAGAAGCAAAGGTGGTAGATTCCCTAGAGAAAGAGGTAGATCTCATGGTGAAAATAGTAGACCTGAACTACACAAGGTGAATATAGACACATCTCAAGATAAAGGAAAGAATGAATGAAAATGTGGAAGTTCATACTAAGGAAGAGGCAATTACCCCCAAGGTGGTTATAGAAGAAGAGGGTTCCAAGTAACTTATTACAATTGTGGGGAAGAAGTACATAAATCCTTTGAGTGTACACATGAAATAAAGAAGAGAAGTAGTAGAAAAAATGCCTTGGTGCAAGAGGAGTCACCAAATGAAGCTCAAAAGGAAGGAAATCTCATGATCAAAAGGATACTATGGAGTGAGAAAGATAAATAAGATCATTTCAGGAAACATTTATTCAAGATGAGATGTAGAGTGGCAGATAAAATTTGGAAGGTCATTGTTGATAGTGGAAGCTCACAGAACTTGGAATATGAGGAAATAGTTAAAAAGTTGCTGTTGGAGAGGATGAAACATCCAAAACCCTATCAGATCTCATGGATCAAGGATGAGCATACATTAATGGTGAGTGAACAATGTTTTGTGAATCTGAAAATTTGAAAGTACAATGATAAGGTGTTGTGTGATATTATGCCTATGGATTGTTGTCATATTTTTTTTGGTAGACCTTGGAAATATGATAGACATGCTATACATGATGGAAGATTAAATAGATATTCTATTTGGGTTGATGGTAAGAAGAATTTTTTTTTACCTTTGAGTGAAGAATTTGTTGGTGAGATTTGTACATCTATGAAAGTTTGTTTGATGGAAGGTAGATAGTTTGTTAAGGATTTGAAAAGGAATGATATTTGTTATGCTTTGATTCCTAACGAACCAAGTAAGAATACCTAATATAACATTCATGTAGAATTTGGGAAGTTACTCGTTGAATACAAGGAGATAATTTCAAATAATATACCTGAAGGTTTGCCACCAATGAGAGATATTAGTCATTGTATGGATCTTATTCTTGTAGCTAGTTTACCGAACAAAGCACCACATTGGTTAACACTGACCAAGAATGAAGAATTTAATCGACAAGTTCATAAATTATTAAACAAAGGTTTGATCTGAGAAAGTTTGAGTCCATGTGTAGTACCAGCTGTATTGGCACCTAAGAAGAATGGAGAATGCAGAATGTGCACTATTTCAAGAGAAATTAATAAGATCATAATAAATTATAGGTTTCCTATACCGAGAATGGATGACATAATGGATTGTTTGAGTGGAGCAATATATTTTACCGAAATTGATTTGAAAAGTGGATATCATGAGATTAGAATAAGAGAAGGTGATGAGTGGAAGACTGCTTTAATGCAGGAGCATCTCGGGTCATTGGCAATCTTGCTCAACCAAAAAGATGTTCACTTTTTCTTTGTAGTTTGTTTTTTGATTCTTGGGCATGCTTTACCTACAAATTTTGGTGATCTCTTACCGATGGTTTGTCTGATTATTAGGTATATCCTTACCAATGGTTGCTGATTTTTGGTGATCATCTTCCCAAGATGTTTATCCTGGTCTAGCCGACTTCTACATTTAATTTCCATTTCTGATTTAATGTGGGGTCTCTCATTGGGATCTCTGGGGACCTAAATCTGGTTCTTTGTTAGGAAATTGAGTGCCGACCTCTTTGGTGGACTCTTGTATATATTTGTTTCTATGTTCTTAGTTTAGGGAGCAGTTTTCAGGAGATAGAAGATTAAGTATTGAATAATCTGGAAGACAGGTGTGTGACCTTGCATGGATGAAGAAAAAATTGTAATTCATTGATTATATATGGCCAAAACTAGGAAAGCCTTACAACCTGGCATATAATGAGCTTGATCGATTAATGATAAAGGATCCCTGTTGTTTCTTCTCTCACTATATGTTTTTGTGTTTCTGCATTGTCTTAGCAAGTAGGTTAGGTGTTTGGGAGTGCGTTAGGCCCCTACTCCTTTGCCTCCTTGCATCAGGTGGTATCAGAGCATTGATGAGATCTAAGTTCCTTCTTATAAACCCTAAACCCTAGTTGGTATTGTTGTGGGGTAGCAGATTGTAATCTGACCTAAAATTGAAGAGGGATTCAAGATGGTTCATGGGAGAGGGAATAAAGATCCAGGTCTAGTTGACATGCTTCGATAGATGGATGTTAGGTTGGAAGTTGTTGAGATAGCCCAGCGTAGAGGAAGACATCTTGATGATGTTAGTGATGATGAATTGGAAGAGGTTCAAGGTGAAGCTGCACCTGCACCTGTGATGGACCAGGAAGAAGAAAGATTCCTAAGAGCCTTAGCAAGTTTTAAATCCACACCTCAGTTTAATCCTCCTTAGTATAGTGGAAAATTGGATTCTGATGAACTGATTGACTGGTTAACTAAGATGGGAAAGTATTTTGAGTATGAGAATGTATCAAAGGATAAGAAAGTGAAGATTGTGAGTAAAAATCTAAAAGGTCATGCATCGTTATGGTGGGAACATCTGAAATTGGATCGGAAGGAGAAAGGTAAAGAAAAAATCAAGGTATGCGATAAGATGGAAAACAAATTGAAAGGAAAGTTTCTACCTTGTGATTATCAAATTAACCTGATTAGGAGAATGCAAATCTTGAAGCAAAAGGATAAATTTGTGAAAGACTATACTGAAGAATTTGACAGATTTGACATCAGATCTTGACATGTTAAAGATGAGGTGAAAAGAGTAGAAAGATAACTGAATGGGTTGAGAAGTTCTATACAAGGTGAAATTAGTTTGGTCAAGATGGAAAGAATTGAGGAGACATATCAATTTGCCCTAAAAGCTGAGGAGAAGATGAAAAAAATATATGAACAAAGACAAAGAGGTAGAGGTGGTACATTCCCTTGAGGAAGAGGTAGATCTCATGGTGAAAATAGTAGATCTGAACTAGACAAGTCTAATTAAGACACATCTCAAGACAAATGAAAGACTGAATGGAAAGGTGGAAGTTCATACTGAGGAAGAGGCAATTACTCTAGAGGTGGTTATAATAGAAGAGAATTCCAAGTAACTTGTTACAATTGTGGTGATGAAGGACATAAATCCTTTGAATGTACACATGCAAGAAAAAATATTGGCAGTAGCATCAATGATTTGGTGCAAGAGGAGTCATATAATGAACCTAAGAATCTCATGATCTGGAGGATACTATGGAGTGAGAAGGATAAGCAAGATCCTATCAGAAATTTTTTGTTCAAGACCAAATGTAGAGTTGCAGACAAAGATTGGAAGGTGATTTTTGACAATGAACTCTCAGAGAAAATGACATCTAAGGAAATGCTTACAAAGTTGCAGTTAGAAAGGATGAAGCATCTGAAACCTGTTATGCCCTGCATACTCGTCCCTACATTTTGTAGGCAAAATGTTGGGTCCCACTTTTTTCTCTTTTTCTTTTCCTTTGGTTATTTTGTTTTCTTTGTCTCCCTCCAGGTTTCACTTCCGTGAGAGTTGTTTTCTTTTTCTCTTGTCTTCTTTTGTCTCTGGGACCCGTTCCCAGAGTTTTTGTTTGTTCTTGAGTCAGTCGGATCCCAAACTCTCAGATTCTCTACCACCATGTCTTATTTTGTTAGAAGGTGTGGGTGCATGGAATCCCCAGGCCTAGAGTATAGAAGTTTTGCTTGTCCCAGAGTTTGCGAAGAGAAAGAAACATATTTTTACCCTAGGGTTATAAATGGAAGTTACCTATCATTTTCACATTTAACACAATTAAAACACTTAAGGAAATTACCAGAGAGGTTAAGGTGATTTAGAGTGATTAATTACAAAGTTCTTTGGTAATCAACAATGTTCAAACAACAACAAGCAGTGGTGCCTTCACGGTCAGTTCCAGGTTAACTTATTATAGAGCGCCTCCCGTGCTTGTCTCTCCTGCATTCACCACATTTCCAGGTAAGAATTTGACTCTCCCCTCCCTGGTTTGTGGTTTTATGTTTCTTACTTCTGTGTGTCTTGTTTTTGTTCTGTTTTGTTTTGGTTTTGTTTTTGTTTCACTACGCCTTTGCGTTGGCTTTTCTATCGCCTGCCGTTGGTGGGTTGGCTCTGCCAGAGGGTTGTCCACCCTTTGTACAGTTGTAGTTTAGTGTATAATTTGTACATTTTTGTAGAGTAGTTTTAGTTGCTTCTGTATATTTTTCAAACTATGTAATTTTTTGTTTATAGTTGTATATACGTCCATTTTGTTTTGTTTTTTTTGTAGTCGGCCTGTGAGTTGTGCTTGGGCCCTCATAGCAATTTGGCCCTCTATATATTTAGTGTATATTATGTGTATATCCTTCCATTGTGTCAAGATTTTTGCGCTCCATCACATCCAAACCAACTTTTGAGCTTGTCAGAGAGTTATTTTCCACGGCTTGAACTCAACACCTCACTGGTTCGAGCCATGGAAACTTTCTCTCTCCTCTATCATGTCACTTTAATGGCAGTATTAATTTACCATGAGTAGGCATTCAAATCCCATCCCATCTGGCATTTAATTCCCCTGTGTAGGCCCACTTGTCACCATTAATGCCATCACACTGCATGTCGCATGGCCATGTGATGACCCATGTCAGCCAAGTACAACTCTCTATTGGTCACATCGACAACTACTAGTTCTTTTGGAATCTGGGTGTTGAAAGGCCCCTGGGTGTTCATCCAAGTTTTGTCACCTAGATCAATGCCCCAGAGCCCTGGGTGTTTATCAGAATCTGAGCCATGTTAACTTTGATATTTTAGGATTTCTGGTGTGTGCTAACATTTTTGGATAGGTACAAAATGGTGGTGAATTCCCTAGAGTCCTTAAAATATTATTTTTATCATATCATGTATTAACGGTTCTCTGGTCTTGCAGGTCGTAGATAGATTGATTAAGATGTCTGACGTGATCACTCCTCCTGATAACTCGAAGCTGTGAACTACCTCCACTCAGGCCGCTACAAAAATAAAGGCTGAAAAGATACTGGCCAAGTTGCCACTAACCTCCAAGTACCCAAAGGAGGGTGTTCTCGTGGGGTCCAATGTGGACTCCAAGTTCCAAGAAATAATAGATACAGAGCCTGGACTATGGGTTGAAATGCAGGGCTTGGTTCAAGCCATTTACAAATAGAAGGATGACAAAGATGTTATGGCTAGACACATGGCCGCCTCTAGAATTATCAAAGTTGCAAATTTTCCTTGCTTGCTGTAGGTACCAGAGCTGATAATCCAACTGGAAATTCTCTACAATGCCTCTACTTGGGTTTTTTTGCTCTTTGATCCCCGGCCACTACACTATCCAATGACTATCATCAATCTGAATGTTGCTTCTTTCGCTTTAGGGCTGGGGATCCCTCAATTCAAGGGGGTCGTGGTTCTCTCCTGGTCCACATCATTAAAGGACTTTGAGGAGGCTTCCCTTCTCTCCTGACAATATCTCAACACCCACTGGCTTAAGTCCCCGATGAGGGACTATAAAAATAGGAAGCTGGAGATTCCCCGTAGGGATTTTAAAGAACCTATCCAGGCCAGAATCATATTTCTATGCAAGATCTTTATGGAGCCCCATGCCCAAGATTTCTTGGCATGGATGTATTACTTCCTCTACTGCGTCATCACCCACAGTCAAAATTTCAACTAGGTGGCTATCATCGCCAACCATGTGGACACACAAATGAAAGGCATCCTCTAGACCTCAAAATTCCACATGATATCTTACCTCTTATGGGTGCCAGCCCAACAAAGACTGGCTTTTTAGGGTTTGCAGATGATGGGTGTTCTCAGGAATGGGCTGGGCTAGTTGACACCATGGGATCATTATCCCCAGGTTGAATGGGAACTCAGTTTCCCAAATTTTTTGAGGGTAAATGATGCCTTCATTTACCAAAATATTTTGACACTTACTCAGGATTCCAAATAATAATTGTTGCAAGAGGTGATGAACCTAGTGAGAACCTACAGGAATTAATTTATTCAATTCTAGCAGCACATATATTCGGGTGACCAGTTTCTCCAGGAATCCCTATCTTCTTCCCCTGTATTGCGGGGATAGAATTATTCTTTTGGAATTCTACCAAAAGACTTTGGAGCTACACACCCTCTTCATAGTAAAGAAGGTTCCCAATGTCCCATTCCTGATCTATTGTGAGAACTATTCTTGCAGTCTCGTCGTAGAAAAGGAGGCAGACAATGAATTGAAGAGTCTGGGACTGGTGGAATTCCACCATACCAGGAGCAATTTTGATCCACTTGGTAAAATAGAAACAACATTTCCTCGGGCGTCCCCACCACACATAGAAGATATTGAAGATTTTTGGGTAGACTGGTAGGACAGTTTTGATCTTCGGGCCAGCCAAGATTTGCGGATGTCTAAAGGCTTGATGAAAGCCCTTGACCATCAGGGTTTCCCAAAGGGTTTTTTAGATGACGGGTCCCTGGAGGACCCATTGTACAAAGAGCATGGGTTAGATACATTAGACCTCCCTCTGGTGGATTGGAGTACCCCAGAGGATTTGACCATTGAGGGGGTATGTCTCCCCATTATAGAAAATACCCATAGATATTTTGAGCGGGTGTGTTTGAGGAGCACATGAAAATGACCAATTGTTTGAAGGTTCACTTCGACCTCTGGAGCCGTAGGACCCAGCACAAGAAAGGGGAAGGAGAAAGAAGATATCACAGCCAAGGTGCCCCCTAAGGGTTTGCTCCCCATAATGGATCTGATAGAAGAAAAAATGGAGGCATCGAGGCTGACCAGCCAGAAGATAAGTGCACAACTTTCCTCTGGCCTCCTCACAACTCCAATAGCATCTGCTCACCCGATGGGATCCCTGTAATTGGCCACACTCATGAGCAAGTAGAAATTTTCTGAGGCAAAGTCTGCAAATTTATGGATTCCGGGACCCCACTCCAAAGAAAGAAGAAGCAGAAGGTGAACCCCACCCCAAGCACAGATGCAGGCCCCGGTATGCCTAACATACCCCCAGTAGAGATCAGTTTGGATTCTCCTAAACTGGAAGATATAATAGAGGACTCTCTCCCACATGAAGAATTCAATGATATCTTTAGGGAAGATGAGCTCATGAACCTGCATGGGGATATAGATCATGCGGTGGAAGAAATTGCTGCTCAAGAAAAGGAAGAGATCCCCACTGAGAAGGAAGCCCTGGAACAAGAAGCTGCCATAGAGCAGGAAGTCCAGGAAGAAAAAAAAAAGGAGCCTAAGTGGGAGAAAATACTTGTCCATGAGACCGAGGATGAACCAAGGAAAACAACAAATGAGCAACCGATGACTGGGGAAACTGGACCCGCAGGATCAACCATACCCCAAATCATCACGGTCTAGGCACCTTTAATTACTCTGGGTAACCAATTGCCTTAGAGTACATTTGGTGAGGTAGTTTCAGTGGCCGCACTATTAAACTTTGGCCAGGTACCTTAGCCACCTCCAGAAGATGTTCCAATAGAGGGGGATATCCCGGCGAATGATGTCAAAAAACAACAACAATAGCAAGGTGAGGGGGAAATCCCCAAGGACATAAATGTTAATCTGCCTAATACTGGGAAAGACAGGGAAACCCCTAAAGATACAGGTGATGCAAGTACTGGTGGAGAAGAGATCTCGAACATCACAGAATGAGATGCCAATAGGGTGGAAGATACTGAGGTCTATGGATAATGGGAACAAGAGCAAGGAATTGAAAAAGATCCTGATGACACTGTAGACCCTGGGAATGCACTACCAAATTCCAAAGGGAATCTCAATACTCAGGCCTTGGCAGCAAAACTGCTCAAGGTTCCATAATGGCTGGTGGAATCTAGGAAGAGAAAGGCCCAGGTGGTAGAAATAGGTGTTCCACTCTCCTTGGCCAAAATGATGGCCTAAAATGCAGAGGCCAAGAAGTCTAAGAGGGCCCAGATAGTCCATACCCTTTGGAATATTCCAGAAGGAAGTACAGTTGTGACCATCGCAACACCTCCCCCAAATATAGATGCAGCAGTGGTAAGGGCCGAAGATTACACAATTACAGAGGTGCCTCTAGGGAGGAGAGATAAGTAGGGTGAATTGGACCTGCTATGAGAGAAACCTAGGCCATAGAAGCCCGGTACAATAAGAAGACTTGGAATTTGAAGGAGGAAAGGGAGAACAATGCAAATCTCCTCGCACTTCTAGCAGAACTCACACAACCCCTGGCCGAGATCCACATGGAAGCTTCTACCTCCAGATTACCACTTGCATAGGGTGAGGTGGATTCTCTAAGGGCCATGAAAAAGAAAGCCCAAGCTGTGGACGGGTGGATCATTGAGAAAATAGTTTCCATAAGGTAGTTTCTAGTGGTATCACTCCCAGATCTCTATCAGATCAACAATCTCCTCAGTCAAGTGAATGCCTCCACTGTCCTATGGGAGAAAGACTTGGAAAGGTATGAAAGAAGGAAGGCCAAGTTGGATGAGGTCTTCAACACTGGGGAAGAAGCCATCATAGAGGTGGGAATTTTGGGAGAAGAATCATATGATTGCCTTCGGGCCTAATACTCCAGAATTGGCCTCAAGATTGAGGTATGCAAGGAACTGGTTAAGGCCCTAAAAGAGAAAGCGATTGTAGCCTAGTATCCTTTGGGCCTATTCAGGGCATTTGTTGTAAGGGTGTCACAAGTCGACCCCTTCACCACCAGAACATGCACCCCAGAGGACTATGTCCTTTTAGTAAGTATGATAAGTTCATGGAGTCCCTATATCAGTCTGTCGGGGACTTTGACAGAGGAAGGTTATCAAGATTATCTAAGATGATGCTCCAGGCACATGATGCCATGAAGATAGTAGATGAATTCTGAAATGGGGCCAGAGAAGTTGAAGAGAAACTTGAGGTTGTGTGTGGCCAGTGGGATGACATTAAGGACATAGATGAGGATGGCATAAGCCAAGTTTTGGAAGCATTTAAAAATATTAAAGGGCAATAAGGTTCTTTGGATTCTAGATATTTTCACCAGTAGGGTACATTTTGAACATTCTTTATTCTTTGAGCGCAACCTCCTGGATCTCGGATTCACGGATCCAATAATTTTGTATTATTTTGATGACCCGCATCCAGGTTCCCTGAAGCTGACCAGTCATTATTAGAAAGTTAATAAGGGTGTCAGAAAATAGGTGACCCCAGCAAGGCATCTTAGCTCGAGGGATGGCTCTGACAGGTGGTCTTCCCAAGGCACTACTCCAGCATGAAACACTTGGTTCATCAGAGATATTGAGCCATTTTTATTTTGATGAGGCATGTAGCCTTGATCCCTGGGGGATCAAATTTATTCTATTCTCCCTTTGGCTCTCTTCTTGAGGCCGATTCTTCCATACCTCTTTTCTTGTCTTATTCTTCTGACATGTCAAACCTCTGTTCTTCTTGAGGATTGTTGTAACGTGGTTTAGGTAGTATCGGCCACCAGAAAACATATTTTATTGTTGAGTGTAAAGTTGGATTAGGTTAATTTTAGGGCAAAGATGTGTATAAATAATAAGTCTGACCTCACTCCAAGTGTCGACAAAATTTATGATTTTTCAGTCCATAGCTATAGCATTTCAATATTTCATTTCTTGTAGTTATAGAGCTCAATGCTCCTTAGTTCTTAGAAGATCTCCATAGATAGATTCTCCCTTGGATTTGTTGATGCACACAACAGTGCTACTGGAAAACCATTAATGAAGAAGGAAGGATTCTTGCAATGTTGTTGTTGGTCTTCTGATCTCCGAGTTAATACTCTTTTGTGTTGTATGTTTCTAATGTCCCTTGCTCTAACGTTTTAAGTAGATTAATGACCTTCTTTTCCCCTCACTATTAAATATGTATGAACTGCTGGTTCTGTATGCATTCAGTATTTCGTGTAGCATGTTAGAGCATGGTTGATGTTTTGAATGTATTTTCATAACTATAGATAGAATGGAATACTTATAACCCTGGCGTATCTTTTGAATTTTCTTTGATAATCCAAATGCTTGTAGGAAACCCCACCTTACCGAAATCCCTGGAGAAGATGAGCCAAGAAAACTAGCTATCCCCCTGAACAAAATAGTCACACTCCCAACTTAGCTCCCACACTGTTGAGACCCAACTCTCACGTGCTTGAAGGCTTGGAGAATTTATTCTCTAGAAAACCTTTACAAGAAAATTTGGTCAGTACCCCGGTACCCGGTGACAACTTACACTCTATTGGCAGACTGGTCACAAAGTCCCATCAACAAAACCCTATCAAATCTCATGGATCAAGGATGATCAGACATTAACGGTGAGTAAAAAATGTTTTGTGAGTCTAAAAATTGGAAAGTATTATGATAAGGTGTTGTGTGATATTATGCCTATGGATTGTTGTCATATTTTGTTGGGTAGACCTTGGAAATATGATAGACATGCTATACATGATGGAAGATTGAATAGATATTCTATTTGGGTTAATGGTAAGAAACAAGTTTTGTTACCTTTGGTTGAAGAATTTGTTGATGAATTATGCATATTTGTGAAAGTTTTTCTGATGGAAGGTAGACAATTTGTTAAGGAATTGAAAAGAAATGATATATGTTATAATTTGATTCCTAACAAACCAAGTAAGAATACAAAAGATGAAATTCCTACAGAAGTTGACAAGTTACTCACTATGTACAAAGAGACAGTTTCAGATAATGTGCTTGATGGTTTTCCACCAATGAGACATATCAGTCATTGTATGGATCTGATTCCTGGAGCTAGTTTACCGAAAAAAGCACCACATCAATTAACACTGACAGAGAACAAAGAGCTTAACAGAGAAGTTCATGAATTATTTAAGAAATTTTTGATCCAAGAAAGTTTGATTCCATGTGCAGTACCTGTTGTGTTGGCACCTAAGAAGAATAGAGAATGATGAATGTGTACTGATTCCAGAGCAATCAACAAGATCATAGTGAAGTATAGGTTTCCTATACTGAGAATGGATGACATAATGGATTGTTTTAGCGGAGCAAGATATTTTACCAAAATTAATTTGAAGAGTGGGTATCATCAGATCAGAAGCAGAGAAGGTGATGAATGGAAGACTGCTTTCAAGACAAAGGAAGGTTTGTATGAGTGGTTGGTTATGCCCTTTGGTTTAGCTAATGCACTAAGTACTTTTATGAGATTAATGAATGAAGTTTTGAAGAAATTATTGAATAAATGTGTGATTGTATACTTGGATGATATTCTGATATTCAGTTGTACTAGAGAAGAGCATTTGATTCATATAAGACAAGTGTTGCATAGATTGAAAGAAGAAAAGTTGTTGATAAATCTAAAGAATTGTTCCTTCATTAAAGAAGAGCTTGTATATTTAGGTTTTTTGATTTCAACTGATGGTTTGAAGATGGATCCAGAGAAGGCTGAAGCTATACCGAGTTGGCCTACACCTAATACTATTAGTGAGATAAGATCATTTCATGGATTGGAAATTTTTTACAGGAAGTTTATCAGAAATTTCATTTTTATTTGTAATGCTATGACTGAGACAATGAGAGGAGACAAAAGAGAATTCAAATGGACACATGGATCTGATAAAAGTTTTGAGACTTTGAAATTGAAAATTATTGAACTACCCGTGTTAGAATTAACTGATTTAAATAAGGTATTCCAAGTTGAATGTGATGCAAGTGGAAGTGCAATTGGAGCTGTGTTAACTCAAGAAGGTAAACCTTTTTCTTTCTTTAGTGAAAAGTTGAATGATGCTAAGAGGAAATATTTTTTTTTGTGATCAAGAGGTTTATGCTATTGTTCAATCTATGAATAAATGGAGACATTACTTGATGCCAAATGAGTTGGTGTTGTATACTTATCATAAGGCTTTACAGTATTTGAGTAGTCAAAACAAGTTGAATCAGAGACAAATGAAATGGGTAGAGAATTTGTAGAGTTTCACATTTGTGATTAAGCATAAGAGTAGAGTTTATAACAGAGTTGTTGATACATTGAGTAGAAGATGATCTTTGTTGACAGAAATGAGAATTAAAGTTCTTGGTTTTGATGATATGAAGAATTTGTATGAAAGTGATCCTGATTTTTTAATATTTCCTAAGGTTTGAGCCTTATTTAATTTAAAAGAGAAAATAAAAATAAAAATATTATTTAATTAAGAGAACATGGTCTCTTTTAATTAATTAAAAATCTTTTTTAATTAAATAATAAAATCACTTTATCCTAAGCCTTTATTTAATTAAAAGGAATTTCCTCCTCTTTTATTTAAATAAAAAATCCTCACTTTTCTTCTTAT
>MU225544.1:2751796-2763999 GCA_018584345.1 Thuja plicata
CATGATCTCCTTACACACAATTCAAGATGCCGACACATCAACATTATTTGCAAGAAATACATTTTACAAAACAAATAATAAGAATAGGAATTATCCAAGGTTGAGACACCTTATTCCTAACAGTCTCTTCTTCAGCCTCAGGTAGGGTTTCATTAGATGCACCATTCTCCTTTTCCCTACTAGATTGTGGTTCAAAATTTATTGCCTCTTCTCCTAGGGTTATGCTTTTGGTCTCCTTAGAAGGTGACTGGGTTTCCTCAGTAGGAGAGGTATCAGGGGAAATAGTGGCTTTACCATGTTTTCTTTTTTTCTTAGTGGCAATAGGATTTTCTTCTATACAAGCCTTTATTTTAGGCTATCTTGGGTTTGAGGAGGAGGATTCAGGATCAATTCTTGAGATAACCTTATGAACTCCTATTTCATATTTTTCCCTTCTCCTGACACTGGCCTCTAGGGCCTACTACCCTAGGTGCTAAATTATCCATTTGTAAAAAATTCCTCCCATGTTCCTATGGACTATTTATTCAATTCTCTTTCTATGATAGTTTTAATTAAACAGTGATGTGAAACAGCCTGAACTTTTCCTATTTGAACCGTAGAAGCTTGTTTTTGAATAATATTGAACAAAAAACTAGGTCAACTCACCGATCGATTGTCATGGTGTAGGGAGCTCAGAATATTGAAATTTATCCCATGAAGGTACTTATATTGGCCTTCGCAAGTGAAATACTGAATGATGAAGGTGGTTGGCTACATGTAATCTTTAGGCAGTGAGATTCTCGAGGTACCCTGCTTCTTGTTAATGTCCAGAGGAGGGTCACCATGAAGAGTAAAGTGTGCCCTAGCTGAATGCACATCAATATTCTTTGACCATTTTCCCCCTTCTTGTGGTAACTTTGTGACTTCTGCCTTTATCTCCTCTAAGAATTCAACTCTCAACCCTTTTACTACTGCAAAGCCACCTCGTAAAGTATTCAAAAATTTAGGAGTAATTTTTTAATCAAATCCGTTGAGGCTCAAGCAGTAGTCTAACCATCCTCTTCTGCAAAATTTTTCACAACTGGCTGCTGATGCTAAAAGAATAGTGTGATCAGTCGGCTCACACCTTTGGAGATCCCCACCCATAGCTGCTACTGTCAAAAAGCTTCCCTGCAGGATGTATGCCGAACCTCGTAATGGAGAATTTGTTTTATAGACTCAAAGCTTTTGCAGATTGATGGTGCAAAAATTTAGAGGTGAAAGAGTACTGAAGAACACTCGTATCAAGAAGTAGAGCTTATTGGTTTTCATAATTTTTTTGTGTGTTTTAAGGTATGTGCCACCTGAACACGTCGCACCTAGATCATTATTGTTTTAACTCAACCCTTAATAGCTTTTAATTCATTGATAATTGATGACATAATCACAGGTTATGGACTCTTATTAAAACATTTATTAGCAATCATGTGGAAAGGGTTTTGACAAGACAGGAATTAAATATCATAAGCGCTGAAATGACTGAAATAACAAACAAACAATAAATAAACCTCCCTCCCCAAACTAAGGTGAAGGAACGAGTCCCACCGTGCCACGTATCAAAAGAGAATTAAATTAAAGAACACTAAACTCCTAAATAAAGAAAATAAAAATAAAATATGTACGAGAGATCGTGCCACGAACCTGGAAAGAGCTGCAGGAAGAGTGGTGAATGATGAGATATGGTCAAATGGAGTGATATGGAAAAATGAAAAATATGGAAGAGAGAAAAATGTGAGGTGAGGTTTTTATTATGGAGAAGGTACTTTCAAGAAGAAAGTATTTATTATGGAGTGAAGCAAACATTATTCTCAAAGCAAAGAACGAATATGAGTGAGGGGCTCACATTCTTGTGCTACAGGAGGATCATGGACTTTAGTGCTTGAAAATTGCTATAGGAACTCGGTCTTGCTCTGGGTTTTATGGTACAGCTTGAGACGCTGGCCTTTAACTAGTAACTTGAATCGAACAGGGTCAACAGTCGAGAACTGCACAACACCATTGGGAAATACATCAATAATTTTGTAAGGCCCTAACCAGTGGGTTTGGAACTTACTAGGAGTGTGGTGATATGTGGAGTTATACAAGAGAACCCAGTCACCGACCGCAAATGTTTTGTCTTTAATAAACTGGTCATGCCACTACTTGCATTGTTGTTGGATCAGTTCAGTGTTAGCCAGGACAGACTTCCTCCATTCATCCAGACTATTCAAGTTGAGAAATCATTCCTCCTGAGCTATAGTGAGATCAAGGTCAAGCTTCAATGTTGTCCACAATATCTTATGTTTGAACTCGACAGGAATCATGGTCGTCTTGCCATAGAATAACTGGAATAGGGTGAATCTTGTAGTAGAATTCCAAGTAGTGCGGTAATCCCATAGTACTTTAGGAAGCCTGGCTACCCAATCCTTCTTATGAACAGTGATGGTTTTGGTAAGAATGGCCTCCAATTTGCAGTTAGTGACTTCGACCTGACCATTGGCCTGCGGATGGTAGGGAGATGACTTAGCATGATGAATGTGGTATTCTTCCATTAGAGAAAAGATGAGGTTGGAAGTGAATTGTGCCCCTTGATTAGATACAATTTCCCTTGGAACACCAAAGCGGGTAAAAATGGCTTCATACAAGAATTTAGCAACATTGTTCTCCTGTGGATGCTTCATTGGTTTAGCCTTGACCCACTTAGTAGCATAGTCAGTACAGACTAAAATGTAAGACTTACCTTGAGAAGAAGGGTCAATTGGACCCACAAAATTGATGCCCCACTTATCAAAGGGTGTGACCATTGTTAGCTCTTTTTCTTGCACCACTTACCTAAATATGATAGTATACCTTGTACACCTGATTGCAACCTCTTTTAGGAAAGAGAAAAGCTAATTGCTGAGGTATTTGATAATACTAGGGATACCCATTATCACCTCCTTTGTTTTTGAGCTCCACATACTCAGGAAAGTATTACCTTTTAAAGATTTCTGATGTTTCAGCCTATATGTTTAGTGGATTTGTTCATTCACAGGTTATGTGCTAAAAAACTCATTGTAATAACTTGTATAATACTCGAGAGATTGCAATGACTAATTTAAAGTAGAGTACTATAAGCCAGGATATGGCTTTAACAACATACACCAGTGAGATAAGGATTTTAATCCTTCTTCCTTTTCTTTTAGGAGGGATAACCTAATTGATTCACTCTCCAAGGAATCACTAAAATGGACAGTCTCCTGCTGACATGAGTCCTCACTGAGTTTAGTTTATCTGTTCTTAGTAACAAGAGTATTTTGATTAATTTGATTTTGATGCCTTGAAATAACTTGGATGATGATAGATTATTAGACCAAGTTCTGGACCAGTGCCTATCCTTTGGGCTACAAAGTCAAATAAACTAAAATATCATAGAAATAAAATACAGTAAGTTGCCTTACAACCCACATGCAATTCAGATAAGTTGCCTTACAAATTACCCTGTTACCTCTAAGTGATTGTATCAAATCTTTAAAAAAGAACTATGCTCTCTAAAACTATGCACAAAACTTAGTTCTTCACTTAAAAGAAACTTGCAAGTAATTAGATAGTTACATAATAGCCAAAATGCTTCAGAATGCCTTGCAAACTTAAACATAAAAGAGTATACACAGAGAATAAAGAGACAACAATTGAAGAGAGTAAAATTGCACCGTATTTTATTTATATGATCCAGCTTCCATACATGAAAGATTTTGTAACTTCAAAAGATAGACCCAAATTTAGAACATCTGAATTCTACAATATATTATCTCCTTTTCCAAAAAATTCCAACATCAAAGACCTTTTCTAATTATAACTATTTTTCTATATATAGGTTTTTGACCATCTTGGAATCCTTTGATATTTTGGATGCAACAAGCTTCAGATGGTCAAAGAAAACCTAACCCTAAAACTATAAAAGAAACAAAAGAAAGAAGAAGCGATGGAGCAACTGAGTCAAAAGATAAAAACAAATATTCTTTGTTCTTCTCCCAATCTGGTGACTATAATCAGATTTGTATAGATGGTTTCTGGTAGTATTTATGCTAAGTATGGATAGCCGTGCTTGCATACTCATCTACATTCTCCTTTTGCAATAACTGTCCTTCTTATCTTGAACAGTGCAGTTCCAAGTGTTCACCTTTACTCCTTGTCCAAGATTTCTTCTTCTACTACTAGCATCTTTCTCTTGGGCATGGTCATCAACTCCCATGCTTTCACTTCATCATCTGATGGCCAATTGAATTATTGAGTACTTTGTACTTGTACCTTTTGTCTGTCCCATCTGGCATCAGTGATATTCTTGACATCTAGTAGAAATTTGTTGATGTCAGTCTCTACTTTGAAAGCCTCATCCAATATTTTATTGAATCCTTCTATATCAACATCTGTTCCCAAGAGAAATGACTCATCACTAGGCATCTTGTAGTCAAATTCATTCCTCCAGGCATCTAGAGCCTTTACTTGATCATCATCTCCCCTTAAGGAAGAAATAAACTTATTAAAATAATTTGAAAAGAGGCTCAACTTAACCTCTATCTGGTTTAATTTGTCTTTAAATAATGAGAGAGAAAGATTGACTCTTTTGATCTCATCTTCAACTTCAGTTACTATTTTAGGCAAATCCGGTCTTAGGGTTTGTAAAGATGCTAACTTTTCAAATAACTTTACCCTAGTAGACCACTTAGTAAAGTAAGGGTTTAAAATGGCAAGGTACCCCATTACCTCAGTATGCAAAGTTGGCAACTTGTTGTATGCATTGAGTACAACATCATTTTTATCTCTTAAAATCTCAATTCTATGTTGCAGCACACCCTTCAATGCCTTTAGAGAAATTGCATTTCCTTTTTCTTCATTTGCCTCTTGTTCCACTTCTTCCTCTGATTTAGGCTTATCTTCAATTTGTAATGGTGGTGGTTGTGTAGGTACATATACCACCTCAGGTTTTTCCTCTAACTCTTTTATCAATATTTTGATCACCTGATCCTGCTGGTGCAATTGTATGTGACACATCTCCTTGTCCTTAGACAATGCACTTGTCTCTTCCAACAAATTTCTACACCTATCAGACAATTGTTTAGTTTTGTCTTCATTTAAGTGAGCCCAATGTGTCATGATTTGGGAGATCTCTAAATCCCCTATATTCTGTATAGACCAGACCATTTCATTGCCCACCATATTTTCTTGAATATTTACCAGTTGGGGCTTTTGATCTTTTGGGCACAGGCTCCACATTGCAAAAGCTTGGGATTTTGAGCTATACCCAAATCCTTTTATTACATCTCCCATCTGGACCTCACTAGCCATCTTGAGATCTGGGTATTTTCTGATTTGGTCAATGATGAAGGCAGATGCCAAATCCCATCCCTCATCCAATAGTATTCCACTACCTAGCACCATCTTCCTGGCTTCCTTGGGTGAAATATCCTCATTCTCTGGATCATAAGACTGTAAAGCCACTAGGGCTTCATTTATTATTATCTCTTTTCCATCCATTGTCAGTTGGGATCTAATTTTCTCTGTCTTATGCCATCTTAGGAAGTCTTTAAACTCCTCTATTTTAACAAAGCTGTCATCACTTAGAAATTTTTGTTGATGAAGCAATCTTTCATCAACACAAGCCTTAAGTGGCAGCTCAACATTATCATCTAGGTTAGGCTGTTGCTTCTTTCCTTCCCTAATTGATTTCCTTAGGTTATGGTCATATAACCTATTCCCTGGTACTAAGGCCTTAGCCTTATCCTTTTTCTTACTTTTTCCTTCTACTGAAGGCTGCCCTATCTCTAATTTCTGCTTCTTTGAAGCAGGTTCTTCTAAATCATCTGGTTGGGTAGCAACTATCAAATCTATAATGTGACCCTCTACTCCCTGCAACTATGGTATTTCAACAACATCTTGCTATGGTGGAGGATACATAGTAGTACATGCATAGTCACTATCACTACTACTATTATATTCAGATTTTGAATGATCAGGTGTCTGAGCACCTTTCTTGTCAAGAGCTATATCCAGTTTCTCTATAAGCACATAATAGTTGTCTATCATGGCTTTAATTCTGTCAAAATATGGGAGATCAGGGTAAAAGCCCCCAAAAGACAACCCATTCCTTTTGATTTGTCTTTCAAGATTCAACAATTCTTGAATCCTGACTCTTCTGGTTTGGATTTCATCCTCATCTAGGATGTTCCTTGTTGCATCTTCTTCTATGCACTCACAGTGGACATTTGTATTGGGGATTGTATGTGTATACAATTATTTAACCCCTGCCATGAAGCCCTCTGGGTCAATGTATCTATAAGGGGCTGCCCCCATTCTACATCCTTCCAGCCACTGACTCACTGCATCAATTGCACCTTTACCAATTATAAAGTTGAAAATCTTGAATTGCCTAGGGGTTAGAGTCCCCTTCTTGTGTGGTGTAAAGTGTTCATTATCTGTTAACAACTGCCATATGAATTCCTTTGCAACCACTCTTGCAGGCACATAATATGGTAAGAGATGAGGTGGGTGACTACACCCATATACCCTAATGATGGTATAATTCTCCTCCCAAAACAAATCACCCCAGTTGTGCCTACCATCCCTCCTGTTTGTATAATAACAAGGTCTCAGCAGCTGCATGATTTTTAATGAGACTCTTGTTCTACTGATTCCAAGACTTTTTACTATTGGATACACAATCCAATTCTAAAAGGCATAATAATCACAGTCCTTAGATGTGTAATTCTAAACCCTCACCCAAATTTGGAGAGGATTAGGACCTTCTTGGTAAAACCTTTGTGGGGCCAAATTGTTGATATCCATGATTACAAAATTGAAATACAACAGGTGATGCATGAGCATGGAGTAGTGAAGGAATTTGTGCTCCTTCTCCTTGGGGTCCTTTAACTTTTTTTGGGTTGCAATGAAACTCTCATGCATCTCATCAATTATATGTTGTATGTAGTCATAACTGGTGCTTGAATGCACCTCTTGTAAGTCTAGCACCATCATCAGGATGCCAACATTAATTTTCTTGACTTCTCCATCTATCCCTAGCACTCTACATAGGGCATAAGAAATATATTTAATATAGAAGTGTAGATCCTTGTAACAATATGGGCTTGTCCCGGCCATAGGATCTAAGTACTTTCTCACTTCTTTTAACATGTGTTTTTGCAGTAAGCCTTTTGCAATACTAGGCTTCAAATTATACCTCTTCTCCTTCTTTGTCATGTCAATTTTAGTAGACATGGTGCTAAATAAGCTAAAAGCTTGCATGAATGAATTTTGGTTTAATATTAACAGAGCAGTGCCATCATTTCTCTTGATTGTTTTAGACAAAACATCATAATGATTGGAAAGCTCTAAGAACAAGTCTACATCTATGTAGACATCATGGATAATTAATCTGGCTAGACCACAAGTCCAAGGGTTTGAGACTGGGATAGCCTTATCAAAAATTTTATAGAAATAATTAAACAATGAGAAACATGTTGTCCCTGGAGTATCAGCATCTCTGATATTGTGATAGTCATCTAAGAGAACATTTTCATTTGCTCTCTTATTTTGTGTAGAACCAGGAAGTAACCTGAGGAATTCATAAGAAAAATTTGCCTTTCCCTTTTTCTCTTCCTCACTTCCTCCTCTTGTCAAAGCAACACTAACAGTCCTGCTCATACTTGTAGTACCTTGAATCTACTACACCTTACTGATACTAAAACAAATTAATCTCTGAGATTAGCCGACTGCCCTGTGCACAATTTTCTGAAACTCATAACGTTTTGATCAACTCTGAAAACACTGCAAACTAAGAAAAATATCTCTTCTCTCTAAAAACTTAGCAACTTGGGCACTGAAATCTGAAAGCATGGTGAATGAAAATGAGTGCACCATCAACTCCTTATAGCCATCATTCAAAGTATGCAGCTCATAATCAATTCTTTCATCAATTCGACATACTGTGAACTTAAATGAAAACCTATCTGTAATTCCATGAGCTTGATAGGAAATCAAATTCATAAAAGTGAATCCTCAAAAAAACCTTACAAAATTGAAAAAGAGCTGACATGTTGCACTGTAATTCACTAGCTATCTTACATTTTAGGTACCCCTTTTTGCACAGTAATCAAAATACAAGCCTCTGATTGGCTACCGAATGATTCATGATGTCACATCAAAAATTGCCGCCATTTTTTAGATTTTGGGATCAGGCAACTGTGCAACTACATATAATCTCTTTGTTGAAGACCTTAGTCACTAACCCATAGTTTATCTCGAGACATTGCGACAATACACTTTCTCTCCTTTGGCTAACCCAAGTCACCATCTGCCGATCATGCGACTCTGTAGAAAACATAGTCGCGCATAGTTAACACTAACTCTTTATCCTTTCTGAGACCCCGTGACTAACCATTACCTTTAACCCTTTACGGTTATCTCTTAGTCGCCAAATATTTTTGTTTCATGTGAAGACTATGCGACTATACCTAGTTGCCCGATCGCAGAATACAAAATCAGAGTATCATGATAGGTTATATGTGCCCCTTTTCTCATCTGATGACTACGCAAAAAACCTTAATCACCAAGTCGGGAGGAATTTTCCCCTTGGGCACTTTTATTCTCAGACTTTGCAACCACCGTTAGATCTCTTGATCTCGTTATCTGACGACCGTCACTTGATCACCAAATATTCTTGTATACCCTTAAATCTTTCTCAGACATCGCGAAAAAAGGAAAAGCACTGAGTCTCGTTGTCACTGATTCCATTTTCTCCTTCTGGCGACCATGCGATAAACCTTTAATATCCACTCACCTTATGAGACATGTCACAAAGTCATTCATTCTCTTACTGCAGAATGGAAAACTGAGTCATCACTCTATTTTTGGCAACAACCCGACTATGCTTTGCGCTAAACCTCAGATAGTCAGTCGTGAAGTCTCGGTCAAAATATCTTAACCGCCGTTCCTTCTCAAGACTACATGACTGAAGGCTTTGCATAACTTTTAAACTTAGATCCTCTTGGCGATAATGCAACATGAGGTAATCGCGAAGTCTGAATACATTTCAATAACTATTGAGAAGTTCTCATGATTACCTGACTAATCAGTGGGTCCCCTTTGCATAATGCTTTATTACATAGTTATCTTGTGACCACATGACATGAAGAAATCATAGATTCTCGTAATGCCAAAGGAATATACTGAATTTAAATGAGACCATGTGACAAAAGAAAACCACCAAGTCGAGAAGGATTAAGGAATATTTGTTTGGAGTAACGCAACAAAGTGATTTGGTTAAAACACATGACTTAAGTGGATTGAAAAAGCAATAGTGAAACATAAGAAACATGACTTAGGGTTTGTTTTTCAACTTTTAACACTTGGAAGGCTTAGGGTTTTCAGGGTTTTTTTCCGATTGAGGCAGGTTCAAACTTGAAAACCTGAAAACTTGACACAGGTAAAGAAACAAGGAATGAGAGATAGCTGATTAAAACTACCAGATCACAGAGAAAAGAATAGGGAACCAGGAAAACTACAAAAAAAGGAATACAACCAACAATGGATCTAATGAGGATTGGCTAAACAAGGTTTATGACAAAGAACCATAGAATCTCTGGTTGCAGACCACTTCAACAACGGAGCAAAACCCTACAACAAAAAGGGAAATATGTACAGAACCTACAAATAGGGAAAAGGGAAAGAACATATGATACATATTTACTTGTGCACTTTTGAACTTTTACTCAAAGAAAGGCTTCAAAAATTTCCCATGCACAGGCAACTCAAAAAGATCTCCTTCCATATTCTTCAACAAATATGAGTCTTTACCAAAAATTTTTACAACAATAAAAGGTCCTAACCATAAAGACTCAAATTTCTTGTGTTTTCCTTTCTCCTCTACCCTTGCATTCCATTGGAGAACTATATCATCAGTCTGGAACTTTCTCTCAGTAGCCCTTTTATCAAATAGATATTTCATTTGTTGTTGTAGCTTCACATTTTCTCTCTGACTATTTCTCCTTTTTTTATCTAATTCAATCAATTGCATCATTATGTTCTGCATATTGTTAGAGACATCTAAATGTTCCTCTTGTATGAATTGGCAAATGGGCAATAAATTGTTAATAGGCAATCTCGCTTGAAAACCATATACTAACTCAAAAGGAGATTGACCGGTTGCCTTCTTAAGTGTTACCCTATCAACCCAAAGAGCCAATCTCAATTTTGTGTGCCATGTCCTTTTACTTTGTTCCAGAGTCCTCTTTAATATTTTAAATATGCTTTTATTGCTAGACTCAGCTTGTCCATTGGCCTGTGGATGATATGGGGAAGAATATGATATTGTAATCCCATACCTTTCATAGAAACTTGTCATTTCTTCTGATCTGAAACTCATAGCATTGTCCATTATTAGTTTATTAGGCACTCCAAATCTGGTCAAAATATTTTCTAATATAAACTCAGTAACCACCCTACTTGTTTCTTTCCTTGTAGGGATAGCCTCAATTCATTTAGTAAAGTAATCTATGGCAACTAAAATCCAACTGTGCCCTGCACTAGACTTTTCTTAAAATTCACCAGTAAAATTAATGCCCCACATAGTGAAAGGAGCTTCAGTACTCACCGGGTTGAGCAATAGAGCACCTGAAAATTTCAATTTATTGGAGAACCTCTGACATGGTTCACATTTCCTGACATGTGTATAAGTATCTTTGAACAAAGTAGGCCAATAATATCCTGCCCTTAAAATCTTATTGGCAGTGGTTTTAGCAGAAAAGTGACCTCCGCATTCTCCCTCATGCATCTCAATTAGAACTTTCTCAGCTTGATACTTGTCAAGGCATAACAATAGCACACCATTCTTATCTTTCCAAAACAAATCACCTCAAAGAAAAACATATCTTTGAGCTTGCAATTTCAAACTTCTCTTTTGATTATTAGACAAATAATCAGGACACTTAGCATTTTTGAGGAAGAAAACAATATCAGTGTAATATGGTTGCCTCTCTATACTGGTAATGGCTTGGTCATGTTCTCCTGTCTGATTTGATTGTACTAAATTTAGGTTCTCCTCTATCATAAGTTTAGTCAGGCCTTGATCTCTTATCAATTTGGTGATATTGATTTCCAGATTGAACTCTTGAATTCTTGTAATCCATTTGCATCTCTTACGAGTTACTTTAGACTGTGTAAGAATATCTTTTACAGCTGAATGAGGAACAAAATCTTGCACCTTGGCACACACCAAATAGGGCCTAAAAGTCTTCACAACCTTTACCAATGCATATTCCTACTTTTCCATTATTTCATAGTTAAGTTCTGCAGCCTGCAAGGATCTACTATAAAAGGCTATGGGATGTTCAAGTCCTTGTTCATCTTTTTGAAGCAGTATTGCAGCAATTGTATGAAATGATGCAAATGAAAATAGGGAGAAAGGCTTAGTGTAATCTGGGGATTTCAACACTCAAGCTTCCTGCACTGCCTTCTTTATGCTTTCAAAAGCTTGTTGGGCCTCATCACTCCAAATAAACTTGACATTTTTCTTTAACAATTTTATAGTGGGCTTCACAATTTCAGCAAAATTAGCTACAAATCTTCTGACAAAGTTAATCTTTCCTAAGAAAGATTGTACACTCTTTAATTTTTTTGGGGCAATTACCTTCTTAATTGCTTCTACTCTATCAGGGTATATTCTTATCCCTTGTCTGGATACCATATGCCCAAGCAACTTTCCCTCTTTAACTGCAAAATGACATTTCTTAGGGTTTAATGAAACACCATATTCCAATGCTTTATTAAATATCTTGCCCAAATGATCACTATGATCACTAGCCTTTTTTGAATATGCAGTTAAGTCATCTTGGTAAATAACCATGAATAAATCAATAAACTCTTTGAAAGCAACATCCATGGCTCTCTGAAAAGTCGCACCTGTATTTATTAAACCAAAAGGCATCCTGATATACACATATGTTCCCCATGGAGTAGTAAATGCAGTTTTATATTGCTCTGACTCTTTGACTAAAACTTGGCTGTAACTTGAAAAACCATCCATCATTGATAACAATTCACAACTAGTCACCTTATGCAACATTGCTTCCATATTAGGCAGTGAATAATTATCTTTCAATGAAGCAATATTGAGATTTTTGAAATCAACACATAATCTGATGTCACCATTTTTCTTTCTAACTGGCACTAGA
>MU225544.1:2766368-2778240 GCA_018584345.1 Thuja plicata
TTCCATCTTTGAACTGAGTTCCATATGGGTGATTTTGCATTCTGTTCTGAGGATTATAAGTATTATTGTAAGAAGGTCTATTGTTTTGAGGAGCTCTATATTCTTTGTACTCTGGTTCTTTCAAATTTCTCTTACTAAACCTGGGGTCATCCCTCCTATTTAACTTGCCAGATACTCTTCTGTTCATTTAAATATTGACTGCTATTTTGTAAGCATCAGTAAGAGTCCTAGGGTTCTTATCTCTTAGAGCATATCCCATTTTGGAATCGTAAGCATTTAAATAAGTTTCTAGACATACCTCTTCATCTAGCTTTATTTTTTGAAATAGTTTATGCATAGCTCTTTGAAACATTGTGTTAAATTTTGTGACCTCTTCATTGTAATTTTTCTTGATGTTATTGAACTCATTCAATAAAAATCCCTTATTTGTCTTATCTCCATACTGATCTTTAAACAATTCAATCAACTCATCCATAGAGATCACTGATCCCTTAGCAAGACTTCTAAACCATTCTCTTGCATCCTCAACTAAGGACTGAACAAATAATTTCATTAATACATCCTCATGGGTAATATTCAAGTCATCAACAAAGTTGATGAATTTTCTTAAGTGTGTTTCACAAGAAATGACATTATTACCTGCAAACTTTGGGAGCTTTTCTCCCACATCACCCACATCCTTAGGAAAAGAATTAGGGTATCCAGGGACACTGACAAAGTCAAACTATTTATATCTCTTTGTATGCAATGGTTTTCTTTGAAATCTATCATCTTCCTTGGAAGCAGTAGCTCTATTTCCAGAGGTTATAATATTTTCAGGTCCAGTTTGATTATACTTTGAAGACTGCAAAAAATCAATCTTTTTCTTCATTTCAATTGTAGCGGCTTCCATCTGAGCCTTTTCTAACATTTTTTCCATGGTTTCTTTTTCAACTCTCAATCTTTCCAAGTCAATTTCTAACTTAGACATCTGTTCTACCAATGGCTTTTGAAACTTGAGTTCTTGATCTTTAGGTTCACCCATCTTTTTTTTACCCTTATTTATTTGTAAAATAGAAGCCTTATGAGTGAATTGTATTTCTTGGTCATTTTGAAACTTTTCAGAATCCTTGGTAACTTGATGTCTTGAAGACCTTTTTCTATTATTTTCCAGAACCTTTTGATCATTGTTTTTCTTTCTTAATACTCTCTCCTTTTTCATTTGTTGAAGCAGAGCAAGCTGTTTCAAAATAAACTTTTCCTCATTTACTAACATATCTGAGGGAGCATCTTTCGAATTTGAACTAGGTGTACTAATTTCCTCTCTCTCATTTGAAGTAGAAGTGACTGTGGGAGTATCCAATACTCTTTCAGCAACCTCTTCATATTCTAAAGTATTTCCATCATGAGAGCGTTGATTGGTATTCATGTCTCTCCTTACATTACCTTCTCTCTTTCTTGGAGGGGTTTCGTCCATATTACCCTGATCTCTCTTTTTCCTCCAAGACATAACTATTCTTGAAGATGATGGGAGTCCATCATGTAATACTCTTTCAGGATCAGTTCTCACCCTTGACCTGGTATTCATTCCAAAAGACATTTGTTAATTTTGCACTAATCTCAGAGATTTCCTTGTAGAGTCGCCACCCAATAAATTGGGATGAATGAATGGCTATCAAGGGACAATATGACAAAAACTACCAGGATTTTGTAAAAAATTTAGACCTTGACACACCAGAGATTTATGAATGCTTGTACAAGACATTACAATCTCTTATCCCCAGTAGAGTCGCCAATTTGTTGGCGGCTCGGATGGGCCAAACTCTTTCTCTGGTACTTATGAATACTTGTTTGCAACTAGATTTTGGGACAGCATTAAAAATAATCTTTTGAATAACTTATCCCCAGTAGAGTCACCAATTTGTTAGCTCTTTTTCTTGCACCACTTACCTAAATATGACAGTATACCTTGTACACCTGATTGCAACCTCTTTTAGGAAAGAGAAAAGCTAATTGCTGAGGTATTTGATAATACTGGGGATATCCATTATCACCTCCTTCATTTTTGAGCTCCACATACTCAGGCAGGTATTACCTTTTAAATATTTTTGATGTTTCATCCTATATTTTTAGTGGATTTTTTCATTCACAGGTTATGTGCTAAAAACCTCACTGTAATAACTTGTAAAATACTCGAGAGATTGCAATGACTAATTTAAAGCAAAGAACTATAAGCCAAGCTATGGTTTTAACAACATACACCAGTGAGATAAGGATTTTCATCCTTCTTCCTTTTATTTTAGGAGGGATAACCTAATTGATTCACTCTCCAAGGAATCACTAAAATGGACACTGTCTTGATGACTTGAGTCCTCACTGAGTTTAGTTTATTTGTTCTTAGTAACAAGAGTATTTTGATTAATTTGGTTTTGATGCCTTGAAATAACTTGGACGATGATAGATTATCAGACCAAGTTCTGGACCAGTGCCTATCCTTTGGGATACAAAGTCAAATAAACTAAAATCTCATAGAAACAAAATATAGTAAGTTTCCTTACAACCCACATGGAATTCAGATAAGTTTCCTTACAAATTACCCTATTACCTCTAAACGATTGTATCAAATCTTTACAAAAGCACTATGCTCTCTGAAAATATGCACAAAACTTAGTTCCTCCCTTAAAAGAAACTTGCAAGTAATTAGATAGTTACCTAATAACCAAAATGCTTCAGAATGCCTTGCAAACTTAAACATAAAAGAGCATACACAGAGAATAAAGAGACAACAATTGAAGAGAGTAAAATTGCACCGTATTTTATTTATATGATCCAGCTTCCATACATGAAAGATTCTGCAACTTCAAAAGATAGACCCAAATTCAAAACATTTGAATTCTACAATATATTATCTCCTTTTCCAAAAAATTCCAACATAAAAGACCTTTTCTAATTACAACTATTTTGCTATATATAGGTTTTTGACCATCTTGGAATCCTTTGATATTTTGGATGCAACAAGCTTCAGATGGTCAAAGAAAACCTAACCTTATAACTATAAAAGAAACAAAAGAAAGAAGAAGCGATGGAGCGACCGAGTCAAAAGATAAAACATATATTCTTTGTTCTTCTCCTGATCAGGCGACTACAATCAGATTTGTATAGATGGTAGCTTGTAGTATTTATGCTGAGTCCGGATAGCCGTGCTTGCATACTCATCTACATTCTCCTTTTGCAATAACTATCCTTCTTATCTCGAATAGTGCAGTGCCAAGTGTTCACCTTTACTCCTCATCCAAGATTTCTTCTTCTACTACTGGCTTCTTTCTCTTGGGTGTGGTCGTCAACTCCAATGCTTTCATTTCATCATCTGATGGCCACTTGAAGTCTTGAGTACTTTGTACTTGTACCTTTTGTCTGTCCCATCTGGCATCAGTGATATTCTTGACATCTAGTAGGAATTTGTTGATGTCAGTCTCTACTTTGAAAGCCTCATCCAATATTTTATTGAATCCTTCTATATCAACATCTGTTCCCAAGAGAAATGCCTCATCACTAGGCATCTTGCTGTCAAATTCATTCCTCCAGGCATCTAGAGCCTTTACTTGATCATCATCTCCCCTTAAGGAAGGAATGAACTTATTAAAATCATTTGAAAAGAGGCTCAACTTAACCTCTATCTGGTTTAATTTGCCTTTAAAGAATGAGAGAGCAATATTGACTTTTGATCTCATCCTCAACTTCGGTTACTATTTCAGGCAAATCTTGTCTTAGGATTTGTAAAGATGCTAACTTTTCAAATAACTTTACCCTAGTAGACCACTTGGTAAAGTAAGGGTTTAAAATGTCAAGGTACCCCATTACCTCAGTATGCAAAGTTGGCAACTTGTATGCATTGAGTACAATATTAGTTTTATCTTTTAAAACCTCAATTCTATGTTGCAGCACACCCTTCAATGCCTTCAGAGAAATTGCATTTCCTTTTTCTTCATCTGCCTCTTATTCCACTGCTTCCTCTGATTTAGGCTTATCTTCAATTTGGAATGGTAGTGGTTGTGCAGGTACATATACCTCCTCAAGTTTTTCCTCTAACGCTTTTATCAATCTTTTGATCACCTGATCGTACTAGTGCAATTGTATGTGACACATCTCCCTGTCCTTAGAAAATGCACTTGTCTCTTCCAATAGATTGCTACACCTATCAGAAAATTGTTTAGTTTTATCTTTATTTAAGTGAGCCCAATGTGTCATAATTTGGGAGATATCAAAATCCCCTATATTCTGTACAGACCAGACCATTTGATTTCCCACCATATTTTCTTGAATATTTACCTGTTGGGGCTTTTTATTTTTTGGACACAGGCTCCACATTGCAAAAGCTTCGAATTTTGGGCTATACCCAAATCCTTTTATTACATGTCCCATCTGGACCTCACTATCCATCTTGAGATCTGGTTGTTTTCTGATTTGGTAAATGATGAAGGTAGATGCCAAATCCCATCCCTTAGCCAATAGTATTCCACTACCTAGCACCATCTTCCTAGATTTCTCGGGTGAAATATCCTCATTCTCTGGATCATAAGACTGTAAAGCCACTAGGGCTTCATTTGTTATTGTCTCTTTTCCATCCATTGTTAGTTGGGATCTGATCTGCTATGTCTTATGCCATCTTAGGAAGCCTTTAAACTCCTCTATTTTAACAAAGTTGTCATCACTTAGAAATTTTTGTTGATGAAGCAATCTTTCATCAACACAAGCCTTAAGTGGTAGCTCAACATTATCGTCTAGGTCAGGCTGTTTCTTCTTGCCTTCCCTAATTGATTTCCTTAGGTTATGGTCATATAACCTATTCCCTGGTACTAAGGCCTTAGCCTTATCCTTTTTCTTACTTTGTCCTACTGAAGGCTGCCCTATCTCTAATTTCTACCTCTTTGAAGCAGGTTCTTCTAAATCATCTGGTTGGGTAGCAACTGTCAGATCTATAATGTGACCCTCTGCTCCCTGCAACTGTGGTATTTTAGCAACATCTTGCTGTGGTGGAGGATACATAGTAGGACATGCATAGTCACTGTCACTACTACTATTGTATTGAGATTCTGAATGATTAGGTGTCTGAGCACCTTTCTTGTCAAGAACTGTATCCAATTTCTCTATAAGCACATAATAGTTGTTTATCATGGCTTTAATTCTATCAAAATATGGGAGATCGGGGTAAAAACCCCCTAAAGACAACCCATTCCTTTTGATTTGTCTTATAAGATTCAACAATTCTTGAATCCTGACTCTTCTGGTTTGGATTTCATCCTCATCTAGGATGTTCCTTATTGCATCTTCTTCTATGCACTCATAGTGGTCATTTGTATTGGAGATTATAGGTCTATACAATTTCCTAACCCCTTCCATGAAGCCCTCTGGGTCAATGTATCTATAAGGCGCTGCCCCCATTCTACATCCTTCCAGCCACTTGCTCACTACATCAATTGCACCTTTACCAATTGTAAATTTGAAAATCTTGAATTGCCTAGGGGTTAGTGTCCCCTTCTTGTGCGGTGCAAAGTGTTCATTATCTGTTAACAACAACTGCCATATGAATTCCATTGCAGCCACTCTTGTAGGCACATAATATGGTAAGAGATGAGGTGGGTGACTACACCCATATACCCTAATGATGGTATAATTCTCCTCCAAAAAGAAATCACCCTAGTTGTGCTTACCATCCCACCCATTTGTATAATAACAAGGTCTCAGCATCTGCATGATTTTTAATGGGACTCTTGTTCTGCTGATTCCAAGACTTTGTACTATTGGATACACAATCCAATTCTGAAAAGCACAATAATCACAATCCTTAGATGTGTAATTCCAAACCCTCAACCAAAATTGGAGAGGATTAGGACCTTCCTGGTAAAACCTTTGTGGGGCCAAATTGTTGATATCCATGATTACAAAATTGAAATACAACAGGAGATGCATGAGCATGGAGTAGTGAAGGAATTTGGGCTCCTTCTCCTTGGGGTCCTTTAACGTTTTTATGGGTTGCAATGAAACCCTCATGCATCTCATCAATTATATGTTGTATGTAGTCATAACTGGTGCTTGAATGCACCTCTTGTAAGTCTAGCACCATCATCAGGATGCCAGCATTAATTTTCTCGGCTTCTCTATCTATACCTAGCACTCTACATAGGGCATAAGAAATATAATTAATATAGAAGTGTAGATCCTTGTAATAATATGGGCTTGTCCCGGCCATAGGATCCAAGTGCTTTCTCACTTCTTTTAACATGTGTTTTTGTAATAAGCCTTTTGCAATACCAGGCTTCAAATTATACCTCTTCTCTTGCTTTGTCATGTCAATTTTAGTAGACATGGTGCTAAATAAGCCAAAATCCTGCATGAATGAATTTCTATTTAATATTAACAGAGCAGTGCCATAATTTCTCTTGATTGTTTTAGACAAAACATCGTAATGATTGGTAAGGTCTAAGAACAATTCTACATCTATGTAGACATCAGGGACAATTAATCTGGCTAGACCACAAGTCCAAGGGTTTGAGACTGGGATAGCCTTATCAGAATTTTTATAGAAATAATTAAACAATGAGAAACCTATTGTCCCTAGAGTATCAGCATCTCTGATATTTTGATAGTCATCCAAGAGCACATTTGCATTTTCTCTCTTATTTTGTGTAGAACCAGGAAGTAACCTAAGGAATTCATCAGAAAAACTCACCTTTCCCTTTTGCTCTTCCTCACTTCCTCCACTTGTTGAAGCAACACTAACAGTCCCGCTCATACTTGCAGTACCTTGAATCTCCTACTCCTTACTGGTACTAAAAAAAATTAATCTCTGAGATTGGCCGACCACCCTGTGCACAATGTTTTGAAACTTGGAACCTTTTGATCAACTCTGAAAACACTACAAACTGAGAAAAATATCTCTTCTCTCTGAAAACTTAGCAACTTGGGCAATAAAATTTGAAAGCACGGTGAATAAAAATGAGTGCACCATCAACTCCTTATAGCCATCATTCAAAGTACGTAGCTCATAATCAATTCTTTCATCAATTCAACATACTGTGAACTTGAATGAAAACCTAGCCGTAGTTCCATGAGCTTGACAGGAAATCAAATTTATAAAAGTGAATCCTCAGAAAAACCTTACAAAATTAAAAAAGAGCTGACATGTCGCACTGTGATTTGCTAACTATCTTACATCTCAGCTACCCCTTTTTGCACAGTAATCAAAATACAAGCCTCGAATTGGCTACTGAATGATTCATGTTGTCACATCAAAAACTACTGCCATTTTTTAGATTTTGGGATCAGGTGACTGTGCGACTGCATATAATATCTTTATCACAGACCTTAGTCACTAACCCATAGTTTATCTTGAGACATTGTGATAATACACTTTCTTTCCTTTGGCTAACCCAAGTCACCATCTGGCGATCACGCGACTCTGTAGAAAACATAGTCATAGATAGTTAACAATAACTCTTTATCCTTTCTAAGACCCCACGACTAACTATTATCTTTAACCCTTTACGGTTTTCTCTTAGTCGCCAAATATTTTTGTTTCATGTCAAGACTATGTGACTATACCTAGTCGCCCGATCGCAGAATACAAAATTTGAGTATCATGACAGGTTATATGTGCCCCTCTTCTCATCTGATGACTGCACGACAAACCTTAATCACCAAGTCAAGATGACTTTTCCCCTTAGGCACTTTTATTCTCATACTTCATGATCACCGTTAGATCTCTTGATCTCTTTATCTGACAGTCGTCGCTTAATTGCCAAATGTTTTTGTATACCTTTAAATCTTTCTCAAACATCGCAACAAAAGGAAAAGAACTGAGTCTCATTGTCACTGATTCCATTTTCTCCTTCTAGCGACCATGTGATAAACCTTTAATATCCACTCGCCTTATGACACATGTTCACAAATTCATTCATTATCTTACTGCATAATGGAAAACTAAGTCAACACTCTATTTTTGGTGACAACTCGACTATGCTTTGCGCTAAACCTCAGACGGTCAGTCATGAAGTCTCAGTCAAAATATCTTAACCACCGTTCCTTCTTGAGACTATGTGACTGAAGGCTTTGCATAACTTTTAAACTTGGATCCTCTTGGCGATAGCGCGACATGAGGTAATCGTGAAGTCTGAATACATTTCAATAACTATTGAGAATTTCTTGTGATTACCCGACTAATCAGTGGGTCCCCTCTGCATAATGCTTTATTACATAGTTATCTTGCGACCACATGACATGAAGAAATCATAGAGTCTCATAATGCCAAAGGAATATACTAAATTTAAATGAGACCATGCGACAAAAGAAAATCGCCAAGTTGGGAAGGATTAGGGAATATTCATTTGGAGTAACGTGACAAAGCAATTTGGTTAAAACACATGACTTAAGTGGACTGAAAAAGCAACAGCGAAACATAAGTGACATGACTTAGGGTTTGTTTTTCAACTTTTAATACTTGGAAGGATTAGGGTTTTCAGGGTTTTTTGCAAATTGAGGCAGGTTCAAACTTGAAAACCTAAAAACTTGACACAGGTAAAGTAACAAGGAACAAGAGATAGCTGATTAAAAACACCAGATCACAGAGAAAAGAACAGGGAACTAGGAAAACTGCTGAAACAAGGAATACAACCAATAACCACTACCTGTGGCTATAGGGGCATCTCATCGGTCTTAGTAGGCCTCCCCATTTGCTGACACCTATCACATTTCTTGGTTTACTGAGTGGCATCTTTGTGGAGAGTCAGCCAATAATACCCAGTAAGCAGGATTTTAAAGGCCATCATTTTGGCTGCAAAGTGGCCACCGCATGGCTCATCATGACATGCTCGAAGGATGTCATAAGTTTCATCCTCACAGATGCATCATCTCATAACTTGGTCTGGGCCAGTGTAAAACATGAAACTAGCAATCCAAGAAAATTTGAAACTTTTCTCAGCTAGTAGTCGGCGTTCCTTGGAAGAAAAGTGGGTTGGCGTTCAACTAGTTGTGAGATAATTAGCAAGGTCAGTGTACTAGGGATTTTGTGCTTGCAATAGGAACAAATGTTCATCAAGAAAACTATCATCTATGGTTGTAGGATCATTAGGAACGTGCAAGCGAGAGAGAAATTCAGCCACAACATTGGCTTTCCCAGGCTTGTCAATGATTGTGATGTCAAATTCCTACATCAGTAGTAACCAACAAACCAATCTTCCTGAGATAGCTGGTTTATTCATCAGGTACCAGATCGCTGAGTGGTCAGTGTGGACAAAAATCTGGTAACCAGTAGTATAATGCCTAAACTTATTGTACAGAGCATAAATTACTGCAAGCAACTCCTTTTCTATCACTGTATAATTGAATTTGGCTCCCTACAGATTCTTGCTAATAAAATAAATGGCATGTTTAATTGCATCCACTTGCTGGCCCAATACTACCCCGATAGCATAATCAGAAGCATCTGTATGAATATGAAAGGGAAAACCCCAATTTGGTCTACGCAATATGGGTGTAGTTGTTAGAACTTCCTCCAGCTATAGGAAAGCCTTATCACACTTAGAATTCCAAGTAAAATTAGAGTCCTTTTTTAATAGATTATAGAGGGAAGCTGTAATTTGGCTAAAATCCTTGATAAACTTTCTGTAATACCCAGCATGGCCGAGAAAACTCTGGACATCTTTCTTCTTCTCTGGTGTGGTAAGAGTACTGATGACTGAAATCTTGGTGGGGTCTACCTAGATGCCATGTGAGGAAATAAAATGTCCCAACATGACACCTTCTTCCATCATCATAAAACACTTCTCACTGTTGAGAGAGAGATTATAGTCCAGGCATCTTTGGAGGACCATTTCCAGATTGTCCTTGGCTTCATCAAAGGTGTTCCCATAGGTAGTGAAGTCATCCATGTAGACTTCCATACAATCAGAAGATATGTCTGAAAAGATACTGATGATTGCTCGCTGAAAAGTGGCAGGAGCATTACATAAGCCAAAAGGGAGGATAGAATATGCAAAAGTTCCCGAAGGACAGGTGAAGGTAGTTTTCTCCTGATCCTTGGGAGCTATTTGAATTTGATTGTAACCACTGAACCCATCCAAGAAGAAAAAATACTTCTTACCTACTAGGTTATCAAGGACTTGGTCTATGAATGGTAGGGGAAAATGGTCATTTTTAGTGGCTATATTGAGCTCTTGGTAATCCACAAAAATGTGCCATTTACCTCCTTTTTTGTGCACTATGACAAGAGGTGAGACCCATTGGCTATCAGAAATTGGGTAGATAAACCCAGCATTAAGTAGCTTTTGGAGCATAATTTTGACTATATCCCTTAGGATAGGATTTACTCTTTGTTGGGGTTGCCTGACATGTTTATAATTTGGACTTATATAGATCTGATGGGTACAAATTTTGGGATCTATTCCTTTCATGTCAGTGTAATCCCAGGCAAAATCCTGCTAGTTTTCCTGTAGCAACTAAAGGATAGCTTTTTGACATGGTAACGACAGGTTAGAGCTGATATTCAATTCTTTGCCAGGACTAATATCCATTTTTATGACCTTATCCATCATGGCCAACTCAATAATTAGAGGTGAAGCCAGTTCATGGGGTAATAAGAGATGAAGACAGTTGGAGGACAGTGAATATGGAGATGCATTTGGAGTGGTCAAAATAGTCCCTAAGACACAGTCCGATTGGGGACACAACTGGGAATCGATGCCATAGTTATTAGTGAGGATAGATGAAATTATCTCATCTTCTTCCCTAGAGACTACAAATGGCTCTCTTCCTATTACCATGAGTTGCTGGATTGAGTTGGTTTCTAGATCAAGTTCATCTAATTCTGGCCATATGGCATCCTCGTCCTGCAACATTGGTTGAGCAGGGGAGTAGAGTGTCAAGTTTTTGGTATTGACGCCATTACAGATGGTCATCTTCCCTAACCGGAAAGCTATGAAGGCATCAGTAGTGGCCAACCATGGTCATCCTAAAATCAAAGGGTACCCACCCATATCGGCTTTAGGGGAGAGAACCACAAAGTCTATGAGATACTCCTAGGAATGTAGGGTGACTATAACATCTTCAATTACCTCATTAGGTTTAACAGTAGAACTATCAACTAGTTGCAAAATGGTTGGTGTGTCTCAGATACCAGCGATGTTCAGATTGGATAGGACTTCTTTGGTCATAACATTTATAGATGCACCTAAATCCACTAAGGCATTTGGAACTTGCATACCTTTGATGGTAACTATAACCATAGGAATTTCTAGATCAACGTACTTGGGTACAGACAACTTGTCTAACATAATATTAGAGAGCTGGTCGATGACGTGAATGGTCTTGGGATCTTTTTTCTTCCATCCAGGTTGTTTAATGCAAGCCTCCCAGATAGCTCTAGTATAGGCAGGGACTTCCTTGATAGAATCTAGGAAAGGAATCTTTACCATTATATGGTTTAATTGGTCAAGTAAGTTTGCTACAACATGGTTTACTATGGGTTCATCATGTTTATCTAATCTCTGAGGAAATGGAGGCTCTCTGGCTATAGGAGCCGACACATCTTTGTGGTCAACAGGAGACTCCTCCACTTCGGTTATGATTGTAACCACCTGAATTTGGTCTGTCGCAACTATAGACCCTATTTTTCCTAAGTGTGATCATACCCTTCATTTATGTCCAAACGACCCTGTTACTGCTTGGCATAATTCTCTTAATCAATTTAATATCCTAAGTGATTTTTATCATTGATTTATATTAACTATTATAGCCATACAATTCAAATCAATTTCTACCAATCAAATCAAATCAAAATCAAACATGGCTATAGTATTTAATTATAAAGGAATTAAATAAATCCCTAAATCAAATACCC
>MU225544.1:2790479-2809342 GCA_018584345.1 Thuja plicata
AAGCTGCAGAGGGTATGTTCTTCAAATTTTGATTTCCTTACTGAGGTGGAATTAGAAATGGAAAGGTTGGTTGAGCCATCCTTGGAGGAGGCCCTGGCTACTGCAAGAGATCTTCTAGTTCAGAAAATAGTTTGTCTAATTGCAAGGATTCGTCAGATGATAGTAGGTGATCAAATGCATCAACAAATATCTTCTTAAATGGTTCTTCAACTTCTATGGCTGTAACTTGGGGTTCCTCAAGCTCAAGGTGGAATAGATTAAATGGATTGGCTTGATGATCTTCAGGAAGGAAATAGCCAAGATGATCTCTTCTTCTATGCATAAAAAGAAATGCTAAACTAGGTCTAAAATGACTCTAGGCTAGATTAGATTGACACCATCCTCGGAAGCGGCACCAAAAATGACTGCTCTTTATAATACCTCTATAGTTAATGATTATGCATCCTTTCCACTAGAAATAATACATTAAACTCATTAAATTATTGACCAAGGAGCATAAACTTGAAATGGTTACTGCAAAGTATATGCTCTAATCCATTATAAAAGCCATCATTATAGTTAATGAAAAATAATTGAAATGGGACTAAACTAGGAACTGAAATATCAACAACGTAATCTAAAGATAAAGGAACCTGCTTGAATAGGAAGTTTAACTCTATGTTGAAGGAACAATAAACTAGCTAACTACCTTTGCTACAAGAACAACCGTTAGTGTTGTTACTAATGGCTGCATGAGCAATAGAGTCTTACTTGCTTCAAATAACTTGCAACCTACTTATTTAAAATAACTTGCAGCCTACTTAACTACAAATTAGATTCACCTCCTGTGTGGGCCCCCATGGAAGCATGAATGAACAAGATCTCAGATACTAGAAATTGAAGCTCTCATTACTTATTCATAAAACATGGATTACAAAAGATGTAGAAAACAAGATTGTATTTTCTCTTTGTTGAATTACAACAGACTATTGGAATACTAACTATATCTATATCGTTGTGTTGCTCAAAGTTTAGCAGTCATCTTATTTAAAGGGAAACTACAAATGACAACTAAAATCTAGGATTACTCCATTAGATGAGGATTGTAATCAATACAAAATATCTCATAACAAAATATGTTAGTTATTCAATAAATTGTCCAAGAATGTAGCACATGATGGTTCTAGATCCGCGCATGGCATAAAATAGGAAAGTGTATTGACCTAGCCTTCCTACAAAGATCTTTTAATGACACTTATCTTGGTTCATGTGCTCTTGATTGGTTCAGCCTGAGGCCTATGGCGAAAGAACCTAACCTTGACTTCTTTAGCGACACTCTGCTGGATTCTAGAACTGCTCCACTGATTCCTGCAAAAAGGATTACCGCACACATACCATCTTTGACACATATATATATTTTCATCACTAAAATTCAGAAGAAAGTATTTCAAATTAATTAATTCTCTTGTAGGACATAAGCTACAGGAAGGACATTACCCTCAAACATAGCATAGAAAAGGGAACCATTCATTTAGTTATATTACTTCTTCATTTTATATAAGATCATAAGTTCCAAGTGTCATACTTTCATAACCTTTTCACCATCTAACTTCCTACTTAAGTCCATTTCTTACATAAAATATATAAAAACAAACATAAGTTCAAGTATCAATTGCAAGTAAACTTTATCACAAAGATGGCAAAAAGTGTTATCAAAAGATGACCATTAGATTGGCTCATCAACCTCTCTCCATCATTGTAGGAAAAGTAGGAATCCCTCTCCTTCTCTTTGCTTGGTGTTACATAAATTAAGCATTGCAATCTCATATTTTATATTATAAGAGTAATGAGTTACAAACTTAGAGGCCAATTATTCGAAGGTTTGAATACTAGAGGGTAATTTCAAAAACCACTCCATTACGATACCTCCCAAACTTCTAGGGAATAACCCCATAAGGTAAGTTGTGTCATGCATGAACTCTAGGCTTAATGCACAAAATTCCCTTAAGTGATCATGAGGATCAGTTGTTCCTTCATATTTGTCATATTTATGAAAGATAGCATTAGTTGGGAATGGAACCATGATCAATGACTTATCAAATGGAACAGGACACAAAGTTTCGATGGAAAAAGGTTTAGGAACCCCACTTTGTTTCATGGTGTCTAATTGCTTGTTCATGATATCAATGGGATTAGCCTCAAATTCTTTTTTGTTTAAGTTTGTTGACATCATAGTCATGTGGAATTTTGAGACCCGTTTGTGCTAGGTCTAGAAAGTACTTTTCCTTGTCTTTTTCCAACACTTTTTCCATAATCTTCATAAATAATGGACTTTACATTTCTTCATTGACCTTTTCATCAGTTAATTCTTCATCATTAGGGTCAGTGTTTCCCCCATTATTATTATTTAACCCTTGGTTGTTAGGGTCAAGGTTAGCTCCTCCAAGGTTGTTGTTGTTTAACCCTTGATTGTTAGGGTCAATATTTCCTCCTCCATTGTTATTGCTATTTGATCCTTGGTTGTTAGGATCAATATTTATCCCTCCATTGTTATTCATATCCTTGTTGACATGGTTGATTTGGTCGGGTCTATATGGCCAAATGGAAAAGACATTGTTGGCTTTGTTTCCTTTATAGGTTCCAGCAAAGGTCTTGAAGAACTAAAAGGATCACCTAGAAAAGGACACTCTTACCTTAGATAAGATCTGTCGGGTTGTAGCGTAGCCTTAATGTAATGAGATCATGTAAAATTTGGCATTAACATAAATAGAATTAAGACTTAGGCTTTTTAATCTGACTTAATTGATCAATCCTTGAATGATTTTGGAAAAATTCCAATAATGGCAAATTTTGATCAATTTGAAGTTACACAGAGGTAAAACATCCAAAAGGGTATCCAAAAATGTGAGCAACTTGTTTTCAAACCTCTGGGAAATATCCAATGTTTTCCCTTCTTTGTTTCTTGGTGGCACATGCCTATGTGTAGGTGGCTTTCAAATGTTTCTACGCGGTTACTGGAATTGTTGTACGTGGCACTCTACAGTTCGCAGGCAGCGGTTGCCTGTTGATAGGCAGTTTTCAAATGTTTACATGCGGAACTTTCTATTGGCTTATGCGGCTTATGAATATCTACAGGTGGTGTTTTAAAAGTACATGTGGTCCATAATTTCTTATACATGGCCCAGAATTGTTGATACGCAGCACTTTGCTGATCAAGGTTGAAATTTTTGAATTTTTGAATTTTTAAAAGTTTAATAATTTTGATCAAATTTGTTACAAAAGATTGTTGCGTGAAAATAAAGTACAAAATCAAAACACACATCAAATTTGCACCATATCCCTAAAACAACACTAAAAGTGTATGTTCTCAGATGTTTTGTTTATAGGTATAGCACAAGAAAATCTTCCAAGAAATCTACCTAAGAGTCAAACAAATATGACATTTAAAAATGGCTCTAAAAAGGTAGGCTTACTAATTAAAAAGGTTTTAATCACACCTCTATTCTAACTCTTGTCAAGTTCTTTTACCCCCTTGGGGGCTTCCCACATGCATGAAAGTATGATTTTGCGCAATCCCGAAGGACTACTCGGGGAAGTGAGGATGACTTGCACAAGAATTAGTCACTTTCTGATTAAGGTAAAGTGCATTTTTTTCATAGTGGGTTTGATGATATCACAGATAAAGTGAATGTTTCTGACTTTGGGTCGTTCCCTCTCACCGCCTTCGTAAAGGAATTCTTGGGAGGCAGGCCCTCTAAAGCTTTATTTTAATCTAGTATACATGGAAAGTGAAAAATGAACTTAGTCCAACAAGTTTGGGAATTTGATTCACTCAAAGAGTGAAGATCATATCCCTATTGTCTTCCTTTGTTCCAAACACTTCAAACATTATTTGTTCTTTTTCAACCCCTTGACAAGGAGGTTCTTAAAAATAAAGTGTGTGGTTCAATTCCTTATCCCTTTCTTTCTACCAAATTGAATTTGCATGTTTGGATTTTTGATTCAATTTGAAAAGTGAAGAGCATATGCCTAATGCTTGTTCAATTTAGATAATAATAGGGGTTTTCCTAATTATGCTAGATTCAAAGAAATTTGCCAAAATTTAAGCAATGCAAGCTTGATTAGAAAAATACCTTGTTTTCAAAGCTAGCAAAGGCTAGGTGCATTTTTTATTGATGTTTTCTTTTTTGCTCAATTCACCTAGTGGCGATTGTTCCCACTCCGGCTCCACCAACAAGTTAGTTAACACAACAAAGGCAAAGTGAAGAAAAATTTGCAAATCCAAATGACAAATCACTCCTAAGTTCTTTTAATCAAATTTTGTAAAACAATAAAGCTTAAAGAACTAGAAATGAAAATCAATCAAAGAGTACAAAATTTTTTTTTATAAGCAAAAAACACTTTAATGTAATGCTCATGAAGATTTTCTTCTTCTTTTAAGTTTTCTAAAAGATTAGATGCATGCACTTTTTTATCATGTTTAATTTGTGCTCTTACCTCTTTGCTAGGTCTTGTCACTCTCTTCTATGCTTTCTGTACTTTTGGATATTTTTCATCTATAGAAATAAAAAATACAGAGAGTTAGAAAGATGAAAAAATTAGTTAGAAATTGCTAAAAAGAAAAAAGTTCTACGTAGCATTTAACTGTTAATATGCAGTTTTTAACTGCTAGAAAGTGGAACTTAAAACTTTAAAAGTGGCAATTAAAAGGTAAAACACAACTCTGGAAAATCTATAGGCGGCTAAAGATAAACCACAGGTGACACAAAATGTTTAAATTATGGTCAAATAATGATACTACGCGGCTCTGAAATGATCACAGGCGGTCTTTTATTGCTAACAGGCGGCCCTTTACAGAAGTAGGAGGCACAAAATGTTAAAATTACGGTCAAAGAGTAATATTACGCGGATCTGGAATGATCAGAATCAATCTTTTTCTGCTAACCGACAGCTTCAAAATCTTCGTAGGTAGCTCTTCTCCTTTTTTTGCAAAATGACAATAAAATGATGCAAAACAAACAAAAATAATGATGAAAATGATTTAAATGAGGCCTAAAGCCCCACGGTGGGCGCCATTTGTGTGTGATAAATTACACCTTCATGAAATTAGGATTCTAAACTGCAATTCTATGGACAAAAAATGACAATTTAATCTAAGAATTGCAATTAAATTCATGATATCTCATGGTTCCCTATCTAATCTTTGTTGAAAGAGCTCTCAGCCTTAATCTCTCACAAGGAAAATCCTAGAATGATAAATTTAAACAGAAAATGCCTAAATCTAGCTCAAATTCTCAAGATGATATGACATTATAACTCAAATGCTCATGATATGCTCCTAAAATCAACAATTTGCTTCTACAAATAATCAAAAATGCTTCGCAATTGCTCACAATGCTCTCAATTTCTCACAAATTGCCTATAATGAGGATTCTTTTGCACTTGAATTTCTAGGATATGAAATGCATACAAAATGGCTTGTATTTATAGCAAATTCCCAGGGGTAGGGGGTAGAGTGAATTAACCATGGGTTAATCCTTGGTTGTGTTTGATCCCTCAAATGGTTTCAAATGGGGAGACCATTTAAATGGTTGTCCTGAGAGGGTGGGACAAGAAGACAAGATCCTCAATTCTAATTGGTTGAGAAAATTGAGTTGAAAGAAAATAGGATTTATTTATTTCAATCATTTAATTAAATTAGCCATATAAGGGTGAATATGTTCTTTTTGATTTTTGATTTAAAACTATACAATTAATTGATTAAAATCAATTGTATAATTTTGATTGATCCCTTTCAGGATTAAATCTGATTATTTGGTTTCATCATTAATTAATCCTTTAATTTTAATTTGATTTTGTCCAATTTTCTTGATAAATGTCCATTTGAATGATTTTAATCCATTTTGATGAGATTTAGGGCAATTGGCTAAGATTTGCAGATTTAGATGATTAAGAGACACCTGTTCAATTTTAGGTGTCTACAAAGCCATGTCTCACCCTTTGACGGACAATGCAATAAAGCTTATCAATGATGAAAACTTAGATGTATATCCACTTCTTCAAGTTTTTTCCATTGCAACATTTGGTCAAGGAACTAGAAGAATACATAGATACAAGTTAGAGCTCTCTCATGGGCTACACTTAAAAAAAGAAACCTTGCCAAGCAAGTTTGGCAATCTCATAGCTATGGGAAAAATCCAAATAGGCTCAACGGATTTACAATTCCTACTATTTGTAATTCAAGGTGAGCCAATAGCTACTACATATTAATTATAATAAACCATTTTTCATTTCTTTTGTAACTATTAAACAATATTAATTATACATATCTAACAATTTTATGGGTGGATTGTAGTCTCCAACCTAGAGGTTCCTTGCACAGAACATGATATCATTGGTGACCCCACCTTCTTCTTCAAAGAACCAGAGAAATGTGTACAACACCATGTAGGAAATTTCCCTGGATGCACACACAAGTGTAGGAGATCTTGTCGCATTTGAACAACCTAGTCCTACAAAATTGATGTTTGGCTTGCATGTGTCTCTACTGAAGAAAAAACACCCTCCTTCCATTACTCCTATAAGGAGTTTGAATCCATTTCAAACACAGTGGATGATACAAGGTCGTGTGACTATGAAGAAATATATGCACCACTTTAACAACAAAAATTTGTGATGGGCACATGTTTAGTTTTGATATTACTGATAGTGAGAGAATTGAATTCCATGTCACTTGCTTCAATTCAATTGCATACCTCCATTTCCATCAAGTTCATTTTGGGAGTGTATATACATTATCTCGTGGTACTGTCAAAACTAGAAACAAGTTTTACAATATGCTTAATAGTGATATAGAAATCACTTTAACAGATGATTCAAGTCTTGTGCTTTGTGACGATGACCTATAAATTCCAAAACTTCAATTATCTTTCACACCCTTTGAAGATATTGTGACTCATTATGCTAATTCTTATATTGATTTTGTTGGAATTGTCCTATGTGTTGATTCTTCCTTTATAATAAAAAGAAAAAGTGACGCAATTGATTTCCTTAGGAGGAGTCTCAAAATGATAGACATGTCTACCTCCACAATAAATGTTACCTTGTGGGGAAAACTAGCCCAAAAGGAAGACACAAAACTATAGGAAATGTACCGTCTACAAAAGGTTATTGTGCTTGCAATAAAAATGGTCGAATTGCATACTATAATGGTAAGGTTGTAAATATCCTAGGCACTTCCCAGTTGTTGATCAACTATGATATCGAAGAAAAGAAACAACCGAAGTCTTGGTTTGCACAAAATGGATCTGATCTTTTCATGCCAACAACAACCCTTATAGATGTACCTACACTTTTAACATGAAAATCAATCTTTAATATCGCTTAGGAGACCTCAGTTTTAACAAAACCCCTACAATGCATTGTTAGAGAAACCTTGGTGTTCATCAAGACAAATAAAATTTGTTATCCTACTTGTCCCATGGAGATTTGTGGAAAACAATGTAAAAGATGATTTGACCAAAATAATGATGGACAATGGTTTTGTTCAAAGTGTGTAGCTACTTTTCTAGATTGTAATTATAGATATGTTCTTTAGTTAAAGCTTGAAGATCCCACAGGTACTATATGGTCGACTGCTTTTGACAAAAATGTAAATAATCTCATTGGCATGCGTGCAAAAGAACTATATATGTTGCAATTCAATGAACAAGCAAAAGCAAGTGCTAAGGTGGTTATTAAAGATCTATAATAAAATTAATTTTTCTTCACCCTATCTAACATAATGGAAACATATAACAATGAAACACGAATGAAAAAAACAATTATTGAAGTTGATGGGTTTGAATTCACAAATAAAATCAACTATTTGTTACAGGGGGATCCATGTTCCATGTGCCAAAAGCACATTGTAGACCTTCAAGATAATTACATGTTTTGGACAACCGCTTGTAGCTATTCCTTCTTCTCTTATTTGTCTCGACTAGTATCCGTGTAACATTTCATTTTGTAAAGGGACGTTCCAAGACTCCTTCAAAAATTGTTTCTTACACTGACTATACATTATGCTTCTATTAATTGTTGTGATATGGAATTTACTGTGAATACCACACATGCTTTAACTTGTGCTCTCTATGATTTTATTTTAACCTATTTCTATTTTATATTGCAGACACTAAAAGTTCCTCCTTCTACAATCACTTGGGAAATAAATTAATGTCACCACTTCCTATTCCTCTTCCTCTTCCTCTTCCTCTTTTACTTATATGTCAGTGTGCAAAACGTTTTCCATTACAAACAACTTATATCTCTACTACACACTAGGACCTTTCAAATTAAATAAACCTCTACCTGGAAATAGTTTTTAGAGATGTATTTTATATTACTCTTTCAAAAATGATTAAAATAGTACATCTTACTTTGTTGCGAGCATTTTAATATAACACGTGTACAATGTTCCTATTAAAAAGATACAGACAATACGATTTTCCTTTTTTTTTTTTTATTCCAGCAAGTGAATTCAAATACACAAGCTTATGAAAGACAGATGCATAATAGTAATCTTGTTGATATGAAATCTTGTAAGAGAAGATGCCTTTATTATGCTTGACATAAATAAGAAATAAGTGCATGCCATATGATGAGGTGTGTTCACAACTTGCACCAACCAATGGCTGACCTATTCCCTCCCCACGTTCAAGCTTCTATAAGTTCCCATAATCCATAGCCTTGTCCTCCCAATGAAACACCTTTTCTAGCACCAAGGCCTCACATTCTTCTTGCACTTACCGACATGGATGTTAACATGCCCTCTAAGTTTTTTGAAACAACTAGAAAATCTAGAGATCGGCTGGATGCACTCTCCCAGTTGCACATGTGTAGTATATATAAGGAACATTACCCTGGTCTCCATGTTTATTCATCAACAAATGGTCTCACTTGTAGGAGATGTGTTGCTGAGAAAACAATACATCACTTTGGTGTAGCCAATAATATGGACCCACTTGAACAACCAAATGTTTTGAAGGTTCTCTCAGAAGTTGAAGACATGCTTATTGGATGTGTTAATCCAATCTTCCAAGTTACTCATGGTTATGGTGGACAATACAAATATAGTGGTCACACAATTAGCTTCTCCCAAGATATACAAATAGTTGCAAAATCATTATAATGTGCAATCCAAGATTTGGATGTCTTAATAATTCACAGACTAAATACACACGAAAATAATATGATTGCTATGTTAGTAGAATTCATTTTCATAATGCACTAGCTTACAAGATCAAATATGACCCATACTACAAGGACATTGAAATCAATGATGATACATTATCATTACTTCCTACTTCCACTACAAACATTTCACGAATGCTTTTTACAATTCAAAGTCAAAACAAAAACCTCGTATTAGGGGACCTTGACCTTCAAAACAGAGAAATTGAACTAGAAAGTGAATCAAAACATTCAACCTCATTTGTGGAAAGGTGATGCAGGGGCATCTTGACACTGTAAACATCTTAAAGATCTAGGCATATGCATGGACGTATATGGTTATTGTAATATAGCTTGTTAATCTTTTTGGGGTCTTATTAATGTAATTGGGTGTGAGACTCAGTTAAATGTTAGTAGTATAAGTGTCTTAGACATAGAAAGTTTGTATAATCGTGAAGTTGACAACTTCGTTGTCAACTCCATGACATATTAATAGTTTAGTTCATATGGCAACCAACTCGAAAATGATCATTTGTGTCCATTGGAATAATGGGAAGTTAGAAATTATTTTTGATTTGGTTATGGTAGTTATCAGGCTCTTGAAGCCTTTATTATGGATGTAACCAAATAGAGGAGGGATAGTAAAGGAAGCTACATGATAATAGCAAAAGAGCGAGGACAAGAGTGGGAAGAAATCGGGCTCTTTGGCCTCAACCAGAGAGCCATTAAAATTATGTATGCTTTTTGAAATGTTAATATATGGTTTTCGATAAAGTGGAGTTCCCATTTTATTTTGAGTCGTTCCCTCTATCCTTCTTGGTTATTATGTTTCGCAGATATGTTTTCGTAGTTCTCTGTTTGAAATTGGCATTAGTCATTTTCTTTTTTGCGGGTTTTTGATGGAAGGGTCTAATAGAGAAATTGAATCGGGTATTGTTAGCTACTGGAAATCACCATTAAAGAGGATGGTTTGATAATAGTCCTGATTGGGAGCAATGGAAGCCGCCTTTTTTTGGAAAAGAATCATTTTTAGACATAACTGTAAATGCTCGAGTGCATTAAGTATTGGAAATGGTTTTCAAGAAACCGTTATGTTTTCTCTTGTCTGTTTCAAATTAGTCCATGGTTATCAGGAAGCTTGTTGGAATTAGTAATTCCATGTGGGGGCCAAGATATGGTTTGACAGTCACCATGGAGGAGAGACAGTGAAAGATACAATGGAGAGGTATATGTGTGGAGAAGACAGTAATATTTTATGTTGTCTCTAAAGAGGCGGGTGAAGAACATCATTGTCACCATGAAAGGAAAAAGGTGGCAAACATCACGTGCATGCTCGTATGGAGGAAATGGAGGAGTGTGTGCTGACAGTCACACAAGAAGGAACCTGTGAGTGACTTGTTTTGCAGAGTGATGTGCTTGAGTTTGAACTGCAGCACAAGGTGGTGAGCATCATTTCTAGACTGTAAAGAACCAGAGACTGAGATCTTGATGTAGAGTTGATTGTTATCAACCTTTGACAATATGAAAGGTGGCCTTGAAAATAGAAAAGGTGACGGCCTATCATGCATGCAGGTTCGTTCTTTGTTACAACTCGCAAGGTGTGCCATCTCAATGGAGGAGGATCAACAAATGAGTTAAGATCATGGTGGATTGTGAGCCTCCAACCACGGTTTTAAATATAGTTAGATAGAATAATATGCAGAGATAATGATATCTCCAAGGTAGATTTCAGTAAGCCAATACAATATATGTAGAGTTAAGAAAGAATATGGAGAGTTTTGGAGAAGTGAGCACTGGGTTCAAATTTGTAATACATCGATATATGCAAAGTTAAGAAAGAATATGGATATTTTTGGAGAATTGAGCACTGGGTTCCAATTTGTACTACATCAGATTCCAATGTAGTACAAATTCAAACCCAGTGCTCAATTCTCCAAAACTCTTCATATTCTTTCTTAACTCTATATATATCGTATTGGCTTACTAAAATCTGCATTGGAGATATCATTATCTCTGCATATTATTCTATCTAACTATATTTAAAACTATGGTTGGAGGCTCACAATCCACCACAATCTTAATTCATTTGTTGATCCCCCTCCATTGAGATGGCACACCTTGCGAGTCGTAATGGAGCATGAACCTGCATGCATGATAGGTCACCACCTTTGCTATTTCGAAGGCCACCTTTCATATTGTCAAAGGTTGACAATAATCAACTCTGCACCAAGATCTCGGTCTCTGGTTCTTTACAGTCTACAATGTTTCTTGCCACCTTGTGCTATGGTTCCAACTTAATTCTGATGTAGTACAAATTTGGACCCAGTGCTCAATTTTCCAAAACTCTCCATATTCTTTCTTAACTTTATATATATCACATTGGCTTACTGAAATCTGCATTGGAGATATCATTATCTCTGCATATTGTTCTATCTAACTATATTTAAAACTGTGGTTGGAGGCTCACAATCTACCAGGATCTTAATTCATTTGTCGATCCCCCTCCATTTAGATGGCACACCTTGCAAGTCATAACGGAGAATGATCCTACATGCATGATAGGCCGCCACCTTTTGTATTTTGAAGGCCACCTTTCATATTTTCAAAGGTTGACAACAATCAACTCTGCACCAAGATCTCGGTCTCTGGTTCTTTACAGTCTACAACGATGCTCACCACCATGTGTTGCGGTTTGAACTCGAGCACATCACTCTATGAAACAAGTCACTCACGGGTTCCTTCTTGCATGAATGTTGGTACACACTCCTCCATTTCCTCCATGTGGGCATGCACATTATGTTCACCACCTTTTTCATTTCATGGTGACAATGATGTTCTTCACCCGCTGCTTTAGAGACGACATAAAATATTATTGTCTACTCCACAGATATATACCTCTCCATGGTATCTTTCACAGCCTCTCCTCCATGGTGATTGTAGAGCCATATCTTGGCCCCCACATGGCATTAATAACTCCAACAACCTTCATGATACCCATGGAGTAATTGGAAACCAACAAAAGAAAATATAAAAGTTTCTTGAAAATTGTTTCCAATACTCAATGCACTCAAGCATTTACAATCATGTCTAAAACTGATTCTTTTCCAAACAAAGTCGGCTTCCATTAATCCCAATTGGGACTATTATCAAACCAGCCTCTTTAATGGTGATTTGTAATAACTAACAATACCTGATTTAATTTCTCTGTTAGACCCTTCCATTAAAAACCCGCAAACAAGAAAATGACTAATGCCAAATTCAAACAGAGAACTACAATAACATATCTGCGAAACATAATAACCAATAAGGATAGAGGGAATGACTTGAAAGAAAATGAGAACTCCACTTTATCGAAACCCATATATTAATATTTCAAAATGCATACATAATTTTAATGGCTCTCCGGCTGAAGGCTAGAGAGCCCAATTTCTTCCCACTCTTGTCCTCTCTCTTTTGCTATTATCCTGTAGCCTCCATTAGTATCCCTCCTCTATTCAGTTACATCCATAATAAAGGCTTTAAGATCCCGATAACTACCATAACCAAATCACAACTAATTTCTAACTTCCCAATATTCCAACGGACTCAAATGACCATTTTGGAGCTGGTTGCCATATGAACTAAACTATTAATGTGTCATGGAGTTGACAAAAAAGCTGTCAACTTCATGATTATACAAACCTTCTATGTCTAAGACACTTAGACTACTAACATTTAACTAGTGTCACCCAATTACATTAATAAGACCCTAAAAATCTTAACAAGCCATATTACAATAACCATATACATCCATGCATATGCCTGGATCTTTAAGATGTTTCAAGTGTCGGGATGAGCCTGCATCACCAAATTCAAACCCAGTGCTCAATTCTGCAAAACTCTCCATATTCTTTCTTAACTCTTCATATATCGTATTGGCTTACTAAAATCTCCATTGGAGATATCATTATCTCTGCATATTATTCTATCTAACTATATTTAAAATAGTGGTTGGAGGCTCACAATCCACCACGATCTTAATTTATTTGCCAATCCCCCTTCATTAAGATGGCACACCTTGCGAGTCGTAACAGAGCATGAACCTTCATACATGATAGGCCACCACCTTTTCTATTTTGAAGGCCACCTTTCATATTGTCAAAGGTTAACAACAATCAAATCTGCAACAAGATCTCGGTCTCTGGTTCTTTACAGTCTACAATGATGCTCACCACCTTGTGCTATGGTTCCAACTCGAGCACATCACTCTGTGAAACAAGTCACTCACGGGTTCCTTCTTGCATGAGTGTCGACACACACTCCTCCATTTCCTCCATGCGAGAATGCATGTTATGTTCACCACCTTTTTCCTTTCATGGAGACAAGGATGTTCTTCACCCGTCGCTTTATAGACGACATAAAATATTACTGTCTGCTCCACACATATATACCTCTCCACGATATCTTTCACATTCTCTCCTCCATGGTGACTATCAAACCATATCTTGGACCCCATACGACATTACTAACACCAACAAACTTCCCGATAACTATGGATTAATTAGAAACCAACAAGCGAAAATATAACGGTTTCTTGAAAACCATTTCCAATACTTAATGCACTCGAGCATTTACATTCATGTCTAAAACTGATTCTTTTCCTAACAAAGTTGGCTTCCACTGTTCCTAATCAATACTATTATCAAACGAGCCTCTTTAATGACAATTTCTAATAACTAACAATACCCGATTCAATTTCTCTGTTAGACCCTTCCATCGAAAAGCCACAAACAAGAAAATGACTAATGCCAACTTCAAAGAGAGAACTACAAAAACATATCTGCGAAACATAATAACCAAGAAGGATAGAGGGGATGACTCGAAACAAATGAGAACTCCACATTATCAAAACCCATATATTAATATTTCAAAAAGCATACATAATTTTAATGGCTCTTTGGCTGAAGGCCAGGGAGCCCGATTTCTTGCCACTCTTGTCCTCTCTCTTTTTCTATTATCTCATAGCTTCCTTTACTATCCCTCCTCTATTCGGTTACATCCATAATAAAGGCTTCAAGAGCCTGATAACTACCATAACCAAATCACAACTAATTTCTAACTTCCCCTTATTCTAATGGACTCAAATGACCATTTTGGAGTTGGTTTCGATATGAACTAAACTAGTAATGTGTCATGGAGTTAACAAAAAAGTTTTCAACTTCATGATTATACAAACCTTCTATGTCTAAGACACTTAGACTACTAACATTTAACTAAGTCTCACACCCAATTATATTAATAAGCCCCCAAAAAGCTTAACAAGCCATATTACAATAATCATATATTTCCATGTATATGCCTAGATCTTTAAGATGTTTCCAGTGTCAGGATGCCCCTTCATCATACTCCTAGACTTAAAATATTTCCATGTCCCATGGAAATGTGTGGTTGAGAGTTTTGTTTCCTTGTCTTCATTACTAGGTCATTGCTTCTGCTGCTTATGTTGTCTCTTATAAATGACTCCCATCAATGGAGTGCATACTGGCTGCTAGCCATCACTCTTCACACTTCTGCTTCACACCACCACCCTACTACCGTCTTGTCCATACAAGATTCTGGAAGATGCCTCCCACCCTTTTCTTAGTGGTTTCTCTCTTGCACCTTCTACCCAGCTTCACCTTGATGGAGACATTATCAAGATGTCATCTTGAGATCTTCACACACGCAATCACAGCTACATCCTTATTGTAGCTATGATGGATCCACATGCCACCCGTTATATTTCTACCCACAAAACACCAGACCTTTGGTTGTCTCTGATACCATTCCAATGTAGTACAAATTTAAACCCAGTGCTCCATTCTCCAAAACTCTCCATATTCTTTCTTAACTCTTCATATATCATATTGGCTTACTGAAATCTGCATTGGAGATATCATTATCTTTGCATATTATTCTATCTAACTATATTTAAAACCATGCTTGGAGGCTCACAATCCACCACGATCTTAATTTATTTGTCGATCCCCCTTCATTGAGATGGCACACCTTGTGATTTGTAATGGAGCACGAACCCAGATCCATGATAGGCCACCACCTTTTCTATTTTGAAGGCCACCTTTCATATTGTTAAAGGTTCATAACAATCAACTCTGCACCAAGATCTTAGTCTCTGGTTCTTTACAATCTACAATGATGCTCACCACCTTGTGCTGCGGTTGCAACTCGAGCACATCACTCTACAAAACAAGTCACTTGTGGGTTGCTTCTTGTGTGACTTTCAACATGCACTCCTCCATATCCTCCACATAGACATGCACATTATGTTCACCACCTTTTTCCTTTCATGGTGACAATGATGTTCTTCACCCACCGCTTTAGAGATGACATAAAATATTATTGTCTTCTCCACACATATATACCTCTCCATAGTATCTTTCATAGTCTCTCCTCCATGGTGACTATCAAACCATATCTTGGCCCCCACATGGCATTACTAACTCCAACAACCTTCCTGATAACCATGGAGTAATTTGAAACCAACAAGAGAAAACATAACGGTTTCTTGAAAACCATTTCCAATACTTAATGCACTCGAGCATTTAAAGTCATGTCTAAAAGTGATTCTTTTCCAAACAAAGTTGGCTTCCATTGTTCCCAATCAGAACTATTATCAAACCAGCCTCTTTAATGGTGATTTCCAATAACTAACAATACCTGATTCAATTTCTCTGTTAGACCCTTCCATCAAAAACCAGCAAACAAGAAAATGACTAATGCCAAATTCAAACAAAGAACTACAAAAACATATCTGCAAAACATAATAACCAAGAAGGATAGAGGGAATGACTCGAAAGAAAATGGGAACTCCACTTTATCAAAACCCATATACTAACATTTCAAAAAGCATACATAATTTTAATGGCTCTCTGGATGAAGGCCAGAGAGCCCAATTTCTTCTCACTCTTGTCCTCTCTCTTTTTCTATTATCCCATAGCTTCCTTTACTATCCCTCCTCTATTTGGTTAGATCCATAATAAAGGCTTCAAGAGCCTAATAACTACCATTACCAAATCACAACTAATTTCTAACTTGCCATTATTCCAAAGGACTCAAATGACTATTTTGGAGCTAGTTGCCATATGAACTAAACTAGTAATGTGTTATGTAGTTGACAACAAAGTTGTACACTTCACGATTATACAGACCTTCTATGTTTAAGACACTTAGACTACTAACATTTAACTGAGTCTCACACCCAATTACATTAATAAGACCCCAAAAAGCTTAACAATTCATATTACAATAACCATATACGTCCATGTATATGCCCAGATCTTTAAGGCATTTCTAGTGTCGGGATGCCCCTGCATCATAAGGCTACCAACCAAACGCTGAGATTTAGAAATTATGAAAGAATCTTTGCACCTTCAAAATGACCCTAACCACATTATTGTCTAGCCACACATTAGTTCAACCCCCATTAATGAGTACACTACTGAGGGGTTATTTGAGATGACATGTCATACTCTTTTCCCAAATGGAAATGCACTACCCATGCAACCTCGAGCCAGGGAAGTACAACTTCATGAATATGCCTTACATCTAATGTGATATCATGATAACAGATATGGGAAGCACCCACGCTTTATATACTTCATTCTAAACCTTATGATGCGTCATCGTAGCCAATCTCTTGCATCGGTATTTATTAAATGAAAAGTTGAAGACAATGTACCAACCACTATTGAAGACCTTCAGTCCCACTTAACCAACCTAGCTAATAATCAATTGGTAGAAGAACTGATGCATTTTAGTTCAACCTTAAAGGGGACACACTCATATTGGAACAAGTGTCACACTGAACTAACAAATAGGATAACCCAAATAGGTTCTCCAACCTTGTTCTTTACATTAAGTGTAGTGGATACAAAGTGGCCTGATCTACACTATGTTCTTTCCATAAATGATTTACCTTCATTACTCTCCAACAAACAACGCACAGATAATTTTGTTAGAAACCTAGATACAACAACACTGTACCTACATCAGTGGTTCACAATCTTCCGTAAGGAGGTTATCGAGAAACTCCTGGGTGCGGTTAACTACTGGTAACGCTATGAATGGAAAAGTCGAGGTTCTACACATATCCATTGATTTATTTGTCTTGAAAAAGCACCAAATATCGATACCCTAGACTGGGAAAACCCTATCAAAGTAAATAAAGAAAAAACCTTCTTCGAAAAACTTGTCACTGCTTGGAACCCTCGCTCTAGATATGACGTAGAGAACATGATACACAGGACTCCAATAGATGATCTATGCTTACTAAACACATCTAAAATATTTTCTACCAATCCTTACATTGATTATGATGAGCTTCTTAATCATGTACAAAGACACACCAAATGTACTGAGAGGACTTGCCTATGGGAAAAAGGTGTGCAAATGGAATGCTGATATAAAGTTCGTTGGAAAAAATGCGATGAATCACAATTGCTTTGCGATGAATCTGTACATAAGTCCTTTGAATCATTTAGGAATGATGATAGGTTGAACATCCATAACCCACAGATGCTCTCCATATGGAGAGAAAATGTAGATTTCCAACCTATCACCTTGTGACATCTTGTTCTCAAATACATTGCCAAGTATGCATCGAAAGCTGAAAAAAATTTGAGAGTTGCGTTGATAAGTTGACAAGGATATGTTATAATGCAAGCCATAAAGATAACGCCATAAAAGTATACCAAAATTTCATGGCCCAACTTGTTGCTGAGAGAGAAATTAGTGCACAAGAAACATGTCATATGCTACAAAAATTGCCTCTCGTAATTTGCAACCGCCAGTTTATATAACTAAATGTTGGTAAAAATATTTTGCCCCGCCTAAAACACTCAATCAGTGGCAATGAGATATAATCTAGCTACATACAAGCCTATTTTCACAATCCATCTCACTTAGAACTAGTTACCTTAACTGAATCCACAAGATCTTACACAAATTCTAGCAGTCCAAAAGGATGCAAATGGTGTTACAGAAAATCAAATGCAATAGTCCAAGTCTTCCCCAAGTTTTATGCAATTCCAGAAGAAGCCTCTGAAGATTTCAAGATATTTTGTTGGAGTGAGCTTCTTCTGTACAAACATTATCGTGCAATAGACATAGATATTTTCTTAACCAAAGAAGAAATCATTAGTAATTGGAATCACTTAAATACACAAAACTATAATGTCTGGCATGTTGATCGTGCAAATATACTTGAATCTCTCTTAGAAGATGAAAATGGTTCTGATGCTGAGATGGAAATACATGACACTACACCAATGCATGTGTGGGAGTTATTGTCTCAGATGGGTCATGCTAATAGATCAACTTAAACAAGCTTGACATTTTGGGAAAGCATGATTTTGACAACAACAATAATAGATGGGAACAATATAATTTTCCTTTATAATTGCATCAAAATCCACTTGAATTTGTACACAGAAATATATTACCTCAACAACATGTTCATCCCATCTATAATTTGTACAACCAAAACTACAGTCTATCACCTCAACAAAAAATAGCCCTTTCTCTCATTAAGGACCACTCCATTGATAATTGTGCAACACAACCTTTGTACATGGTCATACAAGGAACAACAAGAAATGGTAAATCATATCTAATTAGTTGTGGGTAAAAGTACAAAC
>MU225545.1:20911-35812 GCA_018584345.1 Thuja plicata
GCTTCATTATTAGATTTACTTCTACTACTTGCTAGCATTCTTTATTTCAATTATTGATTTCAAGGTTAATTCCTAAATCAGGGTTTGACTAAGGCAAACCCCTCCCCCCAACAAACAAACCATTTTTTTTTGCAGGGACAGGTTCAGAACAACAAGTTGGAGTGCAGATTCGGATACCCTTTTTGGCAAACTATCAGGATCCAAAAACATATTTTCTGTCAGAGATTTTAGGTCAGAATCAGAGGTTGATTCTGCCCTAGGTCAGAATCAGAAATTCTGGGTCAATGGTGACATTGAATTGAGGGTCAAAATTGGAACTATGCTAGATCGGAAAAATATTTTTGGGTTTTGTCCGTCTTTGCGTTTCTATTCCAGATCCGATTGCAGATTTTCCAGAAACTCAGTGCAAAGCCCTGAAAGAAGCATTCTTCAGATCTGTAACATTTCAAGGTTAGTACTTTTCTCCTATTCATTTCAATTAAAGTTCTTAATCTTTCTAAATCTATCATACATTCTTTTCTATAAAAGAGAATCTAAGGTCTTCCTCTTTTTTCTCATTTCTAATAGATTGATTCATTTATGCATTGATCCTTCCTTTGGGGTTAATCAATTTGAATCCTTCCTTTGTGTATTTGAGGTTAAAAGGAACATCTTATCTTCCCCACACATTTCAATAAACATTCTAATTTCAAATGTATTATCCACTCTATATCTTACATTAAGGTATTTATCCAATTTCTTATATTACACATATTATTTAGCTATTGGAGGTCCTTCCTAATACAAACAAGTTGATTTCTAAAGGAGAAAGTTTGAAGGAAAAAAATGAGTAATCTTGAATTATCTCTTCAGTAGGATTTAAATGAGCGCAAAATAAGAACTGCCAACCTTAACTAGGAGATTAGAAACATTGAGGAATTATTTAAAAAGGTTATACAAGTCAGCAAAAATACCATTGAGAATAGTACTTCGGGTTTGAAGGTTTTGAGAGAGAAGGAAAAAGAGAGCATCGAGAAAGGGAAACATACTAATATGCTTGAGAAGAAATCCTCATAGCGTCCTTAGAGTGTCTAAGTTCTAGAACAAAAAGTAGGAAAATAAAAATGAGTTGAGAATTATAGGAGCTTAATAACTTCATGGACCTACATGATAGATTCTTCTAGGAGGATTTGAAGGTCGGAACGATCTTAAATATTGTGTAGATTTTATTCTCATTTGTGTTTTTTTTGTTAGTATTAAGGTGTCATCTACCTCATAAATCCCATAACATGGTTCCAACATTCTTGGAAAGTGTCTTAAGGCACTTGAGGTGTATTGGAAAAATATGCGGTAATGTTTATTCTCACTATTGTTGGGGTGATGTGTCCCACTTGCAACAATAGAGTGGGTTGTGAACATATTATTTAATATTTTTTACCCCACACATGGATGCCTAGAGTGAGACAATTAATGAATTAGAAAGAGGATAAATGAATAACCGTTGAGTTTCTCTAGTGGGGCTTGGAAGATGCAATATGTGTCTATTTGTATTCTGTCATTTATTACATTAAGGTAATGCTTATCTTGTGAGATTGGGAACACAAGTTTAAGGGAAAGTATTGGAGCCAAAATCAATGTCCTTTTGGCTTATGTAGAGGAATTCCAAGGGTTATGATTGTTGAAAACTAAGAGTCTTCTTTGTACACCTTTATTGGTGGTTTTGGAGCTCTTGCCATTCTATAAATTCAACTCTTTGGATGTAGAATATGGTGAAAAGAAGAATAATTGAATGTAGAGTGAATTTGTAGGAATTGTACAATGGGAAATGAGAGGGAATGCTAAGATGTAAATTACTCCCACTTCTCAATTCACACATTAGGAAGAAAAGATATCCCCACTAGGCTCAAGGGTTGACTCAAGCTCTTAATGGGAATAAGATCTATTCTTCCTTGGAATGTGTAAATGATAAAGTTTAAGAATGACTAAATGAAGTAATAGATATAATAGAGAAGATGATACAAATTTGATTAAAAATTACTTATAAAAACTAATATTGAGTTGAAACTGATAGAAAAAGAAATCAAAAGATGGAACTGACCTGCACCAGAAATTTTAGTCAAAAAAGGCAGGGACAGGGCAAAATTCGATTTGTACCTAGTACTTTCGAATGAAATTTTCACAGGATCTGCAACTGTTCTTGTACGACCCAGAAAAGATCCAACAGCTTTGTAACCTGTTCCTGCACACATAAAAATGGAGAAGAAGGTTGAAAAGGGATTTTCATCAGTCAAACCCCTATTTAGGAATCAACCTTGGAATGAAATGAAAGGAAAAGTGTGTTGTCATGTAGCCGAGGCTATATTTAATAAAAGCATATCATACCTTGTAGATGCAATTACTTCTTTAGATGTGATCAAATATGTTGATGTAATAACTTTGACTAAACATGAAAAACCAAAAGGAAATCATGCAAGACAAAACCTCATGGAATAGCTGTTGTAATTCACAACAATGATTGATTGATGAGAAAAAGAATGAAACTTGATGGATGTGTTAGGAATGACAGTCCACAAGACAACTGAGAGGGGGGTGAATCAGTTGTGATATGGATTTTTAAACTTTATACTTTATAAACCAAATATGCAAATGTAAATGATAACATAGTAATAGACAACACCAAAACACAATATTTGTTGTCGAGGAAACCCTATTAAAGGTAAAACCCCGGTGGGAATTAACACCCACAAATAATGTACTGAGAGTATAGTATCCCAGTTAAAAGATATTAGCCATGTTAGGAGCTTTTTACAACATTACAGTACACAGTCCCTATTAGGAGATAGACCCTGTTAGGAGTCAAAGGAAATAGTAGGCTCACTGCCAAGGCACACTTCCCAAAGAAGGTTAAAGCCACCCTCAAGGATTTACAATCCGCACAAGTGTATAAAGCAAATACATAATCAGAGAACTGTGTGCTAGCAACTATCTTTGCTTGATTAGTTCCAATGAAGTATCAACTCTGTTTGCATACAATAGTCAACAAGCTTCACAACTTTCACACATTCCTTCTCTTCTTTTCTCTGTCACACTTCTCCACAAGAATATATCTTCCATATATACCCTTATACAATAGCTTATTAGGTCAGCCAATTAAGCTTTCCTAATACATAATCAATTAGGTCGGCCAATTAAGGCTTTCCATCATACAAATAATTACATAGCCCCTTGCTAAGATACACACAATATCTAAGACAAGTATATAACATTTAAAATTCATTACATATACTTCCAGATCCACAATTCATTCTGACAAATAATTCCACATGCTACATGTCTGAAGTTGGCCAGGAAATAGGTCTTCTCCAGAGTACACGCCACAACTGACATCATCAGTCTTCAATAAACAATCAAACACAACCCATTATTCTAACATATGTCGGCTATCCATCAGTAAGCTTGCAAGTTCTGAAATATCTCCATCAAAAAGATATACCCGAAACACAGAGACTTACTCTGTCCAGAATCACAGTTGTAGTCCTGAGAACCAGTCTTCACCAAATGAACTGTAACATCCAAAAAATGTAACATAAATTCAAGAGGCCTTAGGAGTAAGGTCAAGACACATCCTATTGCATAAATCCAACTTTGATCCCTTTGAATCATCCGTACAGTGTCCGTACACTCGTTCCAGTTAAGTAGTCAGTCTGTCTTCTCCATAGAAGTATATGTTGACATCAGTGACAAAACATGAATATCAACAACATGATCAATAACCAAAACTGATATAATCCAACATGATGGATACAAATATCCTTACATGATAGAAAATCCTTTTCTTGGCCTCCAATAGGGGAAATAAGATAGATCTATAGAAGAAGATACCTTGCTTTCTTGAGAGGAATGAAGACTTGAATGCTTGAAATGATGGCTTGATTTTGGACTCATGAACACATTTTTAATGCTTGCAATGGATAATGGATGATCAAATGAGAATGATTAGGGGGTTTATATACATCTTGAATCATTTTGCACTAATACATTTCACCCCAATTTTTTACAGACATATCCAAAGAGGCATTATATTTCTTTTGCTTGGTCGGATTATAGAAGGATTTTTTTTAAAATAAATCCATGCCCGTGTTCGTCAGAATTACAAAGCAAAAAGAGTCAATGCCCTATTCATCAGAATTACGACCAGCATGGGCATAACTTTAAAAAAAAGTAATATTTCTATTCATTATGTTATGCGCCAAAGAGAAGAGAGCAGTTGTTTTACGCGCTAGAGACCATGGAGGGCACAAAACAATAAGCGACGAAGGGCACAAAATACCAGGTATGAAACCTTGGATATGTAAACCACTAGTTTTTATTTTTACAAATATGTAAATGCGTCCAAAAATGTCGTCCAGGAGTTCTAAAATGATATGCAGCCTCTAGTGGTGAAAAAGGATTTTGAATGACTCAAAAACATATGCAAATTGCATGAGCCACAATGACATGACTAAATCCTCGTGAACCCTATAAATGCACTAAAATAGAACAAGAAATGAATTATCAAATCTTACATAGGTGCCGACATTGAATATGAAACTTTGGTATGCTCCGCATCTTGAGCTTCCTAGAGGCATGAGGATGGAGGGGGCTATGCTTGTTTCCATTAGACCTAGTGATCGACCTATGGTGAAGAAGGATATCGATGCTTTCATTGCTAGGGATTTTGAAGAGCCTTTCAGGTCAGTAGAAAAAGCTTTAGCTAAGGGGCATACATATCTCTTGGAAATGAAATCCTTCTAGCAGTCAAGTCCTAAGCTTTCTATAACATAACTTCAAATTCTAGCTATCTGAATGCTAGTGTATAGTGTTTTACCGACTTTGTATATTGTTCTTGTTTTTATATCAACAAAAATGAGGCTTTTTATTTTCCATACTCTCTTTAAGCAATCCTCAAGGCATCTAATCTATATGAGGTTAAGTGTTAAAAAACATAAATTATTTTGAGATGATATCACGTAAGATATATTAAAGTTTTACAAACTATAATATCTATCTAGAGAGACTATCCAAATCTTATGAAGTGTACTTTGAAGGCCTTCTTACCTTCCATATTAGACATACTTGAGAAAAAACCCCTTGCTTGCATGTACATTGGGAACATTTTTTCATGCATATGAATAGGTCCTTTGTGACTTCAAAATCATCATTTTTGAACAAGGAGCTATAGAACAATGTTGAATTCAAATAGTATCCAACAACATGGAGAGAGGAGTGTGTCAATCGGTCTCATCTCTTATTAAATATGTCCCATAATGGCATTACTCATCCTTGTTATGTTCCATTTTATTGTGTGTCACCTCCTTGGCCTTATCCATGACTTCATAGAAATATGAGGGATTTGTTGCCATTCACTAATCCCAAAAATTTTACTGGGGGCCTCAAGAATTCTAAAACTTGTTCAACTACATCTCAAAAGATTTTGGAATAAATGTATGGAATCACTTTTATGCTATTTGTTTGATTTGTGAAGCTAGATTCCATCTTCTCATTTGAAACAAATATTAGCTTGAAATTCATTTTTTGTTTGCAAAAAGTTTACAATGAAAGGAAATGCATACACTTTTTTCACACAAATCTTTTCACCCCTTGTCAAACTAGTTCCTTTCCCTTTGTCAAGAAGTGCATGTGTTATACACAACACCTTTGTGTGATTGGAGATGAACTTGGTAACTATGTCAGCCTTTGCAATACCTCTCCAACCCATTACAATTTTCCTGTGTCCTCTAGGGTTAGATCAAGGTGGTGTGCTGGATATTTGTTTATCAAGAGCCTCCAACCGCAACAAGTAACAAAATTATAATAAATTAGACCACATAATTTGGTGTCCCTACATCTATGATGACCTTGTCAAACAATTCACAACTCAGTTGTAGATGTGATCCTATTTGATGCATCCACATATTTAAGAAGGCGAGTGCCAATAGCATAATAGGAAAGGAAGTTGATGAGAGTTCAGTTCCTTTTATTTGTCTACCCATCAGACATTACAGTGCAGCTAGTCTTTTTCTGCAATGAATTGGTCTAAGTTCTTGTGTCAGTTTCATTCATGTCCCTATGTCACTACACAAGCTTGTAACTTTCCAATTGCTTTCCAGGTGATTATAAATAATTCTTCTGTTTTGCAACAGTCAAACATGGTATTGTTCCTGAAATTAGTGTAGCAACTAAAAATTGGAGCATTTTGAATCACCTTAATCCTTGAACATTACTAGATTGCTCATAGTGACTTGTCTTGTAATCCAATCTAGATAAAGCATGATAGTGTTGAAGCAAATTGTGGTGAGATTTGTGTTATTAGGAATTAACTTGAATCCCACAAGATATTTTTTGATGACATAACATATTCTTGGGTTTGACCAAGGAATGGCTTGGATGCCTTAGGTATGCCCTGGGAACTGATATAAAATGTATGGATGTTTGAGTGCCTCTAGTTTTTTTATGAATAAAAGGTATGAAAGTGAAAGGGGTTTGGATAGGATGAGGGATGATATGGATAGGGGATGAGGATACAAAGGATATGGAAGGAATAGGATAATCAATAATGTATTGAGGAAATGTATGTGATAACCAAGATAAAAGACATGGAAAGTAGGATGGACTTATATATGATTATGGATGGGGGTGGACGAAATGAATAAGATAAGGAATATGAGATGGAGGAAATGGATAGGATGTAAAGATCAAATATAGGCAAAGTGGATGGAGCTATGTGGGATAATGGTTGATGACATTAATTTTCCATTAGTATGCAAATAACACTTTCGGTAAGTATACACCGAAAGACAGGACAAAGAACAAACCAAAAATCATATATAAAGAGATCACCAAAAATGACCAAGTACAGAGAGAACTAACAACACAAATTTGTGTGTACACCAAAAATGAAACATCAAAAGGATAAAGAGGAACCCGAAAGAGGAACCTGACATGTAGGACAATAGTGCAAACCAAAGAGACAGTTAAAGAGAAAACTGAGAGAACAAAACCAAAAGACAGTCAACTAGTTTTAGAGCATAACCGACTCTCAGAAATCGAGAGTCAGTTACAGCCCGCAAAAAGTGGATCTGACTTCCACATTAAATAAATTAGTCTTATTCTATTTATAGAATCTTGATTTGTTTTTAAAACCATTTCTTTGGGGACAAGAAACATGAATGTAAGTGCTTTAATCAGTCTAATTGATTTAAAATACATAGACTAGGAGATCAAGGTAAAAGTTGTAAACCTGATCTTAGAGTTAACATTGTTTTTCATGAAACTTGATGATGTCAATCCATCTTATAAATAGATGATGCAATCATTCATTATACATGTGTGAATATAGAAGAGAGGATGAATGAAGCCTACGAGCACATCTATGGATCAGATTGAAAGTTTCAAGAACCAAAACAACAAAAGGTGAGTTTGGTTAGCAAGAACCAAGAACAAAGGCTACCGAGAATCAGACGTATTATTCAATCACATTAGGTGATAATCTTATTCATATAAAATTAAATGGATCTATATCAGCAATAGGAGATTGCATTTACCAGGTCAAATTGTATTTTTCTATCATTCTAACAAGTGGAGAAAAGTGTAAAAATCCTTTCAAGGAAGGTGGATTTAACAGTCCAACTAAAAATCTCTTAACCGAGTGCACACTCAACAGTGTTGCTAAAGCTCTTAACCAAGTAGACTTTAATAGGTCTCCACAGATACTCTTAACTGGGTAGATCATCATAAGTGATCAAATTGTAAGCCTTAACTGGCCCCTTCCAATCTGCAGATAGTGAAGATTATGTGGGTGCCATCCCCACCGTAGTTTTTACTTCCTGACATGAGTTTTCTGTGATATCATATCTTGTGTTATGTGTCAATTACTCTCATGAATGTTTCTATGAATGTTCACATGTATGTTAAGTTTATGAATTGATATAACTCACATCAAGATAGTATAGATTAGATGAATGGATATACAATTGATTACACAAAGGTTAATTGATTAAAGGATACAAAAGTTTTAGAGGTACTGATTCACCCCTCCCCTCTGAGTACACACTTCCCATTAATTCCAACAATTGGTATCATAGCTAAGTTTCTTCTTTGGAAAATATTAAAGGCTTAAGAGAAAAGATCATATAATGGAGAAGTATAGACTCAACAAGAATATTGAAAATAAGAAGCTAGAAATTCAGATGTTCTATGAACAGTATAAAGAAGCTAGAATCAATATGAGACAACTGTTAGATGAAAGAAATATTATGACATCTTGCTGTAATGAGATAGATTATCATGAAGAAGAGATACCAGATTTCTTTGAGTCTTCAGGATCAACTACAAGCAAAGCATCAGATACATCAGAAGAAAGCATCACAAGCCTAACTGAAATCAATCAACATCTAGCTAGACAAGTTAAATCTCTGCAAATTGGTCAAGAGACACAGATGGTAAGAATGATTGATGTCATGAACAATGCTAGACAAGCTGAGAAAGAAAGAACACTAGCTATTGATGATAGAATAAAGATTACAGAAAAGCTACAAGAAAAAGAGTATGAAATACAAAGAATTACAGAGCATCACCATGAGATTACAAATCAAATTATTCTTATGAGTCAAGGGACAAAAAAAATAAATGTTGAACTCATTGAAAGAATAGAAGATATTGGTGAGCTAAGGGATGAGAATGAAAAGTTGAAACATGAAATAAGAATTCAGCAGTAGCATAATGGAATTATCAAGAAAGTTGAAGAAAGCAATAAAAGAATGGATGATTTCTTGAAGGACAACGAAGAGTCAAAAACAATACCGGTCTAGGTTTTATCGAGAATGGAGAATCATCAAATCAAACTGATCCAAAGAATGTCTATACAAGTTCAAGACCAAGAAAGCTTACATGCAATCATTGTGGAAAGCAAGGTCATACATCAAACATATGTAGAGGCAAAATGAAAGGTATTCCTAAATCTACATCTTCATTCATAGGATTTTGTTATAAGTGTAACAAGAAAGGACATAAAGCATATGAATGTAAGTTTGAGATGAAACAACCAAAGAAGGAAACCTACATGGAAAAATACTGTCTTAATTGCAAAATAAATGGGCACACAACTCTTGAATGCTGGAAAAAGAAAAGGAAAACATGGAAGCCTAAAGGTCAAGAAACTCCCTATCAACCGAAGCGAGTCGGTAACCAGTATGTATGGGATTACAACACTTGGACAAATTGTACAACATGTGGAAGATTTGGTCACATTCCTACAAATTGTATGAGACAGTGGACTAGAAAGTCTAGAGGCTGGACTAACCCCGGAATGGCATCCTTACATTGTCATAAAGTTGGTCATCTCAAGAAAGACTGCAGAGACCGAATGACAGAGACCAACACATATCCCAAAGGAAATACCATTGAAGAAATCTAGAGGGAAAGAGACAAAATGTGGAGAAAAGATTCAAACAATGATGAAGCTGGACCGAGCAATGCAAATGGTGACACCCCATCCAATGGATCCGGTGACATCACCACCCCCACCTAAGCAAAACAAGTATGGAACTGCATTACACTATGTATTATTTTACATCAGTTCCATAATATTTTGATAAAATGCCAAATTAGCATAAGTAAAGATGCATAATGGTACTACTTGTTAAAATCTGTGATAACTATGCTATCGGGCATACATACCAAAATTTGTCGGTACACACTCAAAGCTGAGACTACCTACACTTACCGAGAAGCGTTGGTTAAAAGCAAATTTTCTAGTGTAAACTGAGCCTCATCGGTAACCGAGCAAACTAAATAAGTTGTTTGCAACACTGAAACTCATTGGTAAAAGAAAGAGGTATAACAACTGCCCCAAAATGTCATGTTGTCACCGAAGGGAAGTTGAAGTCTTAACTGACAAACTCCTTCTTCACTCACCGAGGAGTTGGTAAGTACTAATGACACACTTTTTAGGTCAAACGACTATAAAAGGACGACAGAACAAAATCATTGTTCACCACGACCAGAGCAGAGCGACGAGAGAAATTTTTGAGTAGAAAGCGGTAGGATCATAGAGCGACCATCAAATCGACCACCAACACTTCATGCAAATCAGAAATCATTACAGGTGTACATAGTAAGTTCTACAAAAACTAACAACTCTATTTCGCATATTTCACAGAAAGCCCTAAATTTGAAAATGGCTACAACTTCAAGAACTATGAAATCGAAGAACACCAAGAAGGATGAATTTAAGCTCATCAAGAATTCGGCATGTGAGGAACCACACTACAAGATTCACCCTGAGGTTTCCTCATAACCCAATGATGCTGGAGCATTCTTGCAAATACCAGCTAGGGTTTCACTCGTCGAGGACATTCGAGCATTTATACACTACAAGATTGTAGAAATAGGTGATTCAGAGGTTGAACAAGCTTATAAGAAGCTATGCAATGAAGATGGAACATTGAAAGATGAGCATAAACATATAGAAGTGAAAGGGCTCACTAATGACCTGTTATTCCTGAAGGTCTTCGAAACCGAGTGGATTCGGTTAGTACCGAGCCGAATGCACAATCAAAAAATTTGGATGGATGAACCGAAGATGATAACCTGAGATGTTATCCATGTAGTCACTGGTTACCCCGTAACTAAGAAGGTAAAAGCATTAAATCACCCACCCAAGGCTGAGACTGAAAAGATCACAGGAGCCAAATGGGACGACATAAGATTGAAGGTATCCACCATTACCAATGATGAGATGAAATTTGGTCCATGCGTTCTAGGCTACAAATTATTTCAAGCCAGCAGGATGAATAACATAGCATCCGGTGCAGTAGACACAACTTACAAGATTGTGAAGAAGGGAACTCAGTTGGACTTATCTGGACTTCTACTGAACCAGTTAGAAGATAATTTGAAGACTATAAGGAATGCAAAGTCAAACACATGTAAGTTTGGCTCACTCATAATGTGCATTTTCTTCTACTTTTAAGAAACATTCCCATCGGTAGATGTCTAATAGGATAGCACAAAATCGGTCACCATGCAAATCAGTGAACACATATCCTTACTAGGAGATAACTTTGAGACAGTCATGGATGAATACTTTAATGTATTCAAATACCGAATGCAAAAGAGGGTAAGGATCCCCAAGCAACTCATTGAGAAGTATAAAGATGAATTATGTTTTATGGTTGATACAGACCACACTTATATCAAACCTATTGTACCGAGGACAACATGGCTTCAACCATTAGAATATGAGATAAATATAGATCAAGAATCTAAAGAAATTGATGCCTTGTTAAATGAACCACTAGATAAGAAACAACCCAAGTTTGGAACTTATGAGGAGGCCAAAACAAGAATAAAATCTGGCCTGTTGTAAAGAAAATTGTCAGGAAAAAGGACAAAATGGTCAAGAACCTAAAGAAGATACTGTCGGCAACAGATGAAGAAACCGAGTAGGAAGAAGAAGCTAAAAAGGAGGAAGAAACCAAAGGACAGCTACCTATCGGTGAAGCTGAAGAAAAAAATGACTTTGAGGCCACAAAGTCAGATTCACCACCTCCTCCACCAACCAAGAAGACAAGGACAACAACTACTTCTAGAGCAAGAAGTCAAACATCTAAGGATTCAAGTCCTTCACCTTTGAAGAAAGGAAAAGTAAGAACATACAAGAGGAAAGCGGCCATACCAAAAAGAGGGCCAAACAAAAGAATAAGGAAGCTCATCAGAATCTGAGAAGATATTGAAGACACCGAGCAAGATGAAGCTATAGAGGCAGAAAATGTCAAGGTTAAAGCTCTAGAAAGCATTGATGACATTTGTAAATCTATTGCAAATTTAGGATCTATTGCAGATTCCAAGATTAGAAGATGGTTGAAACTAGATCCAGAAGATTAGAACAAAGTTGAAGATGCCATCATAGAAAAGATGTATAAATTCAAATATGTACCGATTTAGTTTGAAGGCAATAATGTACCAAGGGAAATCTTGGACAAACTATACTCTAGATGGACATTTTCTTTGAAGAATGAGAAGGAAATAAGAGAAAGAGTACTTGTTACTCTCATGCCTTCTGAATCCAAGAATGAAGAAATTGATGAAATGATGGAAAACCACAAAAAGGAATTCTCACTAAAGTTGAGAGCCTACAAATTTCTTGAAGGGAATCTTATAGAGCTTGAACAAGAAAGCCACAAGAAATGGTGTAAAATTCTAAACAGACCTACTAAGGAAGAAATCCCCAAGAAAGACCTACAATAGAAAGATGTTGATAAGGAAAATCAATAACATATCTTAATAAAAGATACAGAAGATGATACATATGTTGAGTTAGACAAGGAAGAAAAGGACACAACCGATGAGAAGGACACTGGAATTGATAATGCATAGGTGAATATATGAGGCAACATGCCAATATTGATACAAGATATCAATATTCTACAAGAGAAAGACAAGTCACCTGAAAAAGATATTCCCGAGGATGCAGGGGAAGAGGAAAAGAATGACAACACTGATGATCAGAAGGACATCAAAGACACTCACAGAGTAACTGATATTGATAAGGTTACATGAGGAGATTGAAAGCAAGCAGATGGAGACACAACATAGAAGGATGTACAAGCAAAGAAAGATGAAGTGCATAAGGGCACCGATGAAGGAGATAAAGCTAAAGATGGCACTCTTGAGGAAATCGACAAAGTTGCTACCGACAATGTGAAGGTTAATGTGGAGACGTCTACAGAAAACTAAGAAGATGAAACTGAATCAAAGCAAAAAAAAGAAGCACAACAAGTAACTTCATCAAGCACAATGGATAAAGTAGAGAAACTGGCAATGGTACTGCACTCAAGTGAAACTCAAAAGAAGAAGAATAAACCTAAGAAGAATAAGTTGGAAGTCACTTTGGATGAAATCATTGAGCTACCAAAATGTGACCCAAATACACTTGATTATGAAGCATTACAAGAATACGGTAAAATATGCCAAAGGAAGGCATTACAGCAGAAGCTGAGGAAACAACACTGAGACTCAATGGTACTGGAAACAACTGATGGGGCCAATATAAGGCCTATCTAGCTTATAATTTCATGTGCTTTTATGACTAGATTTTGAGAACTTCATAATATTTCATAATACTTTTTCAGACTGTTTATACTTATATCTTAGAACTTCTATAGACATATGTATGTGAATATGTGTGAAACATTTTAAGTTTATGAATATGCTATCTATATGTTGCATGGTTATATGAAACTGAATTTCGTATCTTTTGTCCTACTTTAAGTTGGGTGGTTTTTCCTGTAGCCATGTGATGAGAGAAAGCTAGTGAAGAAACTTGTTATGAATTTTTTCTTGGATACGTATGCATGCTAATCTTTTGCAGGAAATGGTGGATCCACGGGTAAACAAGAAGTCAACATCAAAGAATGAAGTGATTCCTTAAAGAGACCAGCTGTTGCAGGGCTCATGATGATTCCACTACTCTTGGGTGATAGAGGTTTCTATTGTAGACGAGGTCAATGTTGAATAAAAACTACGATGGAGTAAATACAACAGTGGTGCATTCCTAGATTCGTGTGTAATTGAATACAGTTTGTTCCCACATTTAATAATGTTGATCATGTATCTTAATGATTGTCATATCCCTGATGTTGGGGGATCCTAGTTGCTACGAGTTCTATTTTAGAAGTTGTTGTTAAATTAGCTGGAAGTTTTGATTTCTTAGTTAGTGAGTATTACGGGAATCCTTTTGTAATCCAGTGAGAAAGAAATACAATCTTGTTTTCTGCATTGTTGTATCCTTGTTTCATGAATAAATAAATGAAATCTTCAATTCTTAGTTTCTAAGTTTTTGTTCATTCACTCTTCCGTGGGGGCCCACGTGGGAGGTGAACTTAGTTTATAGTTCAATAGGAAGTAGTTGTAAGTCATTTGAAGTATATAGGACTCTGTTTCTCCTGCAACCACTGGTAATAGCACTGTTGGTTGTTCCTACAACATAGACAAGTAGTTAGTTTACTGTTACAACATGTTCTTATATCTTTAGATTAATTTGTTAATTCCATTTCCTAGTTCAGTGTTCCTTTCAACATTTTTCATTCCTTAAATGGTGATGACTTCTAAGGTGGATTAGAGCATATACTTTGCCGATACCATTTAAATTTTATATCCCTAGTCGATAATTTAATGAGTTCAGTATGATGTTCTTAGTATGATAGTTGGCATTGTCTATTCCAAAGTCACAATAAGAAGGATGTCCAATCCTTAATTGCAGAGGGTATAATACTAGCCAGTCATTTTTGGCGCCGCTGCCGAGGATGGTGTAAATTTAGTCCAGACCAGAGTCATCATCTTAGATTTATTTCAACATTTTTCTTTTTATGCATAGAAGAAGAGATCATCTTGGGTGTTTCCTTCCTCAATATAACCAGGCCAAACCATTTAATATCCTTAACCCTGAGCTTGAGGAGCCCCTATTTGTGAATGTCGAAGAAGAAGAACCATTTGTAAACCCATTTGCTAATGTGCAAGACCCATCATCCTCTGAAGAGTCATTGTATTTGAATGAACTCTTTGCTAAACCTGAGTATCAAGATAATCTGTCACCACCAAGGATGGCTCAACCTACCTTTCCTTTCCCTATCCCTCCCCAATAGGGAAACCAAAATCTGAAGAACATACCTGCTTCTGCACTCCCCAAATTTTATGGCCTTATTACTGAAGACCCAGAGACCTTCCTATTTGAGTTCAACATCCTCTGTAGGAGTTGTAACACCCCAAAATTGGCACCTAATAATCGATCAATTTTGGTGCATTTTCTTATCTTCGAAGTCCTATTGTATTAGGCAAATTCTTCTCCTAATTGGCTTTAATTGACTGAGTTTCAAATGCAGA
>MU225545.1:52483-70735 GCA_018584345.1 Thuja plicata
CCTAAAGTCCTAAGTGCTTTTAATTAAATCAAATCCACCCTCTTTGGCTAATATACATAAAAGGAATTGAAAGGTTATTTAATTAATTGAATGAATTATCCTCAAAAAGGAAATTTCATAATTCCATGTGAAAAGACACTTATGTGTCAATAATTCATTCTTTTATTTTAATAATCTTCGCTTATTTGTCTCAATTGGAGAATGAAGAGACAACTGTTCTTTTCAAGAAACTCTTCATCCTCTCTCCTCGGTTTTCTATAAATTGGACCTCTTTTCTTCATTGTAGAAGATCCTTTGTTTTGAGCATCATTACTATAGGCAAATTTAGCTTTGATTTCATGCTTTTAGCTTACTTTCTTGCATAATTAGTACAATTTTCATTGGATTTGAACATTGTTTAGCTTTGATTCATGATCTATTTGTAGGAGCTAACAATTCAATTTATGCTTTAAAAGCTTTCTATATTGGTTTACTAATCAAATGCTAGCTTAAAAAGCATTCATTTCTAGATTTCAAGCATTTTACTTTCTAGATTAGAAGCATTCAATTTCTTAGCTTAATTGCACTTTTACTTCCATAACTTAATTGCATTTCATTCTTAGACTAGTTGCACTTTAATTTCATAGCTTAAATCATGTCTTAATTCATAGAATAATAGCATTTTCTCATGAACTAGATGCATATTTCTCATAAATAATGGCTTTTCTTCATCTACTTGCACTATAAAATCCTCCATGTTAGCAATGGTCAGGTTGTTGACTCTCATTCTGAGGGTAAACTGCAACAATCACATCTAATTAGGAGGCAAAAGGTCACTTCATTCACATTTGTAGAGCAAACAATTCATTTTGTCTTTGTGAATTCATTGATTGTGTAAGGACTATGTTGCGTTTGTGTTGAATTCAGAGGTCCACATTCAACATAAGACAGGATTTATGACTATACAACTGACGCCCATAAACTGAAGTTGTTTCCCTCAACTCTTAAAGAGGCTGCTCTAAGGTGGTTCATGGGGCTGGGAGCTAATGCCATAGGAGACTGGGACGCAATGAGAAATATGTTCATTTCAAAGTATAAGGAATACTATAGGGGTAGAGATTTAAAGGGAGATGACATTTTTAAAATGTCACAGAAACAGGATGAGACTTTGGAGGATTATGCCTCTCGGTTCATGTTTAACCTGCAGCGTAACATGCAACACCAGCTGAATGAGGAATCCCAAAAACATATTTTCTTGAAAGGTGTACATGAAGGTAGTATGGAAGTCTTGGACCTTATGGATGGAGGCAACATCACCCAGAAGAACTGGGTAGATATCAAGAACATCTGCATGAATTACTCAAGAGCCATTGTTAAAAAGGGCAGAGGAATCTGAGACTTACCTCATAAGTCTACTAGTTCTAGGGTATCAAAGATGGAATTTTCAAATCTTCTGTTGGACTTTGAGAAAGACATCATTAATAATGTTGCTACTCAGCTGGACACCATGCATGCTAGATAGAAGAAGGAAGATGCTGATGCTGTGTTAGCTGAATACTGCCCACATTGTAGAGAAAAGAAGAGAAGCTGCAAGTGCAAGACTATTGTAAATGTGGAGTCCTTGCCAATGCCTACGGAATTCAAAGCTATAGATTAAAATGAAGAGGTGCTCTATGTCACTCACCGTTGACCATGGGCCCAAAGACTAGGTATTCCACAAGATCCTCTCCAAACTTCTAGCAATAATAATCCATGGAAAAATTTTCATAATATGGGTCCCCACAGCTTTGGTGCGTATAATAATTGGCAACAACCCCAGCAGGGCTGGCAACAACCCCAGTAGGGTTGGAAACAACCTTAGCAGGGTTGGCAGCAACCTTAGTAGGGTTGGCAACAACCCAATCAGTGGTCTAGCCAATCCAATCAGCAATCTTTAATGCCACCACCTCAGTAGCAGGCTATAATGCCTCCTCCTAAAGCCAAGAGAAATCCACCTAAGCAAACCCAGTTGCTAGCTTAGCCTAATCCTAATCCCAATAATAAGCCGCCAGCTTAGCATCAAAGCTATGCCATCTCCTTAAATGATATCCATCTCAGGTCAGGAACTACTCTTGCCTCTCCTCCAATGCCTATAATCACAGAGGTTGAAGAGCCACCTTTTGAATCAGCTGATGTGCCATCTCCATTGACCTCTCCTACAGCTAAAGAGCCCCCATTTCCTTAAAGGTTAGTCAACCAAGGTGAGCCCATAGTCAACCCTGCAGTAGCAGATTTACTCAATCAGTTGAAGCAGATGATAGTAAAAATACCATTACTCGATGCAATCAAAGGTTTTCCTATCTAAACCAAAGCTATTAGGGAAGCTTGTATAAAACAACCAGGGAAGAAGAAGAAGGATTCTAAGACTATTCATGTAGTAGGGAAGTTTTTTGATCTTATGCTGGAAAAGTTAATTGTTCCCAAATATTCTGAACCAGGGAGCCCTGTAGTTGCCGTCACTATTCATGGTATGAAAGTTCAAAATGCCTTAGTCGATCTAGGTGCATCTATAAATGTCATGACTAAGGAGGTAATGTCTCAATTGAATATTGTTGGTCTTAGAGATACCCCAACCATCATGTAGCTTGCTGATAGCTCTACTGTTAAACCCAATGAGATGATAGAAGATGTCATAGTTACCTTACACTCTTGGGAGTATCCAGTGGATTTTGTTGTTCTCTCACATAAAGCTGATATGGGAGGGTATCCTTTGATCCTAGGAAGACCATGGTTGGCCACTGTTTATGCCTTCATAGCCTATAGGTTTGGGAAGATGACCATATTTAATGGTGTCCATACCAAGAACCCGACCCTATATTCCCCTGCTCAACCCATGTTGCAAGATGATGATGCAGTATGGCCATAATTAGAGGATGCTGAAACTGAAGTCAACTCAATCTATCAACTCATGGTGATAGGAAGGGAGTCATTTGTATCCTCTAGGGAAGAAGATGAGATAATTTCATCTATTATCACTAATGAATATGGCATAGATTCCCAGTTGTGTCCGCAATCAGACTGTATTTTGGAGACTATTTTTCCCACTCCACATGCATCTCCATACTCACTATCCTCCCACTTTCTTCATTCCTTATTACCCCATGAGATGGATTCACCACCAATTTCTCAGCTTACCATGTTGGATAAAGTAGTTAAAATGGAAGCTAGTCTAGGAAAAGAATTGAATGTCAACAAAACCCTGTCATTGCCACACCAAAAATATATCCTTAAGATGCAATAGGAAAACCAGCAGGCATTTTCCTGGGATTATATGGACATGAAGGGGTTGGATCCTAAACTTTGTACTCATTGGATCTACATCAGTCCATAATATAAACCAGTAAGGCAACCTCAGAGGAGAGTGAATCCTATCCTAAGGGACATAGTCAAGACTGAGCTTCAGAAATTGTTAAATGCTAGTTTCATCTACCCCATTTATGATAGCCAATGGGTGTTACCCTTAGTCATAGTACCCAAAAAAGGAGGTAAATGGTGTGTTTGTGTGGATTATCAGGAGCTAAATACAGCCACTAAGAAGGACCATTTTCCACTCCCATTTATAGACCAAGTCCTTGATAATCTAGCAGGTAAGAAATATTTTTCTTTCCTAGATGGGTTCAGTGGTTACAATCAAATCCAAATAGCTCCAGAGGACCAGGAGAAAACTACCTTTACCTGTCCATGGGGAACTTTTTCCTACTCTATCTTACCTTTTGTTTTGTGCAATGCCCCAACCACTTTCTAACAAGCTGTCATCAGTATCTTTTGAAAAATATCTGCTGACTGTATGGAAATTTACATGTACGACTTCACTTCTTATGGAAACACTTTTGATGAAGCTAAATCCACTCTGGAAAAGGTACTCCGGAGATGTCAGGATTACAATATTTCTCTAAATAGTGAGAAATGCTTCATGTCAATGGAGGAAGGTGTTGTTCTAGGACATTACATCTCCTCACATGACATCCAGGTAGATCCAACAAAGATTGAAGTAATCAGTACTCTGTCTACTCTAGAAAAGCAAAAAGATGTCAGGAGTTTTATCGGTCATGCTGGATACTATAGGCTATTTATTAAAGATTTCAATCAAATTGCAACACCCCTTTTTAACTTGTTGAAAAAGGATTCTAAGTTCTCTTAGAATTCTGCATGTGAACAATCTTTCTTGCAGCTTAAGGATGTTCTCACCACAGCTCTGGTATTGAGAGGTCCCAATTGGGGATTACCATTCCATATCCACATAGATGCTTCTGACTATGCCATTGGAGCAGTGCTCAGCTAGAAATTAGATGCTATTGAACATACCATTTACTTCATTAGTAAGAACCTACAAGGAGCTGAATTCAATTACACTGTGACAGAGAAGGAGTTGCTGGCAGTCATCTATGCACTGAATAAGTTTAGGCACTATATTACCAGATATGAGATATTTGTCCATACTGACCATTCATCTATCAAGTACTTGATGAATAAACCAACCATATCTAGAATGTTGGCTTGATGGTTGCTACTGATGCAGGAGTTTGATATTACTATTGTGGACAAACTCAGGAAAGCCAATGTAGTAGCTAACTTTCTTTCCCGCTTACATGTTCCTGATGATCCTGCAGCCATTGATGACAGTTTTCCTGATGAGCATCTCTTCCTGTTATCAGCACAAAACCCGTGGTATGCTGACATTGCAAACTATCTCACCACAGGGAGGACACCAGCTCACTTCTCTTCCAAGGAATGGAAATTGCTGGCTGAGAAGAGTTTTGAATTTTCTTGGATTGATGGTGTCATGTTTTATACTAGTCTAGATCAGGTTATGCGAAGGTGCATCTGAGAAGATGAAACCTGTGTCATCCTTTGGGCATGTCATGATGAGCCATGTGGTGGCCACTTGCAGCAAAGTGGATGACTTTCAAAATCTTGACTACTGGGTACTATTGGCTGACTCTCCACAAGGATTATGCTAGGTATAACAAGAAATGTGATCAGTGCCAATGCATGGGAATGCCTACTAAAATTGATGAGATGCCCCTGCAGCCTCAGGTTGTTGTGGCCCCTTTTGACAAATGGGGGATTGACTTTGTTGGACCCATTGACCCTTCTTCTCAGGATAAGTCTTACATTTTGGTTTGTATCGACTATTTTACTAAGTGGGCTGAGGATAAACCAATGAAGCATCCTTGGGATAACAATGTTGCCAAGTTTTTATATGAATGATTCTTTACAAGATTTGGTGTTCCCAGAGAAATAGTGTCTGATCAGGGTGCTCAATTCACTTCCAACCTCATAGCTACCCTAATGGAAGAGTATAAGATTCGCCATGGAAAGTCATCCCCTTACCATCCGTAAGCCAATGGCTAGGTGGAGGTTACCAATATTGGGCCACCAAGCTTCCTAAAGCCCTATGGGCCTATAGGACTACTTGGAAAACTACTACAGGGTTCTCCCTGTTTCAACTAGTTTACGGTAAGTCTACCATGATGCCAGTAGAATTAGAGCATAGGACACTATGCACAACATTGGAGCTTAGTCTGGATCTTACTGAAGCTCAACAGGAACACATCCTCAACTTGAACAACCTTGATGAATGGTGTAAGTCTGCTTTGGCTAACACAGAGTTGGTGCAACAATAGAGGAAGCAGTGGCATGAAAAATTTATTAAGGATAAGACATTTGCAGTCAGTGACTGGGCCCTCCTATACGATTCCAGATACCAACATACTCTTGGTAAGTTTCAAACATGCTGGTTAGGGCCTTATGAAATTATTGCTATTTTTCCCAATGGTATTGTGCAGTTGTCTACTATTGAGCTTGTCCATTTCAAATTACTGGTTAATGGCCAATGACTTAAGTTGTACCATAAACCCTAGAGCAAGGTGGAGTTACTACAATAATTCAATTGTGATGAAGTCCATGAGCCTCCTGTAGCAAATACATATGAGCCCCTCGCTCATATTCATTCTTCACTTTGAGCCACATTCACAATACCCCATAATAATTACTTTCCTTCGGAAAGTACTTTCTCCACAATAAATTTAATTTCATTATTACTTGTCTTCCTCCCATCCACCTCATTATTCTCCACCAATGGATGACAACTTTGCGTAGCCGCTAGTACTTTATCAGGTTTGTGTGTACTATCTTTGGCATTTACTTCATTAATTAGTGTTTCATTAGCTTCGTTCTTGTCACATGTGCAATTGTGGGACCAATTTCTTACTTCTGCAATTTATTTTATATATTTATGTACGTATTGAATGCTATAGATTTTAAACTTTTAAATGTTGTACCCTTTTGCATGAATGTTTCCCAATTTAGCTTTTGAGATATGATAGCCTTGAAACGAGTGATTTATTTCACACAAAGAAGCCAAGGTTTCCAATACAGACATATGTTGAGTAATTATGAATAGTTAAATTCTTGAGATATGATAGATTTGCATTCATTTTCTCATACAATGCTTAAAAATCTTGAAACTCCAGAACTTTCCATCTTTGTAATACCTACAGCTTCGCACTTGTGACCTTCTCTGCAACTTTCTTGATATAGTTTTTGTGTACTCTCTGCAACTATTTTTGTGTCCTTCATACTCTGTGGGAATGGGTGGTGATTTGATTTGATGTGAACCAATGGTTCATGATCTTTTGCTAAATAATCAAGCTTGTATGCCATGATTGCAAGCCAGGGGTTGGCTTAATTACATTCTTAAGCTTACCAGCTGGGATGGAGAGGTGGCATTGCAGTTTGTAAACACGCTGCATGATGGAGTGGCCATTGTCAAAGGATTGAGGGTGCCATTTTCAAAAATAGTTGTGGCAGAAGTAATGAGGTTACCACAGGAAGGAGAGGAGTTTTCAAAAAGCTTCAACCTGGCAACTGCGAGAGCATAATTCACTCTGCATTCAGACCCACCATTAGAAATCGAAAATAAATAGGGTATCAACATGATGTCTCTACCTGAAGCTTACAAGCAATGTGCAGTGTTCATTATAAAATATTTCACTTGTGAAGGTCATCAAGCCTACTTGCATGCTGTTCATTTCAAAATTTTGAGCTGCCTACGACATGATAATCGGCCCATAAATGTACCAAATTTTCTGTTCAACATCTTGAAGTAAAATGGCTTCTTTGGTACAAGAAGGTAAGCCTAATACCATCTCCCACCATTGTCTAATTAAGTTAATTGTTGAAAAGGCATTGAGAGAACAGTTTGACATGACATGGGAGGATTTTCTGTTAGGAGAATTTGAAAAGGAAACCCTAAGTCCGTTAAGGATTAGGGTTGGAAAAAAGGGTCCAAACTAAACAAGGGGTTTTCAAGGTTATTTAGGAATTAGGATCGGGGTCTTCTTCAGCAAGAAAACATAGGTCTAAAAACCCTAGGCATCCTTCTAAAGCTTTTGCATCTGGGTCATCCTAGAATAAGGGTAAGATGAAAATTTCTAAGAAGAAAGATTCTAAAGGAAAGGTCTCCTCCCCATCCAATAAAAATACAACTCCTACAAGAGATGAAAGGGAGAAAAGAAAACAAGTTGTCTCTGGTTCTTGTAAAAGCACCAAGAAACATGACCCTAAAGCTCAAACCGCTTCTAAGAAGCGAAAGATTGCTGATGAAAAGGAGGGAAACCCTTTAAGGAGAAGATGTAGGTAGAAGAAGAGTATGCACATAGATACATCACCAGTAGGGTTAGTTGTTGATCTTACATTCCTAAGATAGAAGAGCCAAGAAGAGAAGAACTAAAAGACAGTCAGCAGGAGTTGCCTAGTGAGTTTCCTGTAGCCAAGAGTAAACAATCCCCTGAAGTCAGAATGAAAACGAAATGTATAATAATCAAAGATGATTCCGGTTCTAATGAAAAATTTGATAGGTTCCAAATTAATGATTCCCTCATTGCATCAGATGACAATGACATTTCACGGGAATACTTTGCTAACAAAGAAGGTCTACCAAATTCACCTCCTACAGCAGCAGAGAGGAGTCTGTTTGAAGAAAACTCTGGTATTGATTTGAGCTTTATCAATAAGGTGTCTAAGAAAGTTTTAAACCAAGGATTGGATGCACTGGATACCACTTCCCAACAATGTAATAACTTTGAGTGGTCCATCATAATCTATCCAAACCCCTCATAGGATGCACCTACAGGAAATAAAAGTTTAGCTGATATACAAGCAGTAGGGGAAAACCCTAGTGAAGGTACTCTGTCAGATATCCCTTGCCTTGCGACTCCATTTTCTATTATCTTTCAGCTAACCAATCAATTAATAATGGAAAGAGAACAATGGAGACAATAGAAGAAGGCATTGCACCAAGTCATTGATCAGATTTATCAAGAACTTGTGGAAAAAGAGGAGGAGGTAGAACAACTTAAAGAGAAATTAACTAAGGTAACATTAGTTATCCCTGAGCTAATGAGCTGTAGGTCTCCCTCTCTTGTTTATGCTATATTTCTTAAAGATCAGTTGCTGAATTATCAATTGACTAGCATAGTAAGGAATAAGTCTCTATTGTTAAATGAGCCCCTTGAATTATTTCAAGCCTTTCATAGTTGACCTGCAATAATTTAAAACCTATTATGTGAACTCTTCCTACACAACTTAGCTATACCCAATAATAGGGGTTGGACTCCTCTGCCATATGTTTGGGATATCCAATTGAGAGCACTTATGTCATGGATACATAAGAAGATCAGTAGGGAATCCCAAGCCAAAGCTTATAGGGAATTAGAGGATGAAATTCCTCTAAACCTATAGCCAGAAGCCAAGAACCCCAAGAATTATTAATATGAATGGATGAAATTATCCCAGTCAGAGTCAGGAAGAAAAATCATTGATCCTCTTAGGGAGGCCTTCGATGAGTACAATCAGATGCGTGAAACTGAGTTACCTAAAGCAACAAGATCAATTCAATGGCACTGGATCAACATGACTGGGGACTTGAGAAATAAAGAGCCACATTCACCCCTTAATTTCACAATGGAAAATAAGCGTGCTCCTTGGTATGTTACATTGGGAAGGGTAAGGCAGAGTTACTGGGTTCCACTCACATTTCAGCCACCCCTGCTTATTTCCCCTCTTTTGGCCAATTCACAAAATTTAGAGGACTATGACATGGCAGGGGAAGTAAGAAGGTGGGAATCACATAGGGACACTAAAGGATTTTACTAGAGCTTGGAAAAAGGAGGTATTGGACAGAGTGCAGCTACAAATCTCAGAATGAGGCAAGGGTAAAGAATTATCTGTTTTCTAGAGAACCAACAAAAGGAAAAGTTTGGGGGAATGATGAGGCCAATATAAGGCCTATCTAGCTTATAATTTCATGTGCTTTTATGACTAGATTTTGAGAACTTCATAAGCTTTCATAATACTTTTTCAGACTGTTTATACTTATATCTCAGAACTGCTATATACATATGTATGTGAATATGTGTGAAACATTTTAAGTTTATAAATATGCTATCTATATGTTGCATGGTTATATGAAACTAAATCTGGTATCTTTTTGTCCTACTTTAAGTTGGGTGGTTTTTCTTGTAGCCATGTGATGAGAGCAAGCTAGTGAAGAAACTTATTATGAATTTTGTCTTGGATACGTATGCATGCTAATATTTTACAGGAAACAGTGGATCCGCGGGTAAAGAAGAAGTCAACATTAAAGAACAAAGTGATGCCTTAAAGAGACCAGTTGTTGCGGGGCTCATGATGATTCCACTACTCTCGAGCGATAGCGGTTTTTGTTGTAGGCGAGGTCAATGCTGAATAACAGCCACGATGGAGTAAATCCAGTAGTGGCACATTCCTAGATTTGTGTGTAATTGAATACAGTTTGTTCCCACATTTAATAATGTTGATTATGTATCTTAATGATTGTCATATCCTTGATGTTGGGGGATCCTAGTTGCTAGGAGTTCTATTTTAGAAGTTGTTAAATAAGCTGGAAGTTCTGATTCCTTAGTTAGTGAGTATTACGGGAATCCTTTTGTAATCCAGTGAGAAAGAAATACAAGCTTGTTTTCTACATTGTTGTATCCTTGTTTCATGAATAAATAAATGAAATCTTCAATTCTTTGTTTCTAAGTTTTTGTTCATTCACTCTTCCGTGGGGGCCCACTTGGGAGGTGAACTCAGTTTATAGTTTAGTAGGAAATAGTTGTAAATCATTTGAAGTATTTAGGACTTTGTTTCTCCTGTAGCCACTAGTAATAGCACTATTGGTTGTTCTTGCAACATAGGCAAGTATTTAGTTTACTCTTACAACACGTTCTTATATCTTTAGATTAAGCTGTTAATTCCATTTCCTAGTTCAATGTTCCTTTCAACATTTTTCATTCCTTAAATGGCGATGACTTCTAAGGTGGATTAGAGCATATAATTTGTGGATACCATTTCAAGTTTACGTCCCTGGTCGATAATTTAATGAGTTCAGTATGATGTTCATAGTATGATAGCTGACATTGTATATTGCAAAGTCACTATAAGAAGGATGTCCAATCCTTAATTGCAAATGGTATAATACTGACCAGTCAACAACAAGGGACATATTACACCAAATTATACCCAATGTTGATATTGATCAAAATAAGCTAATTCTTGATCAACTATCCACTCTCACCGAAGAAATTACCACTCAGAATATTGATGTAGAGAAGGCAATAGAAGAGAGAGCAGAACAAAAGTACTAGCAGAAACTCATTGAGAACATCAGCCAAGAAGTAGTAGTCAACAAGGTAAAGATTTTAGAATTCATTACTGAATTAGATCCAACTATAACTGAAGCTATTTCCTTGATTCAACAATTGAGCACACTAGAAAAGTTCACTAAAGAGAATAGTGAAAATATAGCAAAGTTAGATTTAGATCTAGCTAACAGTGCAAACAACTTAACCAGCGGTGGAGACAATGTACTAAAGCTGCATTATGTGGTGGAGGGAACCTCCCATTTTGATGCTTTAGCATGTTTTTAAGGTTTTCTTAAGTGTTTTTTTATGGATTGGAATAAGATCCAATGGGTTCGATAAAATGTTTATCAACTTCATGTTTGTAAGAGCTAATAGTGCTCATTAGGTGATTTAGGGTCATTTTTGGCCTAAAATAGGGAAAGTTGCTATTTTCATGGAATATGGGTTTAATGTGTGTTTTAGGACCCTAAATATCCTACCTAGGGTCATGGAAGTCAAACTCACCCATCGAGTTGACAAAATGAGTCAAACTGCTCAAAATGCAAAAAGTTGCTAGCAACTTTGAAAAGTTGCTTGAGCTACTTTTGTAAGAAATGGAAAAAATGAAGTTAGAGAAGTTGTAAATACCCATGCTCAGTATATGAGCATGGATTCAATGATCTAGGGTGGTTAATCAAAATTTGGATTGCAACATTTGTTTTTGGTACTTCTGTACGGATGTTTGATAGTGCATTCTTGTAATCTGCATAGTTTTCTTGATACTGTATGGATGTGTACGGATTGGCATTCAAGATCAGACCCCATGTGGGTGTAGTGATTTCAATTGGATTTCATATGCAATAGATAGTTTTCTTTCAAGTTCATCTAGTGTAAAGTTAGAGTGTTTTGTAAGTCACTGGTCTGTAAGTGACTTTCCAGTGTTGCAGAGTTAGAAATGGCTCTAACCTAAGAACCCATCGGTGGAATTGACTAAAACCATGGGGGAAGTAGGGGTAGAGTCTATAAATAGGGTTTTTTCTTTCATTTTTGTGTTTTCAATGAAGTTTCAAGACCAATTTTGAAGCCTTGTGGACGATTGTTAGGAACAGGTGAGCCAGGACAGGGATACAAAGGATTTGACACAAGCACCCATGATCTTGGGAGAAATAATTAGAGGAAATTTTGGAAGACCTAAATATTCTCCTTGAAGATTGAATAGGTGGTGGATGGTGAAACGAAGGTGGAAGGTCAATTTGATAATTGTTTATGCTGACTGGTCCAGAGGCCTAAATAATTGGCTAAAAACTAGGGCCTGATAGAAACTAGGGTTGTGGGTACATCCAGAAGTTAGGACTTTGGATTATGATAGTGTTCATAGATACCTTGAATATTTTCAAGGTCTTTTGTGGAGTAATTTGGATATTTTGGGAGAATTATCCCAAAAACAGTGAATTTAGACCTACTAGGAAATAAGCAATTAGGCCTCCTAGTGAAATTGAGGCCAATTGGATTGGTAATGTATCTAGAAGTGTGGGAAAGGGTTCCTAATTCCCTTTGACGGGCCAAGAAGATAGATAAGAGTCTAAGTGGATGTATGGGAAGATCCTAAGTAGGGGTTTTGGATTCTAGGAGTAAATCTAGTGAGGAAGACTAGGCATTTGAGGAACTAGTTGGACTAGTTAAGCCTAGAAACTTTGGAATCTTCTTAAGATCAAATATACCTTGGAGGAGAAGTTGATAATGAGGGTCTTGGAGATCCTAATTGGTGGAGAATAAAAAAGGAACTAACCATTGGAGGGTTAGGATAGAGAAATAAGCTTATTGAGCGAAGGAAATACTAGAGTACCAAACCCTCTGCATCAGAGTGGTATCAGAGCTAGATTTCATTGAAGTTTGTGTATGTCTGAAGGGGAGGAGAGTCAAGAGGTTGAAAAAATGCCTCCTAAGGCAATGAGTAGGGATGCCATTATGGAATTGGTTCAGGTCTCTTGGAGAAGGCTAGTGTGTTTGAGACAAAGAGTAAAAAGAAGATCACTGAATGGGGAGATGAGAGTGATGCGGATGTTGAAAGTCAGATAGAAGAGTCATCTAACAAAGGTAAAAAACCTGAGATGGATAAAGAACAAAAGGTATTCTTAGATGCCTTTAAGTCCCTTAATAAGGATAGCATGGAACACATACCATATTAATATGGAAGCCTGAATGGAGAAGAGTTGTTGGATTGGCTAGAGGCCATTGATAACCAATTTGATTACAAGGATGTATCAAAAGAGAAGAGGGTCAGCTATGCCAAAGCTAGACTCAAAGGATCTAAATTGGTGTGGTGGAACATGATGCAGGATGATAGGGTAGCCAGTGGAAAGAAGAAGTTAGTTTCTTGGGAGAGGATGAAAATCAAATTGAGGGCATAATTCTTCCCTACTGATTATGAAATTCAAATGTACCAAAAGTTGTAGAACTTAAGACAAAAGGAAATGACAGTAAGTGCTTACACCGAGGAGTTCCACAAATTGAGCCTAAGGGCTAGAAGAAAAGAAGAATAAATGGAGAAGGTAGCAAGGTATCTCAATGGGTTGAGAAAAGGTATTCAAGATGAGATTAGCATGATGGCTTCTGACAGTATGCACAAGTGTTTCCAATTAGCCTTGAGAGCAGAGGATAAGGCTAGAAGGAGGAATGACTTCCATCAAAGAGGAAGAGGTGGTAACAACAATACGGGTTTTCAGAGAGGCAAGAGTAACTTTGGTAAAGGACAAATCCCTAATAGACAAGAAGATAATCAGGATATGGATAATAGTGGGGGTAATCAGTTTAGAGGATCTTTTCAGAGAGGAGGATACAAAGGAAGAGGGCCTCCTAGAGGGAGATTCTAGTCACAAGGAAGATCTAATTTAGTCTTTACTGGAAGATATTATAACTGCAACCAAGTGGGTCACATAATGGGTAGATGTTTCAAAAAGACTTCCTCATCTTCAATGGGAGATAGAAGAAATCAGTTGGTGCAAGAGGATGACACACAAAGTGTTACTTCTCCCATTTCCAAGGGAGGGCCAGAATTGGATGGAGAGAATTTGATGTTGAGAAGAAATTTATTGAAGGTTCCTAACACCATAGAGCCACCTCAAAGGAAAAATTTGTTCAAGACAACTTGTAGGTCTCATGGGAAGATTTTCAAGGTAATAGTGGACTTTGGATCCACTGAGAATATAGTATCCACAAAGATGGTGGAGAAACTAAAACTTAGGAGGATACCTCATACCACTCCCTATAAAGTTTCATGGTTAAACAAGGGACAAAAAATAGTGGTGGATGAAGAAACTATGGTTGAGTTTGAGATAGGGGAGTATAAGGACAAGGTCCTATGTGACATACTGCCTATGGATGCATGTCATCTTCTTTTAGGATGTCTATGGCAGTATGATGTCAAGGCTACACATGATGGAGAAAAGAATAGTTATGTGATCACAAAGCTTGGGAAGAAGTTTTAGATGGATCCATTGCAAGAAAATAATGAGGAGAAACATGTGGGAACCAATGTGATTTTATTGAGTGGGAAGGAGTTTCTCAAAGCCATGAAGAAGGAGAAAGGGATCTTTTGTGCAGTGATAGTGAAGCCAAAGGAAGAAACCAAGGAGAAAGCCAACACGCCACCAGAGGTACAAGCATTGTTGGAAAGATACGATGACATAGTGGATAATGGTTTTCCAAGTGCATTACCACCTATGAGGGATGTGAGTCATCAGATTGGCCTCATACCCGGAGAAAATTTTCCAAACAAGGCAGCATATAAGATGACACCAAGTCAAAATGTAGAGATAGCTAGGCAGATTCAAGATTTGTTGGATAAGGGATTGATAAGGAAGATTTTAAGCCCATGTGCTGTACCTATAGTAATTGCACCTAAGAAGGATGGAAAATGGAGGATGTGTATGGACTCCAGGGCTATAAACAAGATCACAATCAGGTATAGATTCCCAATGCCTCGGATAGAATATTTGATGGACAATTTGGGAAGTTCTTGTTACTTTTCTAAGGTGGATTTGAAGTCAGGGTACCATAAAATAAGAGTGAGGCCTGGTGATGAGTGGAAGATATCCTTAAAGACCAATGAAGGGTTGTATGAGTGGATAGTAATGCCCTTTGGCCTAAGTAATGCACCTAGCACATTCATGAGGCTCGTGAATGAAGTGCTAGCAGATTTTATTGGTAAGTTTGTAATAGTTTACCTTGATGATATTTTGATATTTAGCAGGTCCAAGGAGGAGCAAATGAAGTATTTGGAGATGGCTTAAGGAGGCTACATTAAGAGAAGTTAATGATCAATCAAGAAAAGTGCGAGTTTCTGAAAATTGAGCTAGTTTATCTTTGTTTTGTGGTTGCTAATGGATGCATGAAGATGGATCTTGATAAGGTCAAGTCCATATTGGAATGACCTACACCTAGGTCCATAGGGGATGGATTTTTCATGGATTGGCCTCCTAATATAGGAAATTTGTGAGGAATTTTAGTCATGTATGTGCCCCTATCCTCAACACCATAAAAGGTGGAATCAAATGTCAGTTTAAGTGGACTGTAGTAGCAGACCAGGGGTTTGAGATGCTAAAGAAAAGGATTGCAGAACTACCTACTCTTAGGTTCCCTTATTTAAATCAAATCTTTGTGGTGGAGTGTGATGCTAGCAAGCTAGCTATTGGAGCAGTGTTAAGCCTAGAGGGACACCCTGTGGTGTTCTTCTCAGAGAAGTTGAATGAGGCTGAACATATGATTTAGAACTATATGCTATGGTAAAAGATCTTAAAAAGTGGAGACACTATCTCCTACCAAGGGAATTTGTGGTCTACACTGATAACCATGCCCTAAGTTTCTTGAATGGGAAAGAAAAATTGAATCAAAGGCACCTTAAGTGGGTAGAGTCATTGCAAGCAAGCACATTTGTCATAAAGCATAAGAAAGGTGTTAGAAAAAAGGTTGCAGATGTTGTTAGTAGAAGAGTACTCACAATACAGGAGATACAATTGCAAAGTGTAGGGGTGGAAAACTTGAAAGACCTCTACAAAGAGGAAAAATATTTTAAAGATGCCTATGAGGCATATGTGAAGTTTCAACATGGGTTTAAAGTGGAGTTTACTAAGTTTGTGTTGCAGGAGGGTCTACTGTTTAAGGGATACCTCATGTGTATACCTCAGTGTTCAATAAGGGAGAACATTGTGAAGGAGAAACACCAAGGAAGCTTGGGAGGCCACTTTGGAGTGGATAAAACACTTGAACAAGTGAATAGGAATTATTATTGACGTAAGGTTCAGTCAGATGTAAGGAATTTTGTGGAGAAATTTCACATATGTCAGAGGGCTAAAGGAAAAAGCAACAACAATGGGTTACATCAACCTCTATCCATACCCCAAATGCCTTGGGAGTGCCTAAGTATGGACTTTGTTTTGGGGTTACCAAAGACAAGTAGGGGTCATGAGAGTGTGTTTGTTGTGGTGGATTATTTTAGCAAAATGGCACACTTCATTCCATGTAAGCAAACCAATGATGCTTCACAAATTGCAGGTCGATTCTTTAGGGATATTGTAAGGATCCATGGATTACCACTGAATATAGTAAGTGACAGAGATAGTAAGTTTGTGGGTCACTTTTGGAGGACCCTATGGAAGATTCTTGGAACAAACTTGTCTTTCTCTTCAGCCTACCATCCACAATCAGATGGACAAATAAAGGTATTTAACAGGTCACTTGGGAACTTGCTAAGATGCTTGAATAAGCAACATGGACAGTCATGAGATCACATCATAGGGAAGACAAAATTTGCATATAATGACTCCATTAATAGGAGTACTGGTAAAATCCCCTTTGAGATAGTATATGGGGTAAATCCTAGAGGGAACGTAGAGTTGAGGGATCTCAGTTTGAGGGACAAGAGGAGTGCACAAGGGGAGTCATTTGCAGAATACATGAAGGAGCTTCATGATCAAGTCAACAAGACTTTACAAAAGCAAGTGGAGAAGTATAAGTTCAAAGTTGATTAGACAAGAAGGGATTTGCAGTTCAAGGTAGGGGATCTAGTACTTTCCTATCTTAGGAAGGAGAGGCTACCCAAGGGTCAGCCAACTAAGTTACTCATGAAGAAGATAGGACCATTGAATATTTTGCATAAGTATGGCAAGAATGTCTATGAGGTGGAGTTGCCTCCTGATTTGGGGATTTCACTCATTTTCAATGTTTGTGACCTATATCCCTACAAGGGACCAACACTAGACATAGGTCAATCCACTCTTTAAGAGTTGGAGGAGGATAATTGGATAAAAAATCTACCTACACCTATCCCTCTACAATTGGATAGTATTATGGATTCTAAGGTGATAAAGAAGACAAGGAAGGCTACTTACAAGGAGTATCTAGTGAAGTGGCAGGGACTACCTGAAGCTAAAGCCACTTGGATGACAGAGGCAGATATTCTGAAGCATGGGGTCACCCACTAGTAAATTTTACCTTAAATTTCAATGAGAATTAGTCAAATTTTCTACAACAATTGGTCGAATAGGTGACTAAAACTGTTGTCGATCTTTTTTTGTTGAATTTTCTACATGGTAAATAATAGTCAAAATTTTGACCCCATAACTGGTCGAATTAACGACTGCAACAATCCCTTAGAAATGGAAGAATAAGACATCGCTCAATTGGTGTAAATGTTGAAATTGAGACCATTGTGTCATCGAATTATCCACCTAAATTTGTTGAATTGAGCGTCGAAGGTATAGCATCTTGGTCAAATTTAGTCCATTTTGTCGTCGAAATGACCGTCGATCGTATAGCATCCTGGTCGAATTTAGTACTGTGTAAAGGATGAAATTTTGACCAATACTAACTTTTGTTTAAAAAAAATGTGACACCATTTTCAATATATTCCTACTTTTAGTTGAATATATTGCTTGTCTATAATTAGTATGCATAAATGAATCTATGAAGCTTTGATTTAGCTATTTTCTTCTATTTAGCACAATTAGATTATTTCTCAAGTAGGCCCACTTGAGATACATGTCCCTACTCTTTTTTTTCATGTTAGCATAGATAATTAAATTTTATAGTCAGTAACTTGGCTTCTGCTAAACATTACTATTGGACTATGTGATGCTCTTGCAGCTTAGACAATTCTTTAGTAAGTTTAGTTTTGGCATGTTTTTATTTTAGTTTAGGTATATATAATATTTTAATTTTCATATGTTATTAATTATTATTAATTGTTTGAGATCTACTCAATTCATTGTTTTGCATTAATCATTATTGTTCATAGTTTTATTTCGTTAAGTGTATGGTTTTAATTGCAATTTTCTTTTTAACACAATAGATGACAACCTAAGTAAAAGCATGCACATATAGTGCTAAACCATGACATGCCTATGTCCTTGGGTTGATGTTTAAATGTATTATATTGTCCATAAGAGGTTTTTTTGTCAGATAACCTATCTTTGAGTTTATGGAGAAGGAAATTTGTCAAGCTCAAGATTGGTGAAATCTCAAGGGATGAATCGGCCTGATTCCACATCACTTTACTAGCACTCTAGTGAGCTAGAGAGATCAATTA
>MU225545.1:86592-119425 GCA_018584345.1 Thuja plicata
ATGACTCAAAATGGTTAAATCCACAAGCAATTAGACTCACGGGCCCTGCAACACCAAAACCCCCAAATCTTGACTCCAAACCCTGGTTTGCTAGGGCTTCCCCAATCTCCTGTTACAACTCACTCCTACATAAAATTAGTGTTCAAATCACCATTCATTCAACATGAAAAAATGTTTTCAAACATAAAAACCCTTCCTTATTTGGACAGATCATCCATTGCTACACATTGCATCCAATTTCATTGTATTTTCTCATTGTTCTTTAACTGTGATCACCTTTACTCCACACAACTCTGCATATGCAAGGTTAATGATCTAATAATACAGGTTAGAATTAACATTCCATGGTTAGAATGGTTCTCATTATTAGATAGACCACTGGTGTAACAACAGTTAGAATGGTTCTCATTATTAGGTTAGAATGGTTCTCATTATTCTAAGTTCCTACTGCAATAACAGTAAACTAAAATAAGAAATTCTATTGGATAGACCACTGGCGTAACAATAGTTTCAATATTAAATGAGAATCATTTGAAAATGGCATGAATTGAACAAAGAAACATTGCAATTCGTTCAATGCATCAGAATAACCAAATTGAGACTTCAAGATGAATGCATTTTGTAGAAAATAGAGTATTTCTATTGCTTACGGTTTTATCCATTTTCAACTTATATAAATTCTAAACAACTAATTCAACCAACTTTTCATAAATCCTAAATCCATAGTTTATATATAGCATTTGATTCTTATTGGAAATTGATTCAACATACCTTAACCCTCTGCTTCAACTCTTCACCCTGTTAGCTTCTACCGGCTCCTTCGCGTGTGCTGAAATGAAATGCTCAAATGAAGTTTCAAACTTTTTTTTTTTTACTTTATGTTATGCCCGTGTTGGTCACAATTTCGACTAACACTGTGTTGGTCAAACTTGCGACCAACATGGGGCATGTATTAAAAAAAACAAAAGTTTCCTTCTATAATGCGACCAACCAAAATATTTCTATTTGCTGGTCGAATTGTTTAGTCAAAATTTAAGGTCAAATGTACTAGTGACCATTGAAGACCTCCTAACTCAAGGGACTTGAGTTTTTTGTACTAGGGGAGTATGGTGCAAGGCACCTCCCATTTTGATGCTTTAGCATGTTTTAAGGTTGTCTTAAGTGTTTTTGTGTGGATTGGAATAAGATCCAGTGGGTTAGATACAATGTTTATCAACTTCATGTTTGTAAGAGCCAATAGTGCTCATTAGGTGATTTAGGGTCATTTTTGGCCTAAAATAGGGAAATTTTCTATTTTGGTGGAATATGGGTTTAATGTGTGTTTTAGGACCCTACATATCCTACCTAGGGTCATGTAAGTCAAAATCACCCATCGAGTTGACAAAATGAGTCAAAATGCAAAAAGTTGCTCGAGCAAATTTTACAATAAATTGAAAAAATGAAGTTAGAGAAGTTGTAACTACCCATGCTTGATATAGGAGAATGGATTCGATGATCTGGGGTGGTTAATGAAAATTTGGATTGCAACATTTGTTTTTGGTACTTCTGTACAAATGTCTGAGACTGCATTCTTGTAATTTGCATAGTTTTCTTGCTACTGTACAACTATGTACGGATTGGAATTGGAGATCAGACTCCATGGGGGTGTAGTGATCTCAATTGGATTTCATATGTAATAGATATTTTTCTTTCAAGTTCATCTAGTGTAAAGTTAGAGTGTTTTGTAAGTCACTGGTTTGCAAGTTACTTTCCAGTGTTGCAGAGTTAGAAATGACTCTAACCTAAGAACCCATCGGTGGAATTGACTGAAACCATGGGGGAATTATAGTTAGAGTCTATACATACAGTTTTTTCTTTCATTTTTTTTTTTTTTCAATGAAGTTTCAAGACCAAGTTTGAAGCCTTGTGGTTGACCATTAGGAACAGGTGAGCTAGGACAGGGATAAGAAGGATTTGAAACGAGCACCCATGATCTTGGGGGAAAGAATTAGAGGCATTTGTGGAAGCCCTAAATAGCCTCCTTGAAGATTCAATAGGTTGTGGATGGTGAAACAAAGGTGGAAGGTCAATTTGACAATTGTTTATGCTGACTGGTCTAGAGGCCTAAATAATAGGCAAAAAACTAGGGCCTGATAGAAACCAGGGTTGTGGGTGCATCTAGAAGTCAGGAATTTGGATTCTGATAGTGTTCATAGATACCTTGAATATTTTAAAGGTATTTTTTGGAGTCATTTGGAGAGTTTGGGAGCATTATCCCAAAAACAGTGAATTTAAACCTACTAGGAAATAGGCAATTAGGCCTCCTAGTGAAATTGAGGCCAATTGGATTGGTAATGTATCTAGAAGTGTGGGAAAGGGTTCAGAATGTCCTTTGATGGGCCAAGAAGATAGATAAGAGTCTAAGTGGATGTATCAAAATATCCTAAGCGGGGGCTTGGGATTCTAGGAGGAAATCTAGTGAGGAAGACTACGCATTTGAGGAACTAGTTGGACTGGTTAAGCCTAGAAACTTTGGAATCTTCAAAAGATAAACTATACCTTGGAGGATAAGTTGATAGTGAGGTTATTGGAGATCCTAATTGGTGGAGAGTCCAAAAGGAACTAACCATTGGAAGGTTAGGATAGAGAAAGAATCTTATTGAGTGAAGGAAACACTAGAGTACCAAAACCTTTGCATCAGTATGAGAAAATCATTGAAATAAAAAGGTTAAGGTAGGAAACGTGGGAAGTAGAGATACACTTCAGGGAAGAAGTCACCGAGCTCCAAGCTCAACTTCTACCAAATCTTACACTGCTTCAACAACACATCAGTTCAGTACGGAAACTAATAGCAACCCCTGAGATGTCCATAGCAGAAAACATCTATGATATGCATTCCAAGATCACACTCGAGCACATGGCTCTAGAGAACTTAAAGGAACAATGGGAGAAAATGATGGAAGACATGAAGTCTTCACACTCCCACATTTTTGATAAGCTATAAGGTATAGACCTTTTCCTTAATATCAAAAAAGGGGGAAAATGATGTGCATTCAGATGGGAAAATGATATGTATATGATATGTACAGATAGGTAGGCACTATACAGTACTACTGAAAAAGTGATATACCAACATATACATAGGGGAGTCATTAAATGACTAAGGATTATATATGTTGTACATACATAACATTTTGTTAGTATTTTGCACATATCATTTTTTGATACTAATGTCAAAGGGGAGATTGATGACATTAATTTTCCATTAATATGCAAATAACACTTTTGGTAAGCATACACTGAAAGATGGGACAAAGAACAAACCAAAAATTAGATATAAAGAGATCACCAAAAAATGACTAAGTACAGAGAGAACCGACAACACAACTTTGTGTGTACACCAAAAATGCAAAGTCAAAAGGATAAAGAGGAACCTGACAGAGGAAACCAACATGCAAGACATAGTGCAAACCGAAAAGATAGTTAAAGAGAAAATCGAGAGAAAAAAACTGAAAGACAGTCAACTGATTTCAGAGCATAACCGACTGTCAGAAACTGAGAGTCAGTTGTAGCCCGCAAAAAGTGGATCTGACTTCCATGTTAGATAAAGCAGTCTTATTCTATTTATAGAATCTTGATTTTTTTTTAAAACCATTTTTTTAGGGACAATAAACATGAATGCAAGTGCTTTAATTAGTCTAACTGATTTAAAACACATAGACTAGGAGATCAAGGTAAAAGTTGTAAACCTGATCTTAGAGTTAACATTGTTTTTTGTGAAACTTGATGATGTCAATCCATCTTATAAATAGATGATGCAATCATTCATTATACATGTTTGAATATAGAAGAGAGGATGAATGAATCTTACGAGCACATCTATGGATCATATTGAAAGTTTCAAGAACCAGAACATCAAAAGGTGAATTTGGTTAGCAAGAACCAAGAACAGAGGATACCGAGAATCAGATGTATTATTCAATCACATTAGGTTATAATATTATTCATGTAAACTCAAATGGATCTATATTAGAAATAGGAGATTGCATTTACCAAGTCAAATTATAATTTTCTATCATTCTAACAAGTGGAGCAAAGTGTAAAAATCCTTTCAAGGAAGGTGGATTTAATAGTCCAACTACAAATCTCTTAACCGAGTGCACACTCAATAATGTTTCTAAATCTCTTAACCAAGTAGACTTTAATAGGTCTCCACAGATACTCTTAACCAGGTAGATCATTAGAAGTGATCAAATTTTAAGCCTTAACCGGCCCCTTCCAATTTTCAGATAGTGAAGATTTTGTGGGTGCCATCCCCACCATAGTTTTTACTTCCTAACAGGAGTTTTTTGCAATATCATATCTTGTGTTATGTGTCAATTACTTTCATGAATGTTTCTATGAATGTTCACATTTATGTTAAGTTTATGAATTGATATAACTCATATCAAGCTAGTATAGATCAGATGAATGGATATACAATTGATTACAAAAAGGTTAATTGATTAAAGGATACAAAAGTTTTAGAGGTACTGATTCACCCCTCCCCTCTGAGTACACACTTCCCATTAATTCCAAAAAATGGCTAGGGGATGGATAGTGAATAAGAAACATGGAGTTTATGAGTGGAGGGAAAGTATTATATAGTCAAGATAAAAGATGAGAAAATATAGGATAATAGATGGTGGATAGGGGATGTGGAAGACATGTATGGTAGAATAGGCATGGATGGAGCTTTCCCCCATGTGTAGAGTACAAGGGGATGAGGATAAGTGAATGAATGTATTAGTGGATTTAAGATAATGGATATGTGGTGAGAGGATGGTAGAAGGACTCAAGCATCTAGTTCCATGGATTGTATCCCTTGAATTTTTTTTTTGTTATAATGTATCAAGGAATTTTGAATATATGCTCATAGATGTTAGTATAATGGTGGAAGAGATATAAAATGGATTGGGGAAGATGAGGAGGGATAAGGTTTTATGTATAGGATGGGATTAATGGGATGTATAGATGGGGGGAGTTGGTGGATAATCGATGCAAGGTTGAAAGACTTATACATAAATGGATGGAGGAATTGGAAAGATCATCATTGGAACACACCTTGAAGTGTGGTGAAGTTGTGGAGGAGGATATTGTGAAGGAGATGGAAGAGAAAACGTGGATTTTGGGAAATAAGGAACCAAAATAGATGAAGGAGATGACAAACTTAGGATAGTGGAGTTTGGGACATAAGTACCCAAAATGGATTCGGAAGATGGAGGAATGGAGGATTGGAAAACTTATGAGTGGAAGAAAATTTTGGATGAGAAAAGTTAGATGCCAATTTTGATTTTTCTTTGAGAGTAATTTCTTCAATGAGTATCTTGGGAATCCATATGATTTTTGAAATTTTGTTTTTGTTTTTGGGCCTTTGTGGCCTTTTGCAATTTCTTATTTTGGGATCACATTTTTCTGTTATTGAACATGTATTTTAGATGGGACATGTTGATCCTTGGTTTTTTGTGGATTTTTGGCTTTTATTCATTTTAGCTTTGGAATCCAAATTACTTCCAATATCAATGATATGGGTGCATGAGGATGAATGGTATGGAGAGTTTATGGATGGAATAATGGAGGGTGAATGTTCGAACGAGTCAAGGCTTTGTGCCTTTGTTGATCTTTATTGGGGATTTGGGGTGATAGAGTGGTAGACTTGTATATGGTGGATGAAGGTATGTAAGGACCCAAAATGGCCATGGATGATGAAGGGATGGAGTTTTGGACATAAGAGCCCAAAATATATTTGGAGGAGGAAGGAATGGAGTTTTGGACATAAGGGCCTAAAATGGATTTGGAGGATGGGGGATGGGAACATTTGAGTTTAGATAGAGGGATTTTGGATGTAGAAGGGGTAAAAGGTATACCAACATATTGAGGCATTCTTTTTCCAATGGGATGCTTATTAATTAGAACATAAGATGAAAGTCCATGTGAATGTGGAGGAGAGGTGGAAGGAATGATAGGCTCTTGAAGGAAGCCATGTCGGATAGAGGTGGAGGAAGCAAGCTTAGATGTATGAGGTTCATGTATGGATTGGATAGGTGTGATGGGATTTTGTGGAGGATTAGGATCATGAATGAGATTAGAAGGGATAATAGGATCTTGAGATGGATTGGGATTAGGACATGGATTTGAAGGGGTACTTTGATCTTGACTTTGGAAAATATTATGTGATAGAGTGGAAGGGATGGTGGAATATTAAGACGAAGTAATTTTATCTTGACATAGAGGGGGTATTAGTGGTTTGGATACATGGAACATCTTCATGAAGTGGAGGGTAAGTGGAGGTTAAATATTGACATAGAGGGGAATCATTGGATGGGGTGGAGGGGATATCTTGATCTTGATTACTAATGGGATTATAGGTGGGTTGAGGAGGATAAGTTGATCTTGATATGGTAGGAGGGGATATTCATATGGAAAGGTATCATAAGATGGAGGAATTTTTAGATCAAGAGAAGAGGAATCCATATTAACATTATTTGGAACAAGGTCTTGACATGTGTGGAATTGTGAGGGTAATGTGATGGAAGAGATGAAATATTCAACTTGGATGAATGGATGGATGGGAGACTCATGAGGCTTAGGGGATTGAGGTATGTCTTTATTTAGGTGGGATGGTGGTGGGTTAATTACTTAAGGGGATTGAACAACTTGATTTGGGGATTTATACTTCTTTGCTAGTCCTTGGATCTAGTCAATGGAAAAGGTAGTGTGGGATGGGGATGATGTGGGTTTTGGAGGATTAGGATTATGTGGAGGATAAGGATTATGATTTTGGACATGAAGATCAAAATGTGGGGGATTAGGTGGAGGATTAATATTGTACGGGAGATGAGGATTTTGAATTTGAACAAATGGGGAAGAACATATGTCTTAAAAGGCAAACTTTTTCTTGTGACCCCCATTCTACAAACTAAGGATAATGTTTTGGAGTTATTGAATCTCTTGGGAAAGGTGGCTATGAAGGGAATCATGTGTTGGTGAAGGATAATGATATTAATTTCCCTTTTCAAAGGTAGAGGAAGGATACAAATTATGATATGGATTGGGATTGGATATGATGTGTTAAGGATTGATTTGGTAGTTGGTTTGGATTGGAGGTATGGCTTGAGGATCATGGTTAAACACTTTAAAGTCCTCAACCGTTTTGTGAAACCAATCCATATTCACGATGCTTGAATTAGGGATTTTGGAATTGGATTAGAATATGATGTGAATGAAGATTTAGATTAAGAGTGGATGAAGTGAAATATTTGAGGATGGATGAAATATGAACTTAGGACTAGGAGCAAGTTTGGACATTATTTTGATATAAGAGGGCATGACATCAAGGATTTTGATATGATTTATTGAGAGGGTATGAACTCAAGGATTTGATTGATTTGATTTGATTTTTGGATATGAGGGGAATTCCTAAAGGTTGGATTTGATTTGATTTGATTTGGATTTAAAGGTTTGAGACAAACCTAGGTGAAAAAAGACCCTATGATGGTGCAAACAAAGGATTGATTTGGATGATGATATCTTCTTCTACTTTGAGATAGACTCATGATCCCAAGAAAAATAGGATATGACTAAGAGAATTAACTACACGAGATAGACTAATATTCTCAAAGAAATATGATTCAAATAAATGTTTTCTAATGACGAGGGTCTATGCAACACTTTGATAAATATTTCAACCTAAGATTTGAGATGAAAATATTGATGAAGGTGTGAAAGATGAAGTTTGATTTGATGTGGGTTAAGCTTGACTATGGTTGGATGTGGGTCAATCAAGATAACTAGGATTAAAGTCCAAGGATTATGATGGTGCTTCTAAGCCAAAAGTAGAATATTTTATGAAAATTGGAATTAGAAGGTGATGTGGATTAAGATTTGAATGAAGAATGGATGAACTTTAGAAGACAAATAAGGGATGTTTGAAGATGAGAATAATTAAGGGGTTATTGGTTTTGGATGAAGAGGAAGATGAATTGTATCAGGATTGGATAGAATGAAATGAGGTTTCCAAGTAGATTGGATTATAAGAATGATGATGTGATTAGGTTGGATGAAAGATGAATGATTAGATTGGATTAAGAAAGTGGATATTGATGTGGATTAGAAGGGTGATTAGGATAAAAGTGATTAGGACCTTTATTGAGTGATTAAGAAGATGATGAAATGATTAGGATGATTAGGATAAGATGGAATGATTTAGAATAAGTGACTAGATGATTAAGAAGAATATGAATGACTTAGAAGAAGTGATTAGGATGATTAAGAATAATATGGTTGGCTTAGAAGAAGTGATTAGGATGAAGGGAATGATTAGGATGAAGAAAGAAGATATTTAGGATGATTATGGATGATGATTAAGATAATTACAAGTGATTAAAAAGAATGTGATGACAAGGATAGAGTGATTAGGATGATTAAGATAGGATGAAGAATTTGAAAGATTGATTAGGATGTAGATGTTGATTAAGGATGATTATAAGAATATGGATGATTGAATTGGATTAGGGAGGAGATTAGAAATGTTGTGTATGATTAGCAAAAGAGGATTAGAATGATTTAGATATAGAGGATGATTCGATTGGATTAAGGAGAATATGACTAAGGATGTGATGGTTGATTAGGAGATGATGGTTTGAAGAACTAGGAATGATTGAGATTTCCCGAATGATTTGAATGATTAAGAGGGTGATGAGGATAAGAAGTATGATGATGATGAAGAAGTGGGTTGCTATGGAGATGATGATGTAGGATTTTGATTGATTTTGGGCTATTTTAGGTCAATTTGTTTATTGGAAAGAACTTATTTTCAACATACATCAAAGGCATTAACTACGCTAAGTACACCTTGACTCAAATTTTGGGCATAAATGATAATTATTGAAGACACGCGTCTGAAAAAAGTCTTGCAAGGGATAAAGAAACCTTGCAGGAGACACACAATTGTGACTTTGGGGAATTTCAAAACAACTTTAATATTTCGTCTGGGTATTTTCAAGTGGCCCTTTCAATCCACCTATGTTTTTACGTGGTCTAACACAATGAAGATAGTACAAACAATAGCTACCTCTTGGAAATAATGCATGAGTATTGTTATACAATGCAGAGTATGTTTAATTTTAGTTTCAACTTATTATTAAGCATTCTTTAGATTTGGAACTTTCAATATTTAAACCCACCCCAACTTCCTATCAGGAAGAAATAATGACTTATTTTATTTTTTAACCATTTAACAAAGCCTAGTTTTAAATCTTGGACAACAAGCTATTAATTCAGAGTTGTAAAAATAAATTTGAACCCCTTAGAAAGAGTTCAAGAGTGTCTCCATATTTATTTCAAATGAAAATTTAAGGTTCCAAATTCTACCTCTCTTGGTCATTCTTCTACTTTGACAAAGATTCATGAGAAGCTACAAAACTTATAGCTTTAACAAATTTATTATAGCTCTAATGAAACTATTTTTGGTATTCTTTGAGGTGATTAAGATCACAGAGATGATGTCATCAAGAAGTTAAAACTCATTTAAGCATGTAATTTGATAGCCTTCTTAAAAAATGAGGAAATTCATGATGAAACATCCAATGAAGGTAGTTTGACTTCAATTGGAAATATTATTTTAGTAACATTGACAAGGGAACAAAGTGTAGCACCATTAGGGGTGTAGATACTAGATTGATAAGTCCAAAGGGTGAGATTCAACTAAAAGTGCAATTTGTAGCCTAGTTCATTGATAATTTTCTTAAGGGATTTTGGCAAGAAATATAGGGACAAAGATCTAAGCTCAGAACCCCAATGACTTTCTAGTGTTTTAGTTTTATACCCCAAACTTAGTGCTATTATGGGAAAGAGAGAATTAGATCCATATAGGAGATTATATATTTAATAGAATATCAAGAACATAAACAACACATCATATTAGATCCCCAAATAATTTGTATTATTTATGTTCATTAAATGCATTATATACATGTCCTTATAACTCATTATATTCTTCTATATGTTCATACCATATGCATTACTTTCTTATATCCTATTTCTCATACATCATTTCTTTCTATCTCTACTATATCCTTATTTATAGTGATTATATATTTAGTATATTTGTATCTGTGAGATGCAATGTGACCCATACTTAGTGCCCCTATTCTACATATAGTGTTCCAACTATTGGGCTCTACACACTTAATGCAACAAGATGTGACATGTTATTTGAAAGTCTATTACAAATATGAATGTTTTATTGTGATTAATGTCAAACATTTTAAGGGCTACCTTGCATAATTTTTGATGCAACTTTCCAAAGTAATATAGCAGTAGATGATCATGAATTTATTGAAAAAGATGTCTAGAGACTATTGAAAAGGTTTGCACAAGTTTTATGGATGTTTTAGTATCTATCCATAGGTTTCAGATGTATGATGTCAGTTTTTATATTTTTTAAATATCATAAGTGTATTGAATCAATGGTTTATGGCTTCAAAGTATCTATCCATAGTTTTGTGAATATGGGTTTTGAACATATGCTTAGTTATCTTAAATATTTTAAAGTGGTTTGGAGTTTTTGTTTGGTTCTCATTCATTAAAATTGACCTTGACTGACTGTTCCAGTGAAAAATCAAGCTAACTATGTTTTTATATGCTTCTTGACACCTCAATTAGTTTTAATTTGTAGTTTGGATATGACATTGATGAAGATCAAAAGACATTGTATCTTTGGCTTCATGATCAACTTTGCTCCACAGTAAAAAATATATTGTTCCAAGTCCTAGATTGATTTGATACATAACAAAAATATATAGGAATACTCTACACTCCTCACAATTGTTTTTGATGTCATGATGCATTATTATGATAAAATGTTGGTGTGGCGTGCCTTGCATTATTTGTGGTAGTTTGTATTGTTGGTTCCCAAATCAACAGATTGAAAAATTCTCAAGGTATTCCAAACCTTGTGATAAAATTATCCAATTTATTTGGCCAACTAACAAATTCACTCAATAGTGAGATTGAATTCCCTCACTTTAGGCTCTGCAGAACCAAGGCAGATAAGCCTATAACTCAAACTTATCTATTGTTTGGAGTCTTTTTCAAGAAGATAGTCATGTTTCTTCAATCATTCTCTTAAGTTGGCAATATAATCTTAAGTAAATCAAATTATTTAATTTATACAGTGCTTTTTGATACTGAATTGCTTTCAACTGAACAAATAAATGCTTATATATGTGTTGTGTAAATGCCTGAAAGGATTATAAATTGATTTATGTATATTGAGTAATGTGATCAATGCCTTCTTTCCATTAGGATCTAGAGTTTGTGATTTCATTAACCCTTATGTATAACCTTTGTGTGACAATTTTTAGGATTACCACTGGGATAACCCTGTCAACTGACCTTATATTTAATGCCTTCAATTACTGATTAATCTTCCAATTAGTTTTATTGAATTTAAATCTTACTAGAAGAGAACAATAAAAAATAAAAGATATGGAACAACTCACATACAATTCTGATGATCAAATTGAAACATAATCAAATAATATATTGTGTGTAAAGAATCAAAGTAGCTTATATTTACTGGAAATATAAATCACAAAAGAACAGTTAATTAAACACTTATCTGAGAACCTCCAAAAGAGAGTAGTCTGATCACTAATATTTGAAATAAGGTTTACAGGAATTTAAAAGACTTAGATTCTTTCTTTCTCAAAATATTCCCATTCTATTGAGTTTTTTCTAATGTTCCCTTCATTACAAAATGTGTCCAGTTATATAGATGTGGGCCACAACTACTTACAACAGATGTGCCTTTTAATAAAAAAATTAATCAACACAAACTATCTTAAAATAAATAGATTAAGATTTCACAAATTAGTTGTATATTCCTCATTTTTATAAACATCCACTTGTCAAATTGAAACCTCCAGTGCAAATTCTTGTCGACACATTTTGTCTGTTATCGCTAGCACATGAATAGAAAGATCCTCGCTAGTCAGCAACTCTAGCAGTTTGACATATATACCTTTCATGAGAAGATCCTTCCATTTGTCCAATGGCATTGGAAAACCATCCTTGAGAAAAGTGGGCAAAGCATCCATGACATCACACTTAATTCACTTTATATCCATGTTAAACTTCATACCCCAATCCTGATGTGCACTGGATACAAAATTTCCCAACTAAAGTCGCTTTGTATTCTTTGGATCGATTGTGATCATTTTTTCTGTCATTATATTATTCAATATTTCATTTTCCTCCAATACCTTAAAAGTGTTAGAATAGGTATCCTAGTATTTATCAACCATATTCATCAATCTTTGACATCTTTTTCCAACAATATTCATAGCCAAATCATCCATTTAATTACCCTTTCCCTTTATTTTCTTATCTAGTTTCTCTGCCTTAAACCTCCAATAAGTTGTATCTCCATTATTGATTCTATCACCCTCTATTCTGCATCATAATCATAACCATAACTAGTGGAACTACCTTCTTGAGACCTCAAGGATTTCTCTTTCCATGCTTCCTTTTCTTCCTCACTTTCTTCAACGAGTTCTTATAATTATTCACTTCTTTGACCAAATCATCAACTTGAGCCTAGTTTATCATAGCAACATTCACATTAATTGTGTTGTCTCCCGTGGATGAGTTCTACCTACTTTTTGAACAATTAATTGTCTGAATCCTTCATCAACATCTACAAGAAGTAGCCTTTTATCTCTTAGGTATAAAGCCCATTGCAATAAAGCTTTATGATCAGGATCATAACTAGGTCTAATAACAATATCCTGCAAATATTTAGGCTTAGTTCCTAACCCAGGACCTTCCTTCCTTGCAAAATAATCAAAAATTAATGCATCTTACATATCCTATCCTTGGTACAAAATTACTCCAGCATCTTTAAGAAATCATCTTCCTCTTTGTGGAGTGATCTCTTGTAGTTCCTTCTGAACTTGTTCGTCTAATATTTTTCAAGAACTTCAGTTTCCACATTTCCAGAGGCTTCTCTCAATTTTCTTCCTTTATATTGATATAAAAAGGATTTAAATTCTTTAGAAAAAACAAAATCATCACCAATAATCATTTCCTCATGCTCAATTTCCCCGATATCCCCAAATCCACTTGCATACAAAGGTCCCAAATTAAGCTCATTTTCGTCAAACTCAGGCAAAGAATCTTCAAATTCAACCCAATCTTATCTCAAGAGGACATCCTCATCATCACCCGTGGGGTCTAGAGACAAGTGTGAATTTGGGAAATCTTTCGTAATCCTTAATGTGGGCTCTTTAAATATCTGTAGAGGAACATTATTTGTAATTTTTGCTTCACACTTAATTAATTTCATGACCCTAGTCACTGGGTCTGTGATACCTTGGATGAATTTCATGTTAATTATTTCTCTTCTTAATTTCCATTGAAAATCCTTTTCCACTTTCTCATATATCTCCTTCATGTTAATAGATTCACCCCTTTTCATATTTTGGATAAAATCATCAACGAGAAAAGGCTTATGCCAAAATGGTCTTAACTTATTAGATGCGTTGGCTCTTGCTATATATCCTTCATGATCAAAGGTTGTCCTTGTATCTCCTCAGGAGAATCCATATACTCTAATTTTATCATTGATAGTATCATACTTTGCATACTTTTTACAAAGAAATCACCAAATGCCAAAGTACCTAGTATGAATGACCGTTCACTACTTGATGTTAAATGTTGTGAATTTGACACTGCCATCTGCCTCACAATTTATAAGTAAGCAATTTTGTCAAGAACTATGATTGGGAGGTCATTAGGGAAACCTTCAAAACTGTAAAACCCTAATCCTTGTAAAACTCTTAAAAGCATACCAATCACCCCAATTATGGTCTACAGGATTCTGTTTAATACAATCCTTAGTTCTGAGAAACATTTTAATCTCTAATGATAGAGTATGATCATATTATCTTCTCACTAACTTCATCAATGGCTTAACAAAATGCTCTTCAAAACACAAATATTGAGAAAAGGTAGACCTCCAATCCTAAATTTTCAACTATATTTGCACCAGTTGCGTAAATCCTTGAACATCATACTCCCTAATTGGAAATTCCTCACCCCAAGCATTTTTTTATTGTCCGAACAATAGAAACATATGAATTAAAAATAAATAATGCTTAAAATTTAACCTATTTTAATCCTTCTGAAGCTTCTCTAAATCTGTATTAATTTTGTCAACAACATATGTTCCAAAATCAAAATACTTAGGGTCCTTGGACCGTATATCAACTGCAAGAACCATTAAAGTGATATTCATCAAAGGAGGGCTCTCAATTCTGCATACCTAACCAACTGTCATATAAGTATACTACAAATATGGATGAAATAACTTCATATAATATGGCAGATGGTCAATACTTGAAAATAATTCTCTCATATTTCCCATCTTAGGGCGATGAAAAGACAACATCCAAGTCTTGTAAATCATTTCTAAGCTAAAATACTCTTGCCTTAGTTTTGGTATGTTCAAAATGGCTTCATGACTTGGATCCAACTAAAAAACCACCTCAATTGCTTCTTTTTGTGATAAAAATCAATGGCTTGCTGCAAACTGCATTTATAGTCTTAGTTTTGGGATCATAACCCTTGATAATTTCTTGCATCAATTCAATATTTATAAACATATTAGGAATGACTTGTCTTCACAAATTAGTCTTTCATGGATGGCACAATGGGATCCTTTCTAGCCTCTTATTGTAATGAAACATGAACAATTCATAACCCCTAGACATAGTCCATATATCTCCTACTTCCTCGCATCTTTCCTCCATTCCTTGCTCTCCTTTGTTCACCTTCTTTGACCTCTGAGTGGATAGTGAAAATTGGTTGGGAAAATCTTGTTTCAGATGTCTTCCCTCGGCCTTGTGCCTCTTTGGATTTCTTTCCTCAGCGGGCTGGTCAATTTGAACCTCCTTCTGTTTCTTTCCCCTTGGCTTATTTGATGACGAAGGTTCCATGTTCTTCAAATCCTTTTCAAGCTCTACAATTCACTCTGGAATAATGATGCAATTTGATGAAACTGTGTAATTCTCAAGCTTCTATTATTTTATGAAAACCTGTGCGAGCTTCTTGTCACAAGATTGATTTTATAACACCTGCAAGGGTAGTCAATCAAAATGATCATAAATATAGCTTAAATTATCATTTTGAAAGGCCAAATGTTTTAATCCACTCGTGTCCGACATTTATTTCAATGCATTTTAATAATTAGGTGCCATCGAGTAATCCTTTATGAACTTCTTCGCAATAGTGCTTTATTGATTAACTGGAAACCTCTATTTTCTCATGCTTACCTTTAATTGATGCCCTAACTTATTCAAAACTAGTTTCAAAAAATACTATCTATCTTCACTCATCAAGGCCTCCGCTCAGATAACCATCAATCTTCGCTGAGTTGTTACACAACTTACTTGAAGCCTTTATTATTCGATGAATGGACTATCTTCCACTTTCCAATTATGCACTGCCATCTGTTCTATTTTACTTATCACAACTATCCTTAAGCATATCAAATATACTCAAACTATCCTACAACCCATTCAAGTTACTCAAAGCTTCATTTCATCCAATACAAATGATGATTTAATTTCTTTATTTAATTCCCTCGAACAAAATAGTACTTAGTATTACATAGCCTCATAGCTATTTGAAATGCCATCTTAATCGATGATTTATTTCTACCCATTGGACAAATTTCACGTATGCTTTCTGTGACATCACCCATTATCGAGTAAATTTCTTCTCGTATGAAAATATTTTCATCTTATTTGATGGTAAAAGCTATTCAAAATGACATCATCACTCAAACTGTTTTCCTTTCGAATAAATTTTATGTGATTTTCTCAAGCTGGGTTACTTAACACAACCTTTGATCCGATGAGTCATGTGCAACAGCCCCACTATATTTTTAACAACTCCAGCCATCGTTATTCAACTTGTACACTTATATAAATAATATTTTATTCGACGTTTGTTACTAGGCCCCACAAGTTAGTCCTCTTTTTTTTTGAATAAGTTTTTCTTCGTCACCGCTTGATTTTGCTTATTTGACAACCCATATTATTCAAACTTAAGAGTTCCACACCTTTTATTTTCCAACTCATCATTTCGATGGTTAACACTCTGCATATATTTCATTTTTGAAGGAGATACTTGTTTCGATTGACAAAATTTTGAATTACTCAAAGTGTCTCTTTTTCGATAAAGCTTGACCAGTCAACATTGACCAAGTAGGATGCCACATAGATGAATTTACACACTATTTCTCTTGGATGAATTATGCCTTTGCCAAGTATTATAGCACATCTAAATTTTGCATGTCATCATGAAGAATGTCTGTCTTCTAACTCGTGTTAGCCATTGCTCGAAGCATAGTCCATTTCAAACAAGGTAACGACTCATATTTTCATGCCATACAAATGACATAATTAAAAATCAAATCCTTAACATCCTTGTAGTCACCTTCAGGATTTAACAAATATGCGAGGCTTTAAAGAAAAAATTAAGGTAAAAAACATGTGAATTCTATCTAGTAAAAAAAAAGTCCTATCACGCATCATTGTCAAAGGTTGACTCGCTGACTTAATTAATAGTTTGGTTCTGTTGAGGTTGACTTAAGGTAAGTTGTACTTTGTGATTGTGTGCAGAGATCTGAATGATAATTTTGGATAATACAAGGAATATTTTGGATTGACATAATGTATAGAACTTAACATCATTGGTTCACTTTTTTAGAAAATGTGTTGGGGCCAATTGTTCATATTTTACATGCTCCATCTTCCTTGGCCAACTTGGTTGGTGGTTATAGTGTGTTGACAAGGGTATATAATCATAAATAGGCTTCAAAGATTAATGACATGAAGATATGGTGATATAATAAAATAAGGAGAACAAAAAATCATATAAGATATTTTGAAGATCTGTAGAACTATTGCAGATGAAATTAGAAGAAAATACATGAATAATATTCAAAATTTGGGAATACTTTGTTAATCAATTTAAACATTGGTACTTCTTTCTATCAAATACAAATAATTTTTCTCTAAGAAAAGCACAATATTCAATGCTTATTATTTATAAGGCAGTGATATTTCTTTTGTATTCAATGTTGGTGTGATTAAGGTATTTTGACTTGGTTAATTCTCACCTAGGTACTAATTACACTTTACTTAAGCTTACTTAGGGAATTGCATAGGATTAGTTGGATTAATTTCACTTTATATGGACTTATCATGTTATCACTCTCCACCTTTGTTGCACATTTTGCATAAACTTTATTACACATTGGAAGATGATCCACCTATGGTGGACATGTGATTCCAATTTGGGTAGGTGATAAGTTGTCTCTTGATTATCATGTAATGAGACAATGACACTTGTCATTGTCTCATTAAATCCTTTGTACTCACCTTGGATATATATCTAGGGACTCTCCTATGTACTATCATCCATTGTATTGTATTGCATTCTTGGTGAAAAAATAGTTTATTCTTATCATATTCATTCTCTCTTGTTATCGTACTTTCCATTGCCTCTAGATCTTGGGTGGCTATCTCCATAAATATTACATTCCAGAACAATAAGTTCCTTGGCCTATGACACAAAACAGTGTAATTGATGATATCGCCTAGTGAGTAAGATTATCACTATGGTTTTTCCCACTTTTGGTCTTTTTACGTAAAAATATTGGTGTTGTGCACATTGAGTTATTTCCATATTCAAATGTTTACTTCTACAAATAAATGAATGAATAATTATTATGAATATTTATTTGCATGCTAATTCAACCCCCCCTCTCAAAATTTGGAGGTGTTTAACAAAGTTTTTCTAATAGTACTTTCCTTGTCAACATCATCTCCCCTTTAAAGCTTTAACTTGTCCTCAATTAAACTCTACTATGATGGAAGTATATCCTTGTATATCCATAAGGATCTTAAAAATTTCATCATTGATTATTTGCCAACTTTAGTTGTTGTATGTGTACTTGGAGTTGTAATAGTTATTTTCTGCTTCCAAAATTGTGGTGGGTATTTGGATGTTATGGATTAAGTGTTATGCCTCCCAAAACATGCGAGTAATATAGATTTTTTGTGTAGTATTTATGAACCTTCTCTCTAATGGAAATAAGTTGTACATTGTCCCAACCTTACGTTTTATTCTAAATTTCCTTGGTCTAGTGAGGGATGTATTTTTAAGCAATATGTGTATCCATTTTCTTGGTTATAACTAGGTGACAGGGTACTTGAATGATGGTCTAGTATTATTTTTCTTGTTCTATAGTACATTATAATGAATTGTACTATTTGAAAGATGTCTAAGTGGTACACTATGTATGAGAAATTCCCTCCACAGCCCATAGATCTTCTAGGATGTTAACTCTTTTTATTTTTATATCCAAGAATCAATAACTTCATCACTATCTATACTCTTATAGTCATGATCAAGATCAATTTCTATAGAGCTATTTGGATTTTATTCTTCTTCTACATCTGGGAGTTTTGATATAGAGTGGAGGCTTCTTAAGCAATCTCCTTCTTTATCTTGTGTAGCTTTTTCCACATATGTTCTATCTTCCAATTAACCAAGTGGAATGTGAACTATTCTATTATCATCTTCAAATGAGATCTCTTATTTTTGATAATCCACAATAACATATGAGTTTACAAACCATCACAATATGAGCAAGGTTCTAAAAGTGTTGAATGGTCCTTTCATCTCTACTACTTCAAAATCCATAACTTGTTTGATGTATTTAATGTTGACCTCAACATTTTTCCATGTACCTAGTGTTTACATATTAGAACCATATGTTATAGGCTTATGTTCATAGTTTTTTTTACAAGCTTTAGTATTCCTAGTCTCTCCCATATGGTAGTTGGTATGATGCTCAAATTTGCACCTAGGTCTACCATAACATACTTCAATTTATTTTGATTTAGATGCACATTGATGAGAAAAGGACCATTCCTCTTATTTTGGTTCTTAGAGAGTTGGTTTACTTGTTGGTGGCTTTGTTTATTCCACTATTTCCCCATATATTTTAACTTCACCACTAGGTATGATAAGGATAAAATATTTTAACATTCATATCTCATCTTCAATGAAATAACCTACCTTATCTTGTTGCTACTAATTAATATCATGTTTTTCCTTTTCCACTATCTTCTCATGTAGATTTTTACGAGGTCATAAGTACTCCTAATCTTCTTATTTTGATCAAGTCTCTTCATTTTCCTCTTCAATATCCTTATGTTAACTGGTTTGAGTCCCTTTCCTAGTAAAGACTATAACCTTCTTCTTTGGTTTGGATTTATTCTTCTTCTTTATTTCCACCTCTTGTCTCTCTGGAATAATATTTATTAAATAGATTAGAGGAACATATGTCCATTCTTTGCCATCTCTTTAATCACCATAGAGGTACTATCCAAATCACTCTGGCTCATCTATGCAACTAATCATTTCTTAATGGTATTCTGACATGTTGAAATAATTGCCTTGCATTTTCACACAAGTACACAAGTCATCTGATTCATCTCCACAAAAAAGGGATTTCTCCTTCTTGTCTCCCCAAAACTTAGTGACATAGTGGCCAATGTTTCCATAATTGAAGCATGCAGCCTCACTCCTCTTCATGCTATTTCTTCACCATCCTCCACCTCCTTCGCTAGAGAAATGGAGACTTGCCTAGCTCAATTTTGCATATGAAGTTTTCAATAAAATAAAAATCCTTTTATATAATAACTCTTCCCTCTTAATGACATGGATAAAAATAAAATGATACTTGACACTCACATATGAACCTATTCAAGGTTAAAAAAACTTCACCAAAATTATTTTGTTTGATAACTTGACTTCAATTTCTACATCTTTCTCTATTTATAAGAAGTTAAGATTATATATATTTTTAATTTTGTAGCATGTTGTCTCATTTGGATTTGTAATTATTTTTAGAAGTAACTATGATGTAGGTTAGGGTATTTTTTCACCCTTGTCTCTCCTATGTGACATAAAAATTAGTTGACCATTGATGTGACCCCACAATCAAGCATTGTGGGATCTTTTCAATATTGATAACCATTTTGTTCAAGGTATTGATTTTTATGTTTCAAATTACGTAAAGAGATCTACATGAGCTAGATTTGGATTGAAAATTATTTTTCTATCTCTACTTGGGTAATGTGGAAGGATTTTATTATAATCGATACAACTTATAATTAATATGGGACCTTGTCTATGCTTTGGACAACTAGAAAAAGATAGGCATGGTTCTTATGCATAATGAATGAAGATTTATTTTTCTGATCTTGGATACTACAAAGATAGTACAATATTTCACACTTCAAGTAGTCTTAGCGTAGGACATGACATAATACTCTAGCATCTTGATCATGCTACGATGACAAAATAATATTTTTTCTACTATGTCATATGTTATTCACTACTTTGGGAGCCTTTATTAGATGTTGTCCTTTCATATCACTTTTTAATGTATTTTAATATTGAGTGACATTTCACCATACCCAATGCATGAATATATAGTTCTTTCTAAACATTCCATTTCTTAATCAAAAGGACACATCTACTCACATTCAAGATGTTTAGAATCTGGAACCACATCACATGTATGAGACTATATGGATAACCTAGTGGGAAATATCATCACTAATACTTGCTAATTTATCTACATCTAGGAGCATCAATTGGCCTCTTTCTATCACCAATCATATGGGGTTGCTATCTTGGAGATCTATGAAGTAAACACTAATTTGTAAGTGCACCCTTTTGATTTGACCACTCAATTTCATGTGATTATGCTCCCTTATCAAAAATATATTATAGATGCTCACATTATATGTGGAGCTCATTTGTCTTACTTTAGAGACAATATCTCAAAGGATTTATTCTAGAACTTGAATGCTTTATACACATCTCAAAACTATAAGCAAATGAGGGAAGCACAACAACGTCTTACTGAGATTATTCATATTTTACAAGCCTTTTTAAAGCACTATGAGGATTTTTTTGGTACTTTAGAGGACACTTTAGCTAGGGTGGTTGCCTTGTAGTAGTTCCTAAAATGAGTTTCGGCCTACCACGTTTCAAATTTATAATTTTTTTTTTATCAACTTCTTACTAAAGAAGATTTCCAAGAAACACATTTTTTATAATATCTAATGACAAAGCTCCTAGTTTGGATGGATTTTAATGTGAATTTTACAAAGCATTGCATGACATAGTGATTGATGATCTCCATAAGGTATTGTAAGATAAGAAATATGGTGTTTTATTTTGATATTATTTTATCTTACATTTAAAGAAATGTGTTTTGAAATGTAGGGGGTAAATAAGACGCTCTTCTTTTATCCTTAGATATACAAATGAAGGATCCAAATTGATTAACCCAAAAGGAAGGATCAATGCATAAATGAATCAATCATTTGGAAATAAGAGCTAAGAGGAAGATATTACATACCTATTTATTTATTTGAATGTGTAATATATTTAGAAAGATTGATAACTCTAATTGAAATGGATATGATAAAAGTACTAACCTTGAAATGTTGCAGATCTAAAGAATGCTATTTTCAGGGGTTTGCACTCAGTTTCTGGAAAATCTAAGATCAGATATGGAACAGAAACGTAGAGAGGAACAAAACCCAGAAATATTTTTCCGTTCTAACATAGTTCTGATTTGTACCCTCAAGTCAATGACACTATTGACCTAGAATTTCTGATTTTGACCTAGGGCAGAATTGACCTAAAAAGTCTCAGACTGAAATTCTATTTTTAGATCCTGAAATTTTGTCGAAAAGGGTATCCAAATCTACACTTCAATCTGCTGTTCCGAACATGTATCTACAAGAAAAATGGTTTTATTTTTTGGGGGAGGGGTTTTCCTTGGTCAAACCCCAGTTTTGGAATTAACCTCAAAGTATAATTGAATTGCATAAGAAAAAAAAGTAAATGAACAAATTCACCTTGCTTGTAGAAGTCCTTGTGGTGGATTCGAATCTGTGAATCCACAAATATGTATGCACCAAAAAAGATGTAGAATGTATAATGTATAATGTAGGATGTCTTCAATCAATTTCTTGTAGATCTTCAACACCAATCTTGAATGGGTTTTGGAATAGGAAGAAGCTTGGAGGAATGTAGATGGAGAAATATTCAACAAGAGGGCTCCATTAATCTTGAATCCTTCAATGGCCACCAGTGGATCTCCTTCATGAAAATGAGTTCTTGAGAAGTGCTTGAGAATGGATGAATGATTCAATGATTACTTGGCTTGCTTCAAATATTTCTTCTTCACCTTTGGATCTCATGCTTCAAGTCTTTGAATTCTTGCAATGATGGCTATCAAGTCTTAGATTGTTGATGGTTCGTATGGTTAGAGAAAATGAGAGGAGAAAGCTTCCTTTTATATGAAACTAGGGCACAATCTTCTGGAGAGGCCTACATAGGAGAATTAAATTCCAATTAGACCCATGCCCCTAGAAGAGGACCTATATTAAATATAATTTAATATTTGTTGTTCCGAAGACCGAAACAACCGATTTGGAAGTGAGAATTAACTTTTTCCAAAGACCGACATCCAAAAACCCTAAAATTCTGAAATTTGAATCCCAGGCCTGGAAAAGGTTGATTGTGACCTAGGTCAAGGTCAAGGTAAAACTTGACCCAAAAAGGTCGACCTTGAACCTAAGGTCAAAGTCCCAGTTTTTCAGTCTAGGGTGTCAAAAATAGGCTGGAAAAAGTGGAAATGGAGTAGAACAAGGGGATAAAGCCAGATCCAAGTCAAGAACCCATTCAAGTCTCTTGAAATGACCCCAAACCACTTACTCGAAAGGCTAAACTAGTCTACAATGGAAGTGCTTCCTTTTTATGACTATACATTTAGCCCCCACTTTAGCAAGAGTATGGAATCGACACAAACTCTTGGTAAAGGAGATCATAAAGAATAGATAATCTTATTGAAATAAAAAAGGGGACAAAGAGATCCTCAAGCCCCCAAGGGACTTAAGTATTTATCAACCTTAAGATCATGATAAGAGAGACATCGCCAGTTAAGGAGAGAGAGAGAGAGAGAGAGAGAGAGAGAGAGAGAGAGAGAGAGAGAGAGAGAGAGAGAGAGAGAGGANGAGAGAGAGAGAGAGAGAGAGAGAGAGAGAGAGAGAGAGGTTACCTTTCCCAATGAGAACTTATGTCCCATTGTGAACCACACAAGGAAACAGTGCAACTAGAAAGATGGAGTTGAACCACCTAGTGAATGTGGCTACTCACTAGTCAAACCATCAGGGAGATCCATTCTTAAGGACACCTTCTGACCTTAAGGGATCAAAACATTGTAAATTGAAACTGGAGGGATCAAGAGATCCTAAAAAATAAAATATCTATGCTTTAAGGATTAGTCTTTAATCCATAAAGGGAAAAGGTTTTAAGTTTTGAAAATATTTTGAATGTGCCTATGTACAAAAAGTGAGTAGAGCGTATGCCCCTGAGTTAAAGTAATTTCTAAAACTTTAATAGGAGCAATGGCTTTGATGGAAACATAAAAATCTCTACTGATTACGTTTCCTCTACAAGAGGCCCCCAAACGAAGACAAATCAAGGGAAATATCACATAAACATACAAAGAACACACAAGGGATCTACCTACTATGGGGTCAATATGATAATAAGATAACATGTATATATAGATATGATATTATTGCAAATGAATTGACATCATTCCCCAAAGAAAGTAGAACTATAATCACAATGGAGGAAAGAAAACACAAGAGTTACGAAGAAGTCTTTTCAGACCACAACATGGAGACCAAAAAGAACCAGTGCTACCATGTTGCAGATCGAAGAAGAATATACAAGGAAAACATTTACAAACAATAGCACAAGTACAACATAGCATGAAAACAACATATAGAAGAGTAAAGATACATATAGAGAAATTATACAACAGGTTTGATTCCTTTATCACCTTGTACCAACAAAGTAACAAGGGTCGTATAAAAGGGTCTAACAAACATTTAGCAAACACATTATGGGAGAAGCACAATAAAACATGCAAACACATAAAGGGCTACCATAAAGGATAAGCCAATCAGGCGCATCATTTAGTCTCCCCATCTTGGTTTATATCATTTAGGGAAGGTGGGAAACTCGCAAGAGGGTCTATATCCAATACAGTAGGAATAATAGCCAGTTCCAAACAAGGATCCTCTTGAGAATCTCATTGCTCGATTCTAGATGTAATTGTTAATTGAGTTGAAAATATATGGGGTAAGTCAGTATCAAGATCAATGGTCTCATATTCATCACTAAGATCAATAGGATCATCAAGAGTATCCTCCTCATCAAGATTAATTAAAATGGGATCTAAGATGTGAATAGGATCATCATACTCATTCATCTTAACATAATTATGAATATTAACTTCTTCCAACACATCAGGCATAGGTTGGTCAAAAGAAGATAAAGAATTTCAAAGAACAAAAGCACGGGCACTAGCATTAGCTCTACGATTCTTACAAAGTTCATTGGTAGATATATTACATTTTTATTTGTTTGACACATGTGGATAACTAGGAGGAATAACAATGGGTTCCTTCACAGGTTCTATAGGAGGATTGGTAAGACTCATAGTAGGCTGAGAAGTGACACTAGAAAGTTGAGTAATAGAGTTAGCAGTAATGGCTAAAGGAGGTATAGAAGGAGTAGGAAAAAGACCACGGTTAAGATCTATCTGAGGCATGCTTAACTCAACTATCTTGCAATGTTTATAGGCTTGATATGAACAAAAAAGGTTATCTGGGCAAGGAGGACATGAATTAGGTAATGAAGGCTAAAAGAAATCAAGAGTAGCACAATATCTAGGCCAAGAAGGTTGATACAAACTATGATTAATCATTTTTACTTCTCCATTGTGAATGAACTTAAGACATTTATGAATTGGAGAAGCAACAACATGCATAGCAGTTATCCAAGGCAAACCAAAATTGACTGAAAATTGATCATAAGTAGGAACAACAATGAAGGTAGTATCTACAACCTTGCCACAAAGTTCAATAGACAAGTTAATAGAACCAAGTGCAGGATAGAGAAAACCATTGCAAGTTTGGATCCATGCATCTGATGGATCATAATAGTCACGTTGTAGGTTTTTCATAAAAAAGGTTTACCTTAGTAATAACATTTATTAAAGATGTGGGATCAACAAGACAACCATGCATAGGTATCTTAGCAATCCTAGCATAAATATAAAGGGGACCATCGGGAGCCTTAATAGTCTCAGAATCATCAAAGGTAATTAAAAGTTCCTGAGGTCGCTTATCCTTAGTTTGTTTCTGAGGTTTAGGTGGAACTTAAAGTTGAGGTGGAGGCAAAGGATATTGAATAGTAGGTTGATATAAAACAATGCTCTCCACATGATTAATAATGTGATTAAGATCACCCATCTTTGAATCGTAAACAATATCCATAGAAGATGGTTGAGTGATGGTATTAGTATCATGTGTAGGTAGAGGATTCATATAGATTTTAAGGTTTTGATTAGGAGGAGAGATAGATTTATTACCATTACCATCACATTTATCAATAGATAGAGCATTAGAATCAATTAAGTCTTGAACTTTATGCTTTAGAGAATAACATTTTTCAGTATCATGGCCATTCTGGCGATGGTATTGGCAAAAAGCTTTAGAATCAAAGGATTTTGAAGCTATCATAGTAGGAAGGAGAGGTTGAATAGGAGGAAAGGTAATCATATTAGCACTTAACAACCTACTCATAATAGAATGTAAAGATTCAGAGAGAGGAGTAAACGTACGATTCATACGGAAAGCAGTGGATGCAGAAGTGGATTTGTGGGATGCAACAACAAATTGATCAGCAACCGCATTCGTCTTTTTATTAACCTTGATATAGTTGTTAGGTTTTTGAAACTTATTAGGATTAGGAGCAGTGTCACTCTTATCAACTAGAACATGAGCCATTGGAGTGTTTCTCTCAAATTGACTCACTTTTAATTGATAATGATGAAGTGCTGCACAAAGTTGTTGAAAAGAGGTAAATTCAGTAAGCAGAATCTTATCTCTAATATCCTTTTGTAAATTTGAAATAAACATATGTTGAATATCAATATCAGGAACAAGATAATAAATCTGAGCATACAAATGCTTAAATCTACCAATAAAGTCAGTCAATTTTTCCTTAATGTTTTGTTTACAAGGCATTAAATAAGTTAAGGAAACTTGCAAACCAATGTTATTTTGAAATTGTTGGATGAAGGTATTAGCAAGTTTAGGAAAAGAATCAATAGAATAAGGAGGTAAAGAACAATACCATTGCAAAGCCTTGTCATGAAAAGTTCTAGCAAACAGTTTAGCTAAAATCCTATGGTCATGAGCATAATCACTACAAAGGATTTGAAATGTTTTAACATGAGTAACAAGATCGCCTTTACCATTGTAATTCTCAAGATGGGGCATATCATATTGTTGAGGAACAATAGCATGAATAATTTCTAAGGATAAAGGACTACCCATGTCACATGTAGGAATTCTAAACTTGGATTGAGTTAAGGATGCAAGTTGTTGTTGTAAAGATGACACAGTTTGAGCCAAACTAATAATTTTGGAATCATTAGAAGACATAGGTGGCATAGAAATATTAGGAACACTAGGAAAAGTGTAGGAAGTGGTAGGAATGGAAGACACAACTGATGGAAAACTTGGAACCATAGTTGGAAGGGGATTAGAATAAGTAAAAGGCACACTATGATATGAAGGTTGTGAGGTAGGTAGAGATACTGGTGGAACACTCATGGGAATAGATGAAATTGGGAGGGATGTAGTCATCAAAGGAGGAGTATAAGTAGGAATGCTAGGTAAAGGAACAAAAGAAGGTCCCTCACTAGTGATAGGAGTGAATCCTAGATCTTGAGCTTCTTGTGCTAAAGGTTTAAAATTCAAATGCACAATATGAGTGATACCACGCAAGAGATTAATACCTTGATCACTATCACGAAGGACTTTGTTAAGAGCCTCTATAGATTGGATGGAATCTTGATTATGGTTTTCTTGAATAAGCCAATTTCCCATTTTATCAAGTTCGGTTGAAAGTTTTTGCACTTGTTTAGAAGGAGCTCTTAAAGCATCATCCTCATCATGAGATGAGTGAGAAGAGTTATGCTCCATAGAAGGATTGGAATCATGAGTGATCAAATTATCATCTGGGATCCTAAGGAAATGAGAGGAAGACTTAGGATCAAAGGAACCCATAAGTCTATGGCTTCTTCTAACCGGGATACTATAAGTAGGACTAGAAGTGGTTAAGCTCATACACCAATGCAATGCAAGTGAACTAATTTAGGAAACACAAGGTTTATTTTTAATTTTTGAAATGTAAATGCAAGAAAATAAAAGAAAGCTAATATAATATGCATGCAAGATCTAACATAAAATATGTAAATCTAACACCAAAAGAAAGAGTTGTCTATTGTGGGTTCACCAAAATGTAAGATAAGAAATATGGTGTGTTGTTTTGTTATTATTTTATCTTACATTTAAAGAAATGTGTTTTCAAATGTAGGGGGTAAATAAGATACTCTCATTTTATCCTTAGATATAAAAATGAAGGATCCAAATTGATTAACCCAAAAGGAAGGATCAATGCATAAATGAATCAATCATTTGGAAATAAGAGCTAAGAGGAAGATATTAAATACCCATTTATTTATTTGAATGTGTAATATATTTAGAAAGATTGATAACTTTAATTGAAATGGATATGAGAAAAGTACTAACCTTGAAATGTTGCAGATCTGAAGAATGTTGTTTTTGGGGGTCTGCACTCAGTTTCGGGAAAATATGAGACCAGATCTGGACTAGAAACGCAGAGAGGAACAAAACCCAAAAATATTTTTCCATTCTGACACAGTTCCGATTTGTACCCTCAGGTCAATGTCAACATCGACCCATAATTTCCGATTCTGACCTAGGGTAGAGTCAGCCTAAAAATTCTCAGACTGAAATTCTATTTTTTGTTCCTGAAAGTTTGGCGAAAAGGGTATCCGAATCTGCACTCTAATCTACTATTCTGAACCTGTACATGCAAGAAAAATGGTTTTTTTTGTTGGGGGGGTTGCCTTGGTCAAACCCCAGTTTTGGAATTAACCTCAAATTATAATTGAAATTTCATAAGTAAAACAAAGTAAATTAACAAATTCACCTTGCTTGTAGAAGTCCTTATGGCGGATTCGAATCCGTGAATCCACAAATATGTATGCACCAAAAAGAATTCAGAATGTAGAATGTAGAATGTAGGATGTCTTCAATCAATTGCTTATAGATCTTCAACACCAATCTTGAATGAGTTCTTGAATAGGAAGAAGCTTGGAGGAATGTAGATGGAGAAATCTTCAACAAGAGGGTTCCATAGATCTTGAATCCTTCAATGGCCACCAATGGATCTCCTTGATGAAAATGAGTGCTTGAGAATGGATGAATGCTTCAATGGCTACTTGGCTTGCTTCAAATATTTATTCTTCACCTTTGGATCTCACTCTTCAAGTCTTTGAATTCTTGCAATGATGACTATCAAGTCTTATATTGTTGATGGTTCTTGTGGTTAGAGAAAATGAGAGGAGAAAGCTTCCTTTTATACGAAACTAGGGAACAATCTTCTGGAGAGGCATAAATAGGAAAATTAAATTAAAATTAGACCCATGCCCCTAGAAGAGGACCTATATTAAATATAATTTAAGATTTGATGTTCCAAAGACCGAAACAACCGACTCAAAAGCGGGAATTAACTTTTTCCAAAGATCGACATCTAGAAACCCTAAAAATCTAAAATTTGAATCCTGGGCCTAGAAAAGGTTGATTGTGACCTAGGTCAAAGTCGAGGTCAACCTTGACTAGGTCAAGGTTGAGGTAAAACTTGAACCAATAAGGTCGACCTTGACCCTAAGGTCAAAGTCCCAGTTTTTCAGTTAAGGGTGTCAGAAATAGGTTGGAAAAAGTAGAAATGGGGCAGAACAGGGGGATAAAGCCAGATCCAAGTTAGGAACCCATTCAAGGTGCTTGAAATGACCCCAAACCACTTACTCGGAAGGCTAAACCAGCCTACAATTGAAGTGCTTCTATTTTCTGACTATACAGGTATACCTTGAGGAATTTTATTCTAAATCCTTAATAAAATTAATTAATAAAGGGGATATTAAATTCATACCTAAAGTTTGAGACCATAAAAAATCTACAATTGCTCACCTATCACTTTTTTGAATATCATATATAAGATTATTGTTGAAACTTTAGCTCTTAAGCTTATGCATCTTCTTTCTCAATCCATTTTCCCTAAAAATACTAGGTTTTTTATAAAATTTAAATTTATATTAACTAATATATACTTGTTATTTTTGAAGGAATGGAATGTGTTCAATATTCTCATTAATTTACTATTTTTATCAAAATCAATTTTGCCAAGGCTTACAACCAAATTGAGTAATATTTTATATTCTTTTATACTTTTAGTGCTTGGTGTTTGGCCCTTATTTCATTCAATAAGTTTAGATGTGTTTTTTATTGACGTCTATACTTGTAATGACCTTAATGGTAAAAAATTTAAGCCATTCAAGATTTTTGGTCCACATGTGAAGAATTCCCTCTTACTCAAACTCTTTATGCGCTCGTTATAGAAGGATTTAACAATCACCGATTCATGTTGCTTCTCAAAGTTGGACAATGGTCATTTTTCTATGATTAATTTCTTACCCTTGTTGAATAGTAAGACAATGTTAACTGATCTATTCAATTCCCTAGTTCATTTTACTATGCCTTTAGCTCAAGTATTCAACCAAAAAAGACTCAATGTTGTAGGAAATATTTTCTTCCTAAGATAACGTAGTTAGATATATTTACACAGAAATGGATTGATAATGGTATAGTATTTTATATAATTGGCACTCTATTTGTCTTTAAAGATTCCCTTAGTACCCTCTAGCAATTGTTTGCTGCCAAGATTTCTCAAAAAATCTAAATTACTAGATTAACAGGAGGATCGTATCCAGTTGATGGTAAAACCATGGCATCTAGACTTCAACCCTTCTTTTAAATTTTTTTCCAAGATGCCAATATGGGTTAGAATCCCCTACCTCCCACTTCATCTTTGGGTGGATTGGCTTCTTGATGAAGTGGGTGAGGCACTTGGTGATTTTATGATGGTGGATGCGAAGTCTACTGATATTTTTCACTCCACCTATGCTCGTATTTTGGTGGAGATTGATGCATCTAAATGGGTTCCTACAAAGATTAAGCTTATGTCTCCTAAGAGTAGCTAGATCTAACCTTTGGAATATGAAGGGATTCCATTTTGGTGTAGAAGATGCCTCAAAATATGGCATGTTGCAGCTAAATGTGATCAAGAGAAAGTGAAATTGAAGAAGCCCTCTTCATGGTGCAAATGTGCTTCTTCTCAAAATTACACTACATTCAAGAACTCTTCCTAGAAGAGTTTCTCCCAAGTGGTGGAGAAAGATATTCCTGGAAACTAGTCATAGGTTACTCATCTGGGTTCTTCTGATTCTACTGGCTCTGTTCCTGTTGCCTCAGTGCTGGATTGTCATAGGGTTTCTACTGGTATGTCTATTGGTGTTGTCCCTTTAGCTAATGCTGGCCCTTTAGCAAGTTTTGCTATTTTTTCTCTCATTGCTTCTGTAATGGATTGTGATAGTATTACTACTAGTGCTATCCTTTTAGATGTGGATGTCTCTGGGGTTGTGGATGGCCCTGTCTCTCAGCTGGCAGTGCCAGTGCAAAGTGTTTTCCCACTCACAGGTGTTGATATTTTGGTGATGGATTCATCGACCTGGCTGGGTGAGACTGCAAAGGTGGGAGAAGGTTGGATCATAGTAAAAGGTAAACACCCTAATAGGTCTTCACCCTCTTTTTATATGACCCTTAGGTTTCACAATAAGGGGGCCAAAGGAAAATGTTAATGTTCGATGATCTTAGGTTTAGGTTGTAGATCTTGGATCCTTTCTCTAGTTTGAGTTTGTATGTGTGTGCTAAAAATGTGTCACACTTCTATGAATCATTCCATACAAGGTTGCTCAAGAATGAGGCCTCAAATATCGAATCATAGCTCCCTAGTCATGGAATGCAAAGGTTTGTAATGGAGGCCCTCAGATTGACCTAGTTGTGCCCCTGCAAGTACACCATGAAATGAGAGATTCAAAGAGAAAAAGTAAGGATGCTAGTCTCCATGATCATACAATATAAAATGAAAACTATTTTATATGATTGCAATCCATGAAAGGAAATTAATCTAAATGATAAAAATGCATGATTATTCTATGAAAATAAATACAAATGCAAGATTAATCTATGAAAGGAAACATGAATCTAATCGACATGAATAGCCATGGATGCAAGAAGAAGACAAGAAGAGAGAAGTTGCAATATCCAAGCTTGAGTGTTCAAATTCTCCTCCAAAATTTCTCTCCAAACTTGCAGCATAACAATAGCATAAAATCTTGATTCATCAAATGAGAAGGAGAGGTTTCCTTATATAGGAAAGTGAACAGTTGAGATTAAGAGGCAAAAATAAATGAGCAATGGTGGAGATTAAATCTTGGTTGATCCATGTGCTCATTAAAAGCAAAAGCCCACCACTTAGAAAGATGTGAAGAAAAAGAGATTTTTATTTATTTAAAATTAAAAGAGGGGTTTTCTTTTAATTAAATAAATTAGAAGAATTTTATTTAATTAAATGGGAGGAATTTAATTTAATTAAATAAGATGAATTTTATTTAATTAAAAGGGAGAAATTTAATTTAATTAAATAAGATGAATTTTATTTAATTAAAAGGGAGATTAAATCTTTTAATTAAATAAAAATGATCAAACCTTAGGAAATATTGATATAATTGAATTATTTACAATTTGATCAAGGAAACTAACTTGAATTGAAAATGTTGCAAAGTATTGATTCTGGAATTTGATAAATTGATAAATGGGGGTCCATAGTCTAGGCGACCATTTTAGGGTGCATACATTTACCCCTCTTTGACTAATGTGTGATCATTCAGGGAACACATGTAGTCAAAGAATGCAGTTGAAGTGTGAGATCGATTTGGGATCACAAAACAACAAAGACATCAACACTGTTGTAAATAAGTAATTGACACCAGAAAAAAAGATAATTTGATTGAAAAAAAGACAAGGTCAACACCGTTGTAAATAATTAATTGACATGTCTGAGATAAGAATCTCAAGCAAGGTTTCCCCAAGCGAAACAAATGATAGAATTGATAAAGCTGAATCAAGGATTGAAGTTTGATAGGTACTGCCCCCTCGTGATTGAAATCGAAATGAGATAGAGGAGAAACAACAATTTCATAAATTTGATCAAATCGAACTAAAGATAAGGTTTTTGATGTAAGATGAAAAATATAAGGATCAAAGAACCAAGGTAGATCATCAAGCATGAAAGATTATGCCTCAAGGTTGAATTAGAAGAAAATAAGTGGGGTGAAAGCGAATGGATGATAGAAGTTTAGAAGAGGTGGAAAGAAATGGAGAGAAGAAAGATAATTTTCCTTAAGAAAGAGAATGCCCCAAAATTAATCAAATATTTAAGGTAGAAAATTTTAATTGAGATCACGAAAGAAGATAAGGAAATGAAGATCAGAATGTGATCACAGTTGATTAAAAGTCCACAAGAAAGATGAAGGAAACCCTCTCAAACTCATAATGCAGCCTAAAAATGCAAACTAACA
>MU225545.1:182810-197069 GCA_018584345.1 Thuja plicata
ATTTCACCTTTAAATCTCCTCCAAAACTATCTCTTCAATTCTCCTCCAAAGCTCTCACTACTCTGCAAAACAACAAATTAAATGAGGGAAGAACTCTTTTATAATTTGAGAGCATCTCCTCATCTTCTCCAAAGGATGTCTCTTTGCATGCCTTGTCTCTTCAAATTCCTCTTTATATGCTTGTCTCTTCAAATTCCTCTTTGCATGCTTGTCTCTCCAAATCCAAAAAAGCATGAAATTTTTTTTAAAAAAATTAATTTTCTACAAATGCCATTTGGCACTCCTCTATTTTCGACCTTTTATGACCTTATTTTTAATTTTATTTTATTTTTTGGATTTTCTTAATGCCATTTGACATTTTTGAAGTTTTTTTTTCTCTTTGCATGCCTTGTCTCTTCAAATTCCTCTTTGCATGCTTATCTCTTCAAATTCCTCTTTGCATGCTTGTCTCTTCAATTTTTTTTTTTTTTGCGATTTCTTTTTGTTTTTTAATGCCATTTGGCATTATGTGCAGATTGTAACTGTAGGAATTTGAAGCACTTCTTTTTTATGTACACAAAATATTCTTGAGAATATGCCCGTGCTGGGATTTGTGTTTGTGCTCCCATTGTAAGAACGCCTCTCGGCGTAATAAAAAATCGTATATGCACGTGCATTGATCTTCCATGTAAATCCTCCTGAAAATCCTCCCGAAGAAATACCCCCATTATATGCATTTGATGTATAACCCAACCAAAAGTTGTGTTATAGCAAAGAGGCAAGTTAATGGAGATGATTATCATACAAATAATAGAAAAGCTTGCCCTATAATAATTAAATGCGAGTAGAATAGCTTTAAAAACAAAAAAAAATGTAATTTTTTTTTTTAAATTCGTAAAAATACAGTAAGTTTTTGGCAAAAATTTTGTGGTTTTCAACCACAAAATATGTAGATCATGAAGAATAGATGCTGAATAATTCGTGAAAATTTGTGGTGTTTTCAGATTTTTCAAATTTGGTCAATGTTGCATTTTTCTGGAGCTTAGCCACGTCCATTTATTGTGGATTTGAGGAATGATGAATGATAACAACTGGTTTACAAAATTTGGTACGGGTGGTAATGCTCTGCCATGAACCATGTCGGCTACAAACCAGGATTGAAGAGTACTTAAATGTGTGTCAAACTTATGTTTCATTTAATATAGTAGGAGATTCTTTTAATAAAAGGTGACATATTCATTTAGTCTCCCATGATTGATAGCATGCATTGATTGCAAATCAAAATAAGCACTGCCATGGCCTTTCCACGTACATACAATGTATAATAGATTGCCAAAATTTAAAAAAAAAAACAAATAATTCAATTCATCAAGGATGCTTTCACCCTTTTTTATTTCCTACTTCTTAGATGTGCTAGGTTAGTTCATCCTCCTATAGGTTAAACACAAAATCCTTGACATTACTGTCAGGAAGTTTTTTTAATAGAATCTACTATTCTTCTGGTCCTATTAGGACTCTTATGTGTTTAGTTTTTGTTTAGGAGACAACAACTTTGTTTTTGTTGGTGTAATTAAATATTTTGTTGTTGGTTGGCCTGTGGCTCCTCCTGTTCCTTTGGCACCTGGTCACTCTAGTTTGCCAGATGCTCAAGGTGACACTTCATGGCCTACTTCTTCCAAGTTTCCTCGCCTGGACCTTGCAATTTCACCCTCTAGGAGGCAAGAAGAAGTTATTGAGAAAGATAATGAAGATGGATGGTCCCTTCTAGATCCAGCCCCTAGCCTCGACACTTGGGGCCGCAAAGATGATCAGGATCATCCCCTCTCGATTGCCACTGCTTTGGCCACCTGAGATGGCTTTCTCTGGGTTGTGCCCATATTTTTTTATGATTACTTGACATTTTACTATTTCTGGCTTGGTCGTGTGAACTCTCGCGGGGTGATCCCGTATCCCTTGGCCTTTGTTTTGTTAATATGTACTTTATATTAAAATTTAATAAAAAGGGCACTATTCATAAAAAAAATCCTAACTACACTTAAGCTTACTTAGGATAATGCATTGCATAGTATTTTTTCATTGAGACGCATAGGAGTTTACATCCTATTTTAGCACATGGTGTAGAAGAATTTCACTTTAGGTGGTGATGGTTTTTATCTCATTTGACTTTATGTGTGCGATCCACCTTTAGTGCACATATCACATTATCATTCTCATCATATTGCACATACTTCATTGCATAATGGAGGATGGTCCACCTTTGGTGGGCATGTGAATCCATCTTGTGTTGGTGATAGTTTATCTTCTCCTTATCATGGTCTCTTATTGTCTTGCCTATATAAGCAACCACTTCTACATTGTAAATCATCTGCAATATTTCCTATTTGCATATTACATCATTAATCAGAATACAATTTATCCTTGTTCATATCATCTCTCTTGTCTTTGTGCTATTCTTTGACCTCTAGATCTTGGTTCATTGTTATTTGCAAATTCTTACATGGTATCAGAGCCATTGGAGCATCTTGGATAGCCTATTTGGAGAGTTCTTGGTGCATGCATTAGAGGCCAATATATCAGATCTAAGAACCAGTATTTTGTGAGAGCATTTTGGGTTAGATCTGACCTCACAATTGTGTTAGAGAGGCTATTTCAGTGAAAATTGAGTATAAACTTGCCTATATTTGGCAAAAATCAAATATGTGGCAAAAAAAAATTTGCACAGGCAAGTCATACGATCTACTTGTGCAAGCACAGGACGATCATTACAAAAATTAATTTTTTCATTCTCAATTTTTTTCATATAGCTTGGCAAAAAATTTGGGCTTTGCAGCCTCTATATTCTCTATGTATTGTCAGACATCTCTGCGGATATCGGTAAATCTATAGATCCGTAAAGAGTACTGAGTTGTTAGATCTTGGACACCCCCTACTATATCCATCGATCTCAGATTTTGACATCTGCAATACATTCAACGAATAATGTTCGTCAAAGCCGCAGTCATCACAAACCAGCAACACCAATTACTCAGCGCACCGTGCATGTAGGATAGTTCCCACTGAATTAGGGAAATATAATTACGATGTCAAACATACCTGAAAAAGATATTTTTTGGGTAGTTCAATGGAAACTACTCATCACATTTCCTACAAAACTCAAGTCGTGTCTACGAACAACAAGAGTTGTTTAACTTAAAGGTTGGGTGTTTTCATATTAAAACACCAAAAATATCCCATCAATCAGCACATGTGGGGGTATTTGTCTCGATCCCTGTTATAGCAGGAGCCACCAACCATGCCCCTCCCCAAGGCCCCTCCATGCAGGATCCACCTCACTAGCCAAAGCTGATCTAAAGTTGACACATGGCTCAATCCTGAAGGTCCACACTGATAGCCACATGTTGTATTCAGTCAAAGTTTGGTGCCACACAGATGTTTATGAGGTTAATATTGATGTATGTCTGCCCATAATCGTAGGGGTAATTGGATTTTTCTACAACGACCATACGAACGTCAAATTTAATCATAAAAAGTGATGATGTCATCAACTGGTTTGAATTATTCTGCCTTCACCATTGAAGTTTTTGGTTCTACAACCTAACTTCAAATGCCCATATCTTTCTCATATTAAGTCCTTTTTCCGAGCAATAATTTTTTTATTTGTGGTAGAATTTCCTAAATTTTCTAGTGGTGGCATTATTTTCTGATTTGGTTACCATATTCATCAGAATTTGTATATTTTTCCTTATTGTTCCTATCTAATAGGACTACATTTAGCAACTTTTGGAGCTTCATTTGGGCACATACGATAACAATTTCAGGTATAATATTTTTTGAAAGCACATGATTTTTCATCTAGTTGCCAGATTTACAATCAGTTTTCAGTGATTTGGAGTGGAAATATCACTTTTAGAAATAGGTCATTTTGGCTATATATGCACTTGGTTAATCATTGGATTTTAGTTTTTTTATTTGCATCAGTGATTTGAAGGAGTTATCAATTGATTTCTATCATTTTTTGGTTGTATAATGGACTTTTCAAAAGTCAAAATCCTCACTCCATGTAATTATCATGAATGAAAAAATTGTATCTAATGAGTTGTTAAGTGTTGGATTGCATAGAATTACTTTTGGGAAGGATCCAGAACCAGCTACAGGTGTTGCAGAAAGGAGAAAATGGCTTGATCGAAGGGATAAAACACTTGTCTCTCTTAGATCGTCCATTTTTCCTGAATTTCTATATCATATTGCATCTTGCACACATCCCCATGATGCTTGAACAACCATGGAGGGAATCTTTGGTAAACCTGATAGAATGAGAAAATTCAGATTGGAGAATGAGATCATAGGTCTAAATCCTAGTGATTTTGACAATATTCAAGAATTTTTCTATAAGTTCAATTCTATTAAATTGGAACTTTCTAATTGTGGCATTACTAAAGAGGATGAACAATTGATATTATCTATTCTTTCCAAGATAGGTCCTGAGTATTCAATTTTTGATCCTACATTCTATGCTAATATGGATGTTCTTGGTAGTGCATACAAAATGCCTTCTCTTGATGAATTTGTAGCTCAACTCACAAGGGAACAAGCAAATTAGGCACACATAGGTCAATTAAAGTCTTCAAAGCATCATGCATTGCTTGCAAATGATTCCACTCCAAAGGCTTCCAAAGGCAAAGGAAAGAATCAACATAAGGATCCTAAGCCTCATGAGAAAGGTGATGACTCTCCTTCATAACATACTTCTGAATCCAAGTCCTCTTCAAGAGAGGAATAACCTAGAAGGAAGAGGGTAAAATGTGCATATTTTAAAAGGATGGACATAATGAACATAAATGTTTCCATAAGAAGATTGATGAACTCACTCACATTCTTCAAAAGAACAATATTAAGTCGTCCTATTCAATCTCTCCATCTACTTCTTCTACACATTTGGCAGCTTCTTCATATACATCATCAACCAAGGATAAAGGTAAAGATCAAGCACTAATGGATTCCACACATCCTAAGAAAGGTAAATGACTTCTTGATTAAGGTGCTTCACATCATATGACATCGTCTATGGATATTTTATCTTCCATTAAGAATTGTAATTATCCTCATATATTGATGGGTAACAACACATACATGAAGGTTTGTGGGAAAGGTTCTATTCATATGGGAGAGGGGACGTTTAATTATGTTCTTTGTGTAGCATCCTTGACCACTAATCTCCTTTCTATTTATCCAATTACTCATGGGGAACAAGGTAAAATTTTTGAGTGCACTCTTGATCATGTCCACAAGGGACATGGAGACTAGATATGTCATATATATGAAATTTTTTGATCATGCATCATGCTTGTACTCTTTTTCACATTTTTTTGTTGATGATAATGATGTTCATGATGTACCCACCCTTCTACCAAGGATGAATTATGTATATGAGGGTAATTTTGGACACTTGAATCATTGTGTTCTTGAGACAAGTGTTGACATTCCTACTCCTCCACCTTCTTCTTCATTGGACATGAGTTCTACTATTTAGCAGGATGATCGTAGAGCTTCAGATCTTGCAGTGTGGGATGACTACTTGGATGGCATTTCATATTTGTTTTTTGAGTCTCATATTGTAGATTTGGGAGACATACTTGTGTGGGTTTCTCATCTCTTTGATGACAACTTCATCATAGTTGGATTTGGAGATACTTCTTCACCTTCTTTGGAGATTGGTATTCATGATTCTTTTCGTTCACTTGGTTTTTCACATTTGATGGTTTAGTTTGATGATGTGATATATTTCTTGAGCTTGGAGATACTTACTCAATCTCTAGAGATGCATAATTGGAGACTTCCTTCCTCCTTCCATTTTTACATGTATTGGCTTCTTCATCATATGATATATTTATTTCTTCCTAAGGGGAGACATATTGCTTGTAGGCATTGGATTATCTTTTGTTTGGAGGCACCCTTCATCAATATTGGAGCTTCTTCATTATGGGGGGATATCATGTCTCCTTATCTACTTCCTATGGAGGGATACTTGCTTGTATATACATGATGTATGTAGTCCTTGGGGGTCTTGAGTCCTCCATCCACCCATGCATCTTGTTTGTTTCTTTCTCTCTTTTTTTGAGGGGAGTTTTGTCCCATGAGGTTTTCTCTCTTTCTATACTTTATGAGAGATTTCATGTCATGTATTGCATTTGCATATTGTACATGGGTACCTAACATGGCCTAGTAGTTGGGACCCATCTTGCATTGTGAGTTTAAGTGCATTCCCCTAAGTTTCACTTAAGGGGGGTGTTGGTGTAATTAAGTATTCCTAATTACACTTTACTTAAGCTTACTTAAGATAATGCATTTCCCAGTAGTTTGTCATTGAGACACCTAGGAGTTTGCATCTTATTTTAGCACATGGTGTAGGAGAATTCCACTTTAGGTGGTGATGGTTGTTATCTCATTCCACTTTATGTGTGAGATCCACCTTTAGTGCACTATCACATTATCATACTCATCATATTGCACATCCTTCATTTCATAATGGAGGATGGTTCACCTTTGGTGGACATGTGATTCCACCTTGTGTAGGTGGTAGCTTATCTTCTCCTTATCAGTGTCTCTTATTCCCTTTACTATATAAGAAAAGAATTCTACATTGTAAATCATCTCCAATATTTCCTATTTTCATATTGCATCATTAATGAGAATACAATTTATTCTTGTCCATATCATCCATCTTGTCTTTGTGCAATTCTTTGACCTCTAGATCCTTGATTCATTGCTATTTACAAATTCTTACAGTTTTATTTGAAAGATATTAGTGAGGAAGTGAATAATGTAATTGAGACATTCTATTTTTATTGGATAATGAATCTTTGACAACACTATCTTTAGGATTCTTCTGTGCATTCTTTCTTTAAAGACAACATTTTTCTTCTACTTGAATGACATCAATGAAGAAGTGAATAATGAAAATTGAGGGGTTAGATATTTATGTTGTGTCTCATGATTCTAATTATTTAGAAAAATCAATTCTTTACCAATAATGTTTTCCTCCTTGTTTTGGTTACTATTTAATTAAAATATATATCGAGAATTTTATGCTCATCAAATATTATAACATACTCTTTAAGGTTGGGGTCTCTTCTAAATTATGATTTTTTTTCTTAAACTAATTCAAAACATATACTTTGTCAATAGATTATGTTAGTGCCCAAATTTACAAGCCTCAAAATTTACTATACCATGGCTTTACCATTTTCACACCCTTCCCTATTTAGCCATCAAGTATGCCAGATCAAAAAGATCTACAATGACCTTGTTGCACTATTCCATTTTTTTAGGGAAATCCTCAAGGTTTTAGCCTTTCTAATTTTCCTGGGTTTTCCCCCTTGTATTTCTTTTCTAAAACCCGGGTTTTTATGTTTTGTGATCCTTTATGTGTGTTGCTACTATAATATTATACTTCATTGTTGATTGGTTTCCTAGGTTACTTGACTTAAGTTTATGGATCGACACCTATATGTATTGTTATCTTGGCAAACCCTTGTTTTCACTAACTTGTTATTTCTCATGCTTGTTGTGTTACCTTGGATATGTAATGCAAAGTACAAGAGGAAGAGAGGGTTGTCCTAAGTACTATCATGGAGTTTCATCACAAGTCTCAATAAAAAAAAAGTTTGAGGAGCTTTCCCATCCCATAGAGATACTCAATGACACTGATATCAATATGCAAGTGTATCCCAAGATCCATGGTCTAAAAATGCCATCATCACAACTATTCTTCAAAATCATTTCAACATATGCTCTTAGGCATATGTAAGTGTTTCACATACTTTTTCAATTTGTACTTGTGAATTCCCCATTATTTTCTCTTGCATCTTACTTTAATCTCTCCTTGCCTCATCCTTCTTCAACATATAAGCATATGAACATGTGAGTCCTCTCCATTCTAGTATAATATAAGAATAATAGGATATGAAATAAGGCACACATATAACCATTGACTTTCCCACCCTTTTATATCCAACCATATCTCCTTATTAAACACATCCATTCACAATTTCAAATCAAAAAATGCACATTGAAGTTTTCCAAATTATGGATTTTCAATGCATTTTTCATCAAATTTTTATATCAAATTTAAAAATATAAACATACCCTTTTGAAACTAAGGGAAGTGAGAACACTCATTTTCAGTTACATACAAGATTTAGGAAAAAAATTCCACAATTTCAACATAAATTATACTTTTTTAAAATGCAAGAAAATTAATATTGTTGAATTTCATCAATTCGACAATCTTTCTCAAACAATATATTCTACAAAGAAAGTCAATAAAACCACTTAAAGTGGGCATGAAATAAAATAAAGGAATTTTGCACAAAAGAGGAGAGAATAAAACCCTTACCTTCCACCAATATACCAAAAGAAAAGAAGATACAATGTTGTCCAAAGGGAATCTCCCTCCACATCATTTACAAACAACTTCTCCACAAACCCCTAATAAAGATCCAAGAGCTACACTTCTAACCCTTTTCCTAAGATTAATCTTCAAAATGCAAAACTAAATAGAAGAAGTAAAACTAAACAAAGTTACACTCTCCCAAAATCAACCACCCAATAAGGACTTTTCCCCCATTTTTATCAAAAGATAATTTACAAAATCTTTTTCATTTTCAACAATTACAACAACAATCATTTTTATCAAAAAAAAATTTCACAATTCTTTTCACAAAAAAAGATTATTTTAATTAATTAATTTTATTGTTTGATATAAGAGAAAACATGCGCTTTTGTAAAGATAAAAGAATATATAAAATTAGTTAATTGTTGGGAAAATGGTGTGTTGCACACCTTGCATAATAATGCATAATGTTGCACCTAGGAGCACCTGGATGAATGTGCAACATGTACAGATTCTCATAGAATATTCTTGGGACCACTTGATGAGTTGTATTGTAACACTGTAATATTATTTGATGTAATTATTTAATATTGGGAAAATAATTCAATAAAGTACCCAATATTGAATGTGGGTTAAAGGGTGTTTGGTAACACATGGTTTATGTAATACCACTTAGTGGTTTTGTGGGAGCTTATTTCTATAAAAACAACCACAAAGGTAGTTGTTGAGGTTAGTCAGGTTAACATTTTTGGAGTTTGGAAGCATGGCATGAGATGCATGGATTCATCCTTGTTCACATGGAATGTTTGTTTATGGTTGGGACTTTGAAGGCTCTCATGTGGTGTATTATAATGGACACATTGATGAATAATACATGGATGATGAATGCTTTTGGAGGTTGCATTTTTTCCTTGTGAGAGTTTTCCTAGGATATATCTCGTGTCACATTTTTGTGGATATGTTGTTTATTCTCTTACATGTGGATTTTAAGCGTACTTGCATAAGATCTATAATGGGTTATGTGAAAATTGTCATAAAATTGGCTGCAATTTTTCTTACATTAATGATGTCAATATTACAAATAAAAAAATTTGAAATTATTGTTTAATTCACCATTAGCATATAATCACTTTCTAACATATAATAAATGTATAGAAATTGATTGAATAAAATAAAACACAATGTTAATCATGCAATTTTATGTAACATACTTTAATTAAGTAAAACATAAGCTATGGAAAACATGCCAACATATTTATGGTTTCCATACAAATCATTTTGAATTCATAAGAATTCAAACTAGATTGAATCTCACAAGGTCGTACAATGTAAGGAAACTTGCAATGAACTTTATGACAATTTTCACATAACCCACATGATAAATTTACTATAAAAGTACTTTGAATCCACATGCAAGAGAGTAACAACATACCCACAAAACTGTTGCACAAGATGCATTTTGGGAAAACCCTAATGAGGGAGAAACCCAAACTACAAAAGCATCCATCATCCTTGTATTATTCAATAATGCATCCATTACAATTCACCATAAAAGCCTTTGAATCTCCAACCATGAACAAGCATTCCATGTGAACAAGAAAGAAACCACACATCCCATGCAATGCTTCCAACCTGGCTAACCTCAACAACTACCTCTGTGGTTGATTTTATAGAAACAAGCTCTCTCAAAACCACCAAGTGGTATTACATAAACCATGTGCTAAAATCATGCGTTACCAAAACCCTAGACCCCACATTTATGATTGTCTGGTACTTTATTTAGTTAATTTCCCCAATATTAAACAATTACATCAAATAATATTACAATGTTACATTACAACTCATCAAGTGACCCCAAGAATATTCACAAGGAATCTCTATATGTTGCACATCCGTCTAGGGACTCCTAGGTGCAATATTTACATACTAAAATAAAATATTACAATAATATGCATTATTATGCAAGGTGTAAAACACTCTATTTTTCCAATATTCTCCCACTTGTTGTATGATGAACCATAACTGACTGAATGTTTGAAGATGTTAAGTTGATCGCCGAAATATAGAAAGATAATGCAAGACATTAAATCAATTAATAGGTTGTATTGTCATTGATGTCAACCTGATATAATCTGATTGGTTATATACAAAGTGTCAAATACTTTAGAGAATCAGAAAGATAAAGATTATGCTATCAGTAATGCATAATAGATCAGTATTCACAAAGTGACTAAAAACACCGACGGGCAGTGCACCCCGACAGATGGAGAAACCCGAAAGGAAAGTCATAGTGATGCCCGAGCAAGAAACCTGAAAAGCATGAATGATGAGAATAATTACAAGAATTATCAACGAGAAAAACTTCATAGTGATGCCCGACGGACAGACAACCCCGACGGAGATGCCCGAGGAGAACTGAAGTGTTGACCGAAACTATCAAAGATATAAAACACTGAAAGGAACTGAAGTTCAGAAACAAAAAAACACTTAGCTGGCAAGAGCTAAAGATAGAGTTAATTGGTCGTTAACATTTTTTTCATTGACAAGTTAAAGCCAGAGATAAGTGAAAGATTTAAAGCAGTTTTATTACAGTTGGAAAGAAGATATCTACGAGATAAAACAAGAGTAAAAGATTTGAAGCAAGATTGGCTAGAATTGTGGATCACGCCAAGAACAAGAAAGTCAAGAACTAAGAAATTGTGATATAATTTCTATAAAGAGACAATCTAATTCATTATGAATTAGGAGCGTGAATCGAGAAAAAGGATGCATAAGAGAAACTGATGAAGAACAAATTCATATAGTCCTGATCAATCAAGTTGATAAAAGAGCTAAAGATTTCTGTGGACACTGAGAAACAGAGAAACACAACATCACCAAGTAGAAATAAGTGGAGCAAAGGTATTGAAAAGATACATTGATTAGAAAGGTATTATGAGCTTACAATAGATCTAAAAATTTGCAAGTCTATAGTTGTATATGTGAACAGATCATTTACAGTTTCAATTTAACCATTGGATTATAAACTCTCTTAACCGAGAAGGACTTAATAATCCTTTCTATATTGAGATACATCCCAAGGAGTATCGAAAATTTTGATTATGAAGATAGCATGAGATGTAAGATATGATTTGACAAACTACACTAGGATTGGTCATAGAAGGTAGCATAGAGATGCCATATATCAAGTGATAAACTATTCTATTTAAATCCTCTAACAAGGTCACACCTAACAGTTTGTTTGTAACCTTTAACAGGGTCGGCTCTTCATCGATCTCACTTCAGAAGAGTGAAAATTTTGGGTTACTAGTCCCAAGTGGTTTTTCCCTTAATAGGGTTTCCACGTTAAAAATCCATGTGTTAATGTGTTTACAAGTCATTACTTTAGTGTTTTACATCACACAAATAAATCTGGATTGATCTATATACACTAATAAATTTACTATATTTCAGTAAATGAAAGACTGCTAATCGGTAAATAGTAAGAATAAGGTTTAACAGTGAACTCCGAGCAGTAGTTATTTGTTAAGATTGTTTGAAGGCATTCATCTTGCAGGACTGAAGATAACTAGAGGCTTAATATTGTGGTACTAAGTTTTTGGGTTGATTTATTGGAATATTTTTGAGGCCACTGATTCACCCCCCCCCCCCTCTCAATTATTATAACAATTGGTANTGATTCCCCCCCCCCCCCCTCTCAATTATTATAACAATTGGTATCAGAGTTTGTGTGCTTAGAAAGGGATTTTAACAGCTCAAGCAAAGGATCACAAGATGAACAAACGATATGTGCCCATGTTGAATAAAGACAAATTTGCATCATGGAAAAGTAGAATAAGAATCCACCTATCAGGTATTGGTAATGATGTTACTCAATACGTAGATACTAAATATGTGTTGCCTACAGGACCTCACACTCTTGAGCAATTGAGAGAAAAGCATGAGCATAATTGCATGATGATAGAACTTGCTTCCTCACTCTCTGATGCTGAGTTTGAAGATGTCAAAACCTGCACCTCTGCAAAGCAAATGTAGGATAAATTGAAACTGGTACATGGAGGAGATGTTAATGTACGAAGAGCAAAGGATGAAATCCTAAGAGGGATTTTTGATGACCTGAGGATGAAAGAAGGATAAAATATCACTTAGTATAGTTGCAGAATCAAAGAGGTAGTCAATGCTATCTGAGGAGTTGGAGGTGTACTTGAAGAAGAGATAGTGGTAAGTAAAATTCTAAGAACCTTACTTCCTATATATGTTATACTAGAAATAAGAGCATTTGAAAACAATAATGTTACTCTAGATAGTCTGATTGGTAGACTGATTTCATTTGAAATGAATAACTTTGATAATAGTGTCTTACCATCTATAGAGTCTGCTTTCAAATCTTCTTTAAAAATAAGTAAGTCAAGTCATTAACACACTATTAGAAATGATAGTGAAAGTGATAGTGATGACCAAGGACTTGATGAGATTGAAGAGCTAATGGCAAGAAGATTGCAGAGAGGCAAAAGTAGATACAAAGGTAAATTACCACTTGTATGTTTTAATTGTAAACAGGTTGGACACTTTTCTACAAGATGTCCTAACATAAGAAAAGATGACAGAAATAATGACAGAATATATGAAAAGAAGTTTGACCGAGGTGATAAAAAATATTACTGAAGCAACCGACAATTTGACACAAGAGATACCCGAGACTACAAGGACAAAGGAAAGAAAGCTTGTTACCTAGCTAAGAACAAAGCTGATGATATTGACACCAAATCTGATGAAGACATTGAGATGGTATTTGTAGCCATGAAGGATGATTCAGACGAAGAAGAAAGGTATGTAGAGACTGCACTCAGATCTAAGGTTAGTAAGAATGATGTCTAGATTATAAATAGTGGTTGCACTCACCACATGACTGGTGATAAATAAAAGTTTGAAACTTTTGAATACTATAATGGTGGATCTGTAAGAATGGGTAATGACACACCTTGTCCAATTGAAGGTAAAGGAACTATAATTTTGAACAACCTAATCAAATGTGAAAATTCTTACTAGGTAAAATGAATTAATTATAATCTATTGAGTGTTTCATAGCTGAATAACACAGGTCACTGAGTAGCATTTGAAAATAAAAAGGCAAAGATCTTCAATGAATCAGGAAGGTTGATCAGAACTGGTGAACAGACAAAAGTTAACCTTTTCTATCTTGATGACATTAAAACCACTTGTTTAAAGGCTAGAAATGAAGACATATGGTTGTGGCATAAAATACTATGCCATGTGAATTTTGACAACATGATAAAGATAAGCATTAAAAGGAAAGTAAGAGGCTTACTGAGCATGTCAAAGCCCGAACATATCACGTGCTAGAATTGTCAAAAATGTAAAATGACAAAGTCTAGTTTCAAGAGTAAAGCCCATACATCTAATGTTGGAAAGTTGACTCTCAGGGATAATATGACTTATTTTGTGTTGTCATTATGGCAACAAAGTCATATGAAGTTTTGACAAAAAATTATGAAGTGAAAATTGACTAAGTATAGAAGACAAAACATAACAGTGATTTGCAGTCGATCAGAGCACTAGCGCACATGCGTAGTATCAAATCAAGATATGCGCTCTTAGACTTAAGTTCTATGATATTTTTTTTGTGCTTTCCCTAGACACACATGGTCAGATATGTCATACGGATAAGTTATAGCAAGAACAGTGATACTAGTAGTTCAGAAAATAGAGTATAAAGCCGATTTCAGTTTTTGGATCATCGTATAATATTTTATTATGTAAAGGCCAAGCGCCTATTATAGTATGTTTGTAATCATATCTTAATTACTATTGTAAACATGCTTAAGCCAATTTGTTTGGAAGTGTTGTGAATATTGTTTTTGGGCCGA
>MU225545.1:197165-219966 GCA_018584345.1 Thuja plicata
TATAACACGCAAAGTTGTATTAGAAAGTGTCGTTGAATATGTAGAACAGAGATATAAAAGAATAGTATAAGATGTCAGAATGAGATAAAGCTCTTTAAGAGTATAAGAGCATCAACGCATAACCAGAACTAATCAGACAATTGTCACATAAAATAGTTCACTTTTGGATATAGTGTATATCTATTATCAAGGAGGTTGTAGCCTTCATCCTACTGAGTAGTGAGCTTCTTGGATAGTGAGTCCTCACCCCTAACAAGGTTATTTGTAAAAGACTCCTAACAGGGTCAGACCCTTAACCAGGTCATTGTACTTGCATTGTAAAGACTGATCCTATTAGGGCAAAGGAACTTTAACAGGTTCATTATACTAGTGCAATATTTGTGGGTACTAATTTCCATTGGGGTTTTCCTCTGATCAAGGTTTCCCCTTAATCATATCATGTGTTATGTGTTCTTATGTTAAGCTTCAATTGATATATATTTGATTAATGTTTAAAGTTGCTAAATTAGAATAAATAGACAAACACTAATTCACCCCCCCTCGCAGTGTTTCTAACATCTAATGCAATTCTAGAATTAGTTCATACTGATTTATGTGGATCCATGAGGATAAAGAGTTACTATGGTGATAGGTATTTCATTCTCTTTGTAGATGATTATTCTAGAATAATGAGAGTTATGTTCTTATAAGATAAATCAGAAGCATTCAAGATGTTTAAATGGTATAAGGCTATGGTAGAAAAAAAAGTGGTAAGGAATTGAAAAGCTTAAGATCAGATAGAGGAGGGGAATTTATTTCAGATGAATTCACTAACTATTGCAATGAGCATGGAATTACAAGACAGGTTTTTGCATCAAGAACACCTCAGCAAAATGGAATTTTTGAAAGAAGAAAAAGATTCATTGTTGATTGTGCAAGAACATTGATGATTGAGAAAAGAATCACTCAAACTTTATGGAGGGAAGCTATCAATACTATTGTCTATATATTGAACATAGTACAATTGAAGAAGGACACAAAGAAGACACCCTATGAGCTATGGTATGGTTACACACCCAATGTAAGTTACTTCAGAATCTTTGGAAGTCAATGTTATATTTTGAAAGATGATAGAAATGGAAAGATTGACTCCAAAAGTGAAGAAGGTATCTTTCTATGGTATTCCATCAAAAGAAAGGCTTATAAATGTCTTAAAAAGTCCTCTAACAAGATCATTGAAAGTGCAAATGTAACAATAGATGAATTTGCAGAGAAGAATGATAAGGAAAGTAGAAAAGAACCAAAAGACTAAAACAAGTTTGTTTATAATGAAGAACCTGACACTCTACCCGAGCAACAGTGTATCGCTCTCGAGAAACAAAACATTGCACCCGAGCATCAGGCTGCAATTACCAAAAATAAGGAAAATATCAAGATGATGTTCTGAGTGATGGAGATCAGAATGAAGGTCAAGATAATGATCAAAATGATGGAAAAAGAGTTGAACCAAAACTTGCCAAGTATGTCAGAAGACATCATCCACAGAATCATATCATAGGAGACAATAAGGCTAGAATGAGAACAAGAAGTAAGTCACTAAACACTAGATGTTTACTTTGTGATTTTGAGCCTAAATCTATTAATACTGCACTTGAAAATGAAGAATGGGCCAGTCCTATAAATGAAGAGATAGAACAAATTGAGAAGAACAATACATGGACATTATTACCAAGACCAGATGACAAGAATGTCATTGGTACCAAACGGATATTCAAAAACAAGATAAATGAGAATGGAGAAGTCACAAGGAATAAAGCAAGATTGAAACAAGCACCTAGAGCTTGGTATGAAAGACTTCACTCCTATCTAATAAGCATTGAATTTGTAAGAACAAGTGAAAAAAAAAATCTATAATTAACAGAAGATACCGATGGTAATATTCTGATTGTTGAAATATTTATTGATGATATCATATTTGGGGGTAATGAAATGTTATGTAAATCATTTGCTAATGAAATGAGCAAAGAGTTTGAAATGTCTATGTTTGGGGAGATCAAATTATTTCTTGGTCTACAGATTCTTCAACAAGATGTAGGCATATATATCACCCAGTCTAAATACATTAAGGAAGTGCTGAAGATATTCAAGATGGAAAATTCCAAGCCAGTTGGAACGCCTATGACAACTGGATGTAAGCTGACAAAAGAAGACAAATAAAATGAGGTAAATCAAATCTTGTATAGATCAATGATTGGAAAACTAATCTATGTTGTTCATACCAAACCAGATATAGCACATGCATTTGGAATAATTGCAAGATTCTCTGCTAATCCCAAAGAATCATACATGACTGTTGTCAAGAGAATTTTGAGATATCTAAAGAACACCGAGGACTATGGCTTATGGTATAAAAGAGAAGAAAAATTTGAGCTTCAAGACTATACAGATGTTGATTGGGCTGAAAAAATAGATGACCGAAAGAGCACAACTAGAAGAGAATTCTTCATGGGTGACAGACTTGTCACATGGATCAGTAAAAATCAAGGATGCATCTCACAATCTACTGCAAAAGTAGAATATGTGGCTACTACTGCAAAATGCTCAAATATTGCATGGATCAAACAATTACTGGAAGGTATGAATATGAAGATTCTTGAACTAGTGATTATCTATTGTGATAATACTAGTGCAATAAACATATCAAAGAATCCAGTCATGCATGCTAAGACTAAGCATATTGCTATCAAGTATCATTACTTAAGAGAACAAGTGCAAGCAAAAGAAGTGATACTGGAATATGTTCAATCAAAGGAACAAATAGTTGATATATTCAAAAATCCATTACTGAAAGATACATTTGAGTACCTAAGATAGAGACTAGGGGTCCAACCCTTATCTATCATTCAATAAGCTGACTAGGGAATTGCATCAGCCTATACACAAATTAGAAGATCATTTATGTTGATGCAAGCACAGAGATGGACTGCAAAGATACATCTGTACACAACAAGGTACAAATATGCACCAAACACCAGAGATAATTTTGGCTAATATAAAGTTGTATTGCTGATGGATAAGGAAATTCAAGGAGTATATTATAAAAAGGTGAAAGGATATAACTTTGGCAGAATAAAAGTTTACTTTGGCATTGTTGTCAAAGGGAGAGAGATTCGAAGGGACAGAAGTTCCTAAGAATTCAAAGTGAGAGATTATTATTATCCAAAGGGAGAGAATATCCAGAATATCCAAAGGGAGAGATTACATATGGAATATCCATAAAAGGGAGAGAATACATACTAAAGGAGAGATTGTTGTCAAAATAAAAAGAGATGATCAAGGAGAGCAACAGACAAGGCAAAGCACACATCAGAAAAAGAATCAGAAGCTGATACATCTATCCAGTAAAGGGAATGAAGATTGAAGAAGATACTCTACAGGAAACAAATCTAAGCTATATGAGCTTACCGAGAGCCAAACATTTGTATTGGTTATAGAACAAAAAGATTTGGGAGAGATTGATGAACTTCAACTGTTATATTTAATATTGTATTAGAAAATAATATAGTGTGATAATGTCGTGTGTTTCCATCAATGCCAAAGGGAGAGATTGATGAACCATAACTGATTGAATGTTTGAAGATGTTAAGTTGATCACCAAAATGCAGAAAGATAATGCAAGACATTAAATTAGTTAATGGATTATATTGTCATTGATGTCAACTTGATATAATCTGATTGGTTATATACAAAGTGTCAAAGACTTTAGAGAATCATAAAGATAAATATTATGCTATCAGTAATGCATAATAGATCAGTATTCACAAAGTTACTACAAACACCGACCGATAGTGCACCCCAACGAACAGAGAAACCCGAAAGGAAAGTCATAGTGAAGCCCGAGAAATAAACCCGACAAGCATTACTGACAAGCAGAATTAGAAGCATTACGAACGAGTAGAACTTCACAGTGATGCCCGATGGAAAGACAACCCTGACGGATAGACAACCCCGATGGAGATGCCCGAGGAGAACTGAAGTGTTGACTGAAGCTATCAAAGAATTAAAACATCGAAAGGACCTAAAGTTCATAAATGACAAAACACTTAACTGGCAAGAGCTAAAGATAGAGTTAACTGTTTATTAACATTGTTTTCATCGACAAGTTAAAGCCATAGACAACTGAAAGATTTAAAGTAGTTTTATTACAGTTGGCAAGAAGATATCTATGAGATAAAACATGAGTACAAGATTTAAAGCAAGGTTGGCTAGAATTGTGGATCATGCCAAGAAAAAGAAAGCCAAGAAATTAGAAACGGTGATATCATGTCTATAAAGAGACAATGTAATTCATTATGAATTAGGGGAGTGAATAGAGAAAAAGGATGTTGAAGAGAAACTGATGAAGAACAACTTCATACAGTCGTGATCAATCAAGTTGAGGAAAGAGCTAAAGATTTCTGCAAACACCAAGCAATAGAGAAGCACAGCATCACTGAGAAGAAAGAAGTGGAGCAAAGGTATTGAAAAGATACATTGATTAGAAAGGTATTATGAGCTTACAATAGATCTAAAAATTTGAAAGTCTATAGTTATATATGTGAACAGATCATTTATTGTTTCAATTTAACCATTGGATCAGAAAGTCTCTTAACCGAGGAGGACTTAATCCTTTCTATATTGAGATACATCCCAAGGAGTATCAAAATGTTTGATTGTGAAGATAGCATGAGATGCCAGATACCATTTGAAAAACTACACTGGGTTTGGTCATAGAAGGTAGCATAGAGATGCCAGATATCAAGTGAAACACTATTCTATTTAAATCCTCTAACAAGATCACACCTAACAGTGTGTCTGTAACCTTTAACAGGGTTGGCTCTTCACCTAGCTCACTTCAAAAGAGTGAAAATTTTGGGTTACCAGTCCCAAGTGGGTTTTCCCTTAACAGGGTTTCCACGTTACAAATTGATGTGTCAATGTGTTTATATGTCATTACTTTAGTGTTTTGCATTACACATAACTAAATCTAGATTGATCTGTATATACTAAGTAATTTATTGTATTTTGGTAAATGAAAGACTGCTAATCGGTAAATAGTAAGAGTAAGGTTTAACAGTGAACTCCGAGCAGTAGTTATTTGTTAAGATTGTTTGAAGGCATTCATCTTGTAGGACTGAAGATAACTAGAGGCTTAATATTGTGGTACTAAGTTTTTGGGTTGATTTATTGGAATATTTTTGAGGCCACTGATTCACCTCCCCCCCCCTCTCAGTTATTCTAACAGTTGTATACATTACATAAGGGTCAATAAGTAGCCACAAAAATGAATAAGCAAACAACCCCTCTAGAAACATGTACAATCATGAATCAAAGTGCTCCATGTGCTCCATCAAATTACATGCAAAAAAAGGTGACCATTATCTCATACATGAATGCTCCCACCCTCCATCATGCTATTGGAAGCTACAATTGAAACAATTGTTATATTTCCATTGATGTCAAACCTTAACTGGTAAGACAATTGTTACATTGTAAAGTGCCATATCAATTGATTGATGAAGAAGATTTGAAAAGAGGAGATAACAAGAAGACCTGGTGAAATGGTTGAGTTATGTGAAGCTACAATGGGTACTTGATAAGATTGCACCTTGGTAAGGTAATATGTTGTTTATCTTTTATAACAAGTGAAGTGTGGACGACTACAAGTTTAGTCTTGACCAAGTAACAAAGCATAAGTTTAAGGAACTTAAGTTTGTGCCGAGTGATGCGAGTGTCGACCAAGCATCAGTATTTATCGAGTGTCAGTTAATTACCGATTTATCTAGTGATGACCGAGCAGAAGAACACATTGATGACTGAGTGTTAGTATTTTGATAGTTTGATGGATTTGAGATCCCAACCAACATAGTTGATTTCTTGGAATTTGTGAAGTATATTTAAGATAAGGATGATCGTTGTGGAGAATTAAATGAGCATTTAATATATGTTTAACCATTTTTATGTATGATTTCAAGAAGGAGTTTTAGGATGTATTCTACAAGGTAGATGGAAAATGAAATTTTGGAAGGATTTGTTGGATTTGACCAAACCCTAAGATCTACATTGAAGATTAAGCGGAAAAAGATCTAGCTACCTGATCAGAGAGGTATAAGATTAACCTAATTGAAGGTTATGTGTGTAGAGGTTAATTCAGCTTATTGGAAAATCTAAGAAGAAGGCTAAGAAGCCTAAGAAGAGCAGTACAAGACTGCATAGTAGTGATTTCTTGACGGATATCCAACAAGATCTGAGTAATAGAGATGACAATGGAGGCCATTCAGTGAATTAGCATTTGAGTGAAAGTGGATCTGTATTTGCAAAGTGAGTTGTATGTTTTAGATCACACAACTGTTACTTTCTAACCATTGTATCAGTGCAAAATCCTTTTAAACAAGGTTGACCTAACAGTCATATTGTAAATCCTTTAATCAAGGTGACATTCTAGTGGAATTCTCTAAGTCCTCTAACAAGGCTCACTTTTAACAAGGTGATTAAATCCTTTAACGGATCACATTTAACAATGTGTATTGTAACCTTTAACAGGATTGGCTCCTCACAGAGCTCACTTCAAAAGAGTGAAAAATTGGTAGCATGTTACTGGTGGATTTTTCCATATTGGGTTTCCCCGTTAAATCCCGGTGTCATACTTGTGTGAATTTTATTTGATGTGTAGTATTGTTAAGAGTGCAATACCTACCGCATACACACCAAGAAGCTCCCACTGCATAGGTAATGTCAAATATGAATAAATCCACTAACAACATCACATAGAAGTGTAACCATTTAGTATCAAGGAATGTCCACAATAATATGTAACATGTTAACCAATAACCTACAAGCACAACTCTCACAACAATTCTCCAATACTCTTCCATGCTCTCCACAACCAACAAAGGAAAGATATACAATAACCACCATGCCATCTCCCACATGAAACGCATGAGCACAAACAAGTGATCTAAAGGCTCCAACCAAACCAAAATCCAATGTAAGTTAAACCAAACATCTAGGAAGATAATCAAGACCAAATAGAGAAACACTACAAATCAAGCCTGTATCATGTCCTTCTACACATACCTCTAAATACCAACTATTTAAAGTATGATATCCTCCGTAAAATCCCAAATGAGAATCCATAACAACACCCAAACCATATTTAACCTCTTCAGTTCAAACAAATATATATACCATATAATCAACATGGAGATAACATATATACCAAACTCAATCATAATAATATCATAATAACATATATGTAAAATGAGATAACCAATGCCAAACGTCTCTCAAATGAACCCTCGGAACTAGCTCGTGCCATAGCTCAAGATTCATATCTATGAAAGATAAGCATAAACATAATGCGCCTAAAAGGAATAATGGGAAATAATTCTCAATTAGTAAACTGTCAAGTAGACCAAGAGTGGGGAATGAGAATGCTCATCAATATATCCAAGCCTCCAAGACTAATCCAAGTATCCATGAGCACCTGCAATCAATTAATTCATGCCAAACTCTAAATGCAACACAACAATATCATGAAGTATCAAACAAATAATCAATGTACTCAATACCAAGAAACTAAACTAGATCAATGTCAAATATCCAACTATGGAATTAGGAACATAAATATGACAACATGATCTAACCCATATTCTCCAAAGAGATAACATGTTCCATATGAACATACCAAACAACTATACCATGCCAAAACTCTAATCTAGAAATCAAGAGTATTCCATGACATAATAACAACCATGATAACATATCAAATGAAAGCATAAACCACACCTCTACCAAGGACCCCTTGAGTCCTCAATATTTCAACATATCCAATCACATGAAGATATCATCTCCTTCTAGTGAACCAACAAATGCAGAAGACCCTTCTGCGGGAAAAGGATCTAAGACATCCTCCAACATTTGCAACACTAAAGAAGATCATCTACCATCTAATGGTGAATCCACATCACTACCAATAACTCCCAATGAAACTTAGTATTGCATCACACATGGCATCATGAAAACCATTTCCTACATGAATATCCTCTAGGTCTACACATACAAGTGATATGTTAGTAACATCAAGTGAAACCAAGATCTCCAAACCAAGAAGATACATTCAACCACTAACAATTTCCAATCATAATTCCATCCCACACCACCAACTCATCATTGTCATAAGTTGTCACTAAAGGTGCAATCAATAAATAACCAAGGTATCATGACATCGTGATAACACCACATACTACAACTCTCAAAACAAACTATCCACATACTATAAAATCATCCATCCTCTCATTTCAAATAAAACTATACCAATGCACAAATAAAAATAGACAAGGCCAACTAAAAAAATATGCTTAACAATGAATCAAACCCGATAGATATAGATAGTCCACATCTGAGTCATCCCACTGCAATCAATAGGCTGCACATACCTACCAATCGCACAACTTATAGATCCAACCACTTAAAATGAAAAATCATTATCACATCATTAAAGTGCAAATTGCCATATAAAACAGAATAATCATGTAGACCAAATGAATAAAACACCAAATCAATATTCATTCTATTTTTCTATACATGTCCATAATCATGTACCATAGTCAAGGAGCCAAATAAACATTGTGGAGATAAGGAAAAACTTCCTAACATCAAACCAAATCACCACCAATCATCACAAATATGATAAAGGTATAACTATGTAAAAAATGTACATGCATACCCATGATATTGTTGGTTTGTGGTTACTGATCAGGAAAGTATTGTACATTCACCATGTAGCGTGGGGTTCGAGGCTACGCATTGAATTTTTTGGGGGGTTAACTCGTTGAGAATTTTTTGTTTACTCATCAAGTGTTTCCCTAGGTTAACTCATCAAGCATTTCCCTAGGTTAACATGTTAAGAAATTTTTAGGGTTAGGGTTTTTCCATAAGAGAAATGGTGTTAGAGCTAGGGTTTTTCTATAAGAAAAAATATTGTAGCATTTGTAGTTGTATGTGAGTTGCAAAGGATTGTTGGTTGTAATTATTTTTTTGCTAGATAATATATTTGACTCTCTATTTGGTGGACATAACCCAAGTTTGGGTGAACCACATTAAAAGTTGTCTCTTGCTATTGTTATTTGTGTGGTTTTATTCATCTGTTTCTATATGCAATTCCTAACATATACCATAATCATCACCATCACTATAATTTCACTCAACTATCACCCACGTAAGACTCCAAGTCCCAAACCATGTCCAACCATGTCCTCATACTAAAGACAACTTATGTACCTATCACCATCAAATCCTAAATTCTGAAAAATACCTATAACCTTGTATTAAAAAGCACCATCTCTAATAATCAATTGTAGCATCATAAATATCTCATAAAAACATGTACTCCCTCAAGGTATCATCCCTTGACTCGTCTGTAAACGATCCCACTCACACTCCAAATCTTAGGCACCAACAAATGAAAAAATAAATACACAACTCTCCATACCCATCAAACTAATACAATAATAGCACCAAAAAAGTACACTAAACATGTTCTCCAATGCCTATTCGAAATAAAGAAATTCAATTATGTATGCAAAAGATATGACCAAAACTGTAAACAGGAAAACATTTGGCTTCCAAGCTCAAAAAATATGTAAAAATGACAAAATCACTAAACGAAACCTATACCAAATTATAGTGCTCATAATCAACTTTCCAACAAGTATGAGAATTTCAAAAACTGACTCCCTGGTGAAAGTCATGCTTCATCAAAGAAAATCAACCTATATGCCCATATGCAAGAAAACTAGAATATGTGGATTTTTAAAAAAAATTCAATCTTGTGAAATCCGTAATTTCTAAATTTCCTCTCGTATGCCAAAAAAAATCAAATTTTGATATAGATCACCTCCGACCCACAACATTCGACATATAAAATAGGTGGCAATTTAATTAAAGTCAAATGTAAATATTAAATATAAATATTATTAAAACATGATAAATTGTATTGAATGAAATCCAAAAATACTTTAAAAAAAAGTTTTAGCGGTTCTTTTAGTGGTTGGGGCCACCCGAGGCCTGGATCGACTAGTACCATTGGCAATGGTACCCCAGCTAGTAGTACTCCAGTATTGTCATCAACACTACGACAACCTTGCAGTATGGGGGTGGGGGTTCTACAACCCCCCCCCCCCCCACAAATTATATAATATATATTTGTAATNACCCCCCCCCCCCCCCACAAATTATATAATATATATTTGTAATAAAATTTAAAATTTTGACCACATCCTCCACTGCAAAATGCAATTTAAAAAAAAAACCAAGCCGATGGGCAATTTTTTATTTTTATTTTCTGCAGACTCTCTATTCAAATTTGATGGTTATTGATGACTGCCAACTTCTTTTTTTTTGCATTTGATTCAACTTTCACCAAACGTGGGAAAAATTTATATCAAAATTCATCGGAATGCCAACTTGAATCTAATGGTGAGGTATGTTTCTTCACAGGAGGACATTTAGGCAAGCTCCCCAAAAAATCCCTCATTTAAATAAACATCCAAAAAACCCTTTTGATAAAATTGTTATCATGCCCCAAATATTCAAACAACCTGTCATAACAACAAAATCAAAACCCTAAGATCTGCTATAAAAAACTAACAAACTCCATATATCTTGTCACGTATTTCATTCTTTCATGCATTCCATGAATTCACACCTAGGGTTATAACACCACAACCATAGCTTTGATACCACTTGTAAGGAAACTTGCAGCAAACTTTATGGTAATAACCCATATGATAAATTTACTATAAAAGTAGTTTGAATCCACATGCAGAGAATAGACAACATACCCACAAAAATGTGACACGATAAATTCTAGAAAAATCCTCATAAAGGAAAAATCCAGCCTCTGAAAGCATTCATCGTCCATTTATTATTTAGTAATGTGTCAATTACAATACACCATGAAAGTCTTTGAAGCCCAACCATGAACAAGCACTCCATGTGAACAAGCAAGAAACCATACATCTCATGTCATGCTTCCAACCTTCACAAATGTTGACCTATATAACCTCAACAACTACACTTGTGGTTTCTTTTATAGAAACAAGATCCCACAAAAGCACCAAGTTGTATTACATAAACCATGTGCTACCGAACCCCTTGACCCCATATTTAATATTGGGTACTTTATAAAATTTATTTGCACAATATTAAATAATTACATCAAATAATATTTCAATGTTACAATACAACTCATCAAGTGGCTTTGAGAATATTCCCAAGAAATCTCTACATGTTGCACATCCATCTAGGTGCTCCTAGGTGCAATATTTACATAATAAAATAAACTATTACAATAATATGCATTATTATGCAAGGTGTACAACACACCATTTTCCCAACATACAAAAAATGCTTGGTGACTCAATTTCAAGAAAGATTTAAAAATAGAAAAAATACAATACCTTTTTACCCAAAATGATTGTCTCCAATTTAATCATCATTGGGATAACCTATTCCTTCACTATCAAGGAAAACATATGTTGAACATTCGATATACTGAGAGAGGAGGGAGGGGTGAATCAACATATCCTTAAAATTATTAATTTCTTTGAATAACCATCCAAAGAACATAATTAAATATTGAAATTAGATAAGTGCACAAAGAATAAAATGTAACACATGACACCAATATTTTATGTGGAAACTCCAAAATGGGTAAACTCACGGAGAGGATTAATTCTTAATATATTATAACCAGTTATAAGATATTATAGCGGCTCACTACCAGAGGTTTCACTACCCTTATAAGGCTCACTGCCAGAGAGGACTCACTGTCTAGATATACAAGATGAACTGCTATGATTCCATCTTATGTATGGATGAAGTACAATTCCAATAAAGTTTAGTATATAGAGTTTGCACACTTCATCTAAGAGATTACAACATATTATTTCCACCACCAAATGTATAACACCCATATCTTCAGAATGGTGTGATAGATGTTTATATACACCTATTCATGAATCCAATATGTCAGCCTAAAAAGAAGAATTGATCCAAAATGAGTCGGCATCAAAAAATTTCCACACATTATCATATAGTTACAATGCACATGTTGCCTTTCAATCAAGTAGGCCCAAAAACAAAACCATTAACTCAATCAAATATGAAATCATATGATTTACCCTGTCCTTATCCTAGACCCAAAATTGTAGATCCACGAGTAACCTGAGGACAAGATGTGGTCACAAAGATTAACCTACCCTACTTTTGGAAAACAAAGTGTTTCCAAAAGTAGTGTTCCAGAGCTATATCTTTACCACCAGATAAAGATAGTATTTGTATTCTTAAGTGTGTACAGTTCATAGTCATATAGTCTTGTTTCCAAAATATTGCAAACGTATCGTTGTATGTGGAGAAGTGCGAAGAAAATAACTCAGACTTCTTTTCTATCAAACTGTCAGAGAAAATAAATGGCCTCAATGACAACATTTCAGAAATCTCCCCCTTTTTCATTGATGAGAACAAATTTTTTTTATGAGTATTGGTTGTAAATAAAAAATTCAAAATTGGCAGCCTACACTAAAAACTTCAAAATCTACAAATTGGCAACTTACTCCCAAAATTTCCAAAATTCTCCCCTTTTGGCATCAATGACAAAGGGTGCCAAAACCAAAATTTTGTTTAAAATTTTCAAAAATCAGAGTAAGAGACTCCCCCTTAGTAAAATGACAAAACAGATTCTGAACAAAAGATAAAGAGATGCACATGTCTCAACTAGAGTTTGTTGAACTTTTGATATTTTGTACCTGTGTGTGCCATGAATCCTTGTTGCTAACCTAAGCCTGTATTACAATTTCCATAAATTTGTGCTTTTCAAGTGACTTTAGAGTGTTTTCTCCATCCTCAAATAATTAGGGGACTAAAACAAAAAAAAACTTGTTGTGCTAAGAGAAGAGCTTAGGAAACCAATGATACATTTTCACTCAATGAATCTTTGAGGTTCCCAAGGGGCGTAATGATATTGTCATGTTGTTGTTGTTGTAGCTCAAAGTATTTTTTTACAATTCTTTAATTCTTAACCTGATTGAACCTGATAAGTGTTGCTCTAGATCGTAGCCATGAAGTATTGTTGATATTTGAAATTCAATTGAATCTTATTTCTTTTCTTATATTTTTTCTGAGATCAAACCACATAAAGTAAAATGCTAAAAGGCACATGCTTCTTGTAGACATTCTTTGCATTTGATAATGAGTTCAGCATAACTTTTGTGTGGAATAACACACTTTTCCATTATCACATATATTCTTGCTTCCTTTTTTGTTTCCAAATCTTTTGCTACAATGTCTTTGAGGCTTGCAGAATAAAATTTAAAAACTTACATTAAATTTCTAAAATTGTCAGCCAAGGGCACAGAGTAGTCAATTGAGCTTCTCGGAGTGGCAAGGTGTAAGGTTTCAATAATTTTCACTCTTTTGTTTACTTTCAATCAAATCTTTCTTAGCCAAAGTAAGAAGTGCATCACTAATCTAAAATTTGCAATCAAGATCAATTTTGCTTAAATCAAACATAACTGTAGATGATGTTACAAGTTGAAATCTTAGTTGCAAGATGAAGATATCACCCAAGGGATTGTTGGATATGCCAAATGAAGTACTAGATACTGTTTCAAACTTAGACGAGTCTTTTAGTTTAGTCCTTGTGTCTTCTTATTCTTTTCTTTCTTCTTCTTGATCACCTGTGCCAACATTGTTTAAACCTTTTTCCTTCCTTCTTTTGTTTTAGCCATGTTTTTTGTTTCACCTTTCTTTTCTTGCTTCTCTGCTATGATCTTTGTGGAGTGTTCTAGAGAATTATTTAGTGTTTCCTCAATAATGTTTAATGTAGTGTCTGGAAGAGAAGTGTTTGGAGGAGTGAGTGCAGAAGTGTCAACTTCTTCTATACATTATTCAATTTGAGCTTTAATTGGATAAATATGAACATTTGTTGATTCATGTTGCAAAGAGGTTCCAACAGTGCTAGATGAAAACATTCAAAAAAATTTAGCTATGTCCCAGAGGAACTTAATAGTTTCATTATAAAGTGTATCATAAGATTCTTTTTCTCTGCATAAAATTACATTCTTTCTTCTCTTAGACCTGTAGTCATTATGAAAAATGTGTGTTAAGGTCATTTTGTCAACATCTGGCAAATTGTCTACAAAAATTTGCAATGCATACTCCTTGATTTTCCTATCATCTTCTGATGCATCATGTACCAATTGATCCAACGCATTCCAAAGATCTCTTGGGATGTCATATTTGAAATCACCTAGATAAACATCAAAGACTGCAAATTATTTTGTGAAAGCTTTAACAATAAGTGCTTGGCCAGTCTTATCAAAATTTTCATACAGTTCACCGATTTCTTTCAATTTTCCTTCTTGCGTCATATAATCAAATATAGTATCCAATTTGAGTAGCTTATTAGAGGCTTTTTGTTCTTCTTTTATTAGTAGAGAATCAATTTTTCTTATTTCTTTGTAGGATCTAGGCGGTAGCCTCACTCCTTCCTCTTAGCCTTTCATACAAAAGTGGTATGTGATATCCCTATCAGCATTAAATTGCGCACAAGATTTTCCCGACGAATTTTATCCGGTTCTTGTTTTCAGGCATAAGACAGGAAAAACAAGTGGCATGAGACATGTTGAATACAGTGGATTTTCCACCAACAATAGCCTATCGACTAATAATTCCAAGAATTGCAAGGCATGCAATTTGCAAATTTGGGATTATTTTGCAAACTGAAATCTAGGTGTGTTCAATTGATTCCTATATGATTCTTGGTGATTTCAGATGAATGATGGAATGTCTTTAAATACAAACACCATATGCATAAATCAACATAGTATGTCTAAATTGCATCATGTTTGGACCCTTTCTCATGCTTATTATTAGAATATTTTTAGTAACTTAGGTTTCTTTCCTATTTTTAGCCATCTTCTAGATTATTTTTGTTAATGGTCATTTACGCTCTATCTTTAAATTGTATTAATTAGTTTTATTTTTATTCATCTATATTTAGATGAATTTGCTTTATTGTTAAAGCTTTTTGTAAAATCTATAAATTCTAGTGAATAGTTACACCGTAGGCATTTTTATTTGAAGAAGGCCAGGCTAAAATTTGCATCTAACAGTATAAAATCACCCAGATTGAATGACTACCATTGAAGCATTTTGAGCCGTAGATAGATTTCCACCTTTTGGCATTTGTGACCCTGTTAGGCAGTTGATTATTTTTATTGTTTTTATTGTTTCTGACCCTTTTGACGTTTACTACAGAGGTGGTTCACGATGATGTTTACACACACTATCATTTCTCTTTCCTGTATTAAAGTCAGTTGTAGGTGGACATGGAAATGGAGTTGAACAAAGGAAGCATGAACCCCAGCAGCATGGTTCCTCCTAGGCTGGAGGATGCAGGCCTGGAAGACTGCACTTGCAGGCAAGAGAAGCATTCCTCAGAGTCGCGGAGGCTGTTAAATCCACAATCTTCCACAAAGATGATGGAGACTGCATTGAAGATGAGGGTCCTTCCAATGGCGAATGAACTGATGAACTACAGGACTATTCCACAGATGAAGGAAAGGGAGATCACAGCTGTGTGGAGCCTCTTACTGGGGGCCTTATGGAGGAAGGCAAGGATAAAGTTCTTGAAATTGGGGTAGAGGCCACGTTGAACGAAATTCAGAATTCTAAGAGCAGTGGGATTGGAGAATTTGAGGCCTTGCTTCTAAAATGCTAAAAATATGCCAATTACAATATCAGTATTTTCTTCTCACTCAGACATGTTCAGTATTTGCATGTATGAAATTGTGTATATCGAAATGTTGTGTGTCCTGTTGTTAATGAAATGATTTTTTGATTATGAGGGAAAAGATAACAGAAATAGGATGGAGCAATCGGGGGAAATCCTCAGGATTGGCTAGATTATGTATATTCATTCCTGCAATTTACTCTCATAAATCTTTGTTTCTTGCCTTGTTTTTGCTCTATTTTTTTGCTATGTTAATGTTCTATTTTTTTGGGGCATTTGACTTTTGGCCTGGGATTTGTGTGCAGATGGCGAGAGCTGGAAAATGTTATGTGGAAAATGTTCTACCAGGGCTGGTGGATGAGCGGTCGACTAAGGAACTGAAGAAAATGGAGAAGCAAAATGCAGAAATAGAAAAGAAAAGCTAGCTCAGACCATTATGGTGGCCACAAAGAAAATGAACCACTTCATATAGGCAGCGACTGTTTTCATTACGTCAGCAATGTTTTGCAAAGAAAGTGAACCACTTCTTGCTTTAGAGTAATTATATATCTTATAGACACAATTTCATACATGCAAATATCGTATCACATACCGAGTTTTGCGAAAACCCAAAAATAATGGCCTCCATCTCACCCTCAATCCATGCCTTTCTGGAGACACCATCAACAGCTCCATTTGTGTGTTTTCCTCCTTCGTTAAACCTCTGATAGAATTAGCTGCAATGATTCTGTTTCCATTTGCCTACCAATGGTTGTGAGTACAAGCTTATTGGATTTAAGAAGTTATGAAATGCAAATAAAAAGAAGAGAACAAAAAAAAAAGAAAAAAAAATGTTGTATGCAAGCATTGTCCTCTTCTCCACAGGGACTAAACAAAATTTGGTTTTTTCTTTATCCAAGTTCTTTATCGAATGGAATTGGTTAAGTAGGTTTTTCTGTTATTCTCATAATCAGATATGGGCAGAATGTTCTTTTGGCCATGTGGGATTTTGTGCTTTATAAGTTTATGTAAGATATCCATGAGTTGAGTGGTTCGTTGGTTTTTTTCTTGTTTATATCACTTATGCTAGAGTTAGGTGTAGGGATTCTTGTTTTGAAGCATTTTCCTACCTGTGATTGTTATTCTAGCTTTATGGAATAAGAATAGGAACTTGGACTACATCCTCCCCATTAGGTTGTCTGCAAGGCTTAGGTACAGAAGAATATGAGATTTTTTAAAAAGCTTGAAAAACAATGCCTATAACATAATGTCTGCAAGCATAGAAGAATATAAGTTTTTCTTAAAACTACAAAAACAATGCCTACAGCAGATCATGTGTAAGCACAGAAAGATGGGAGATACTTCATGCCATTGGTCGTCTTAAGCTGTTTAGGCCACACGTGTTTCTGTGCTTAATGCATCTATCCATGCCTTTTTAGTTAAGGGGCCTTATTGTTTATACATGTTACATGCAATAGATTTTTATTTTTAGTTAAGTGGGTGCTTAGATATGATTTCTGTTAACGAACTGCATTTATCTCATCTTAGGTTGTCTTGAAGATAGTAGAATAAGGGATTTTGTTGCTGTGGGTTCTGTTAGAAATTTTTAGGTCCCACTTATGTTAGCATGTTTAATGCTTATGTCTATTCCCTTGAGATCATTCCATGTTCTTAGTTAAGTGACCTTATTAGCTAGACAGGTTCACTCAATGGAGTTTCAATTGAGTGGTTACATTTATATGATTTCTCTTAATGATTCCCTTTGGTCTTATAGTAGACTGTCTGCATGCGAATAAGAGATCTTTTTCCATGGATTGTTTTGCATCATCTAGGTCACAATTGTGTTGCTATGCTTAATGATGCTATTTATGTCTTTAAGCTCAATCACTATTCTTTGTTAAGTGGGCTTATTGGATATACTGATACATATGAACCAAGTCATAAGGTTTGCCAAATTTCGGCCATGAAGTTTGAAATTTGGCAAACTTAAAAGAAAACCTAAAAAAATGTTCTAATTTGTCCAAAAAATTCTACATAATAGGTCTTAGGTTTTTCTATTAAAATATATTTTTTAAAAGGGATCTTTGGGTGTTTATAATCCATGCTTCTTGTGTTGTATTAATTGCTCGATGTGGTGACCACCAATTATTTAGGTGATTAAGATGAGTTTGGGAATCTATGTTTAGGCAACGAAAATTTTGAAATCTCATGTTGTAGAATAGTGTATCTCCGAATCTAATTGTTGTTTAGACATGTTCAACTGGTAGTTGTGCTTGACTCCTCAACATGTTCATGAATCATCGGCATACCTCTCTTGTGAATCCAATATCTAAAGTGTCCTTGTTGAATCAATCAGTCAAAACCCCATTCTCTATGATGGAAAACTTCCCCAATCGACTTGCTCTTGTCAAGTTTTTTATTTCAAGTTTTTGAAATAAAATTTAATATCTTTGAATTTTGTTTTTTAAATGATTTTTTTTTTTTTTTGTACTTAATCTAATATTTTAAAATATTTAAATTAAATTTTTAATTATGATATTTTTATTTTTATATTTAGAATATTTAAATTAAAATTTTAAACATATTTATAATACAATATTTTCAAACTATAAAGTATTCAAATTTTATGTAATATTGCTTTTTTTTTTTGCCTGTATAGATATATAAATATTTAAAATAAAAGGTACAAATTTCGATGGAAATTTCAGCTCTTCACAGCCATGATAATACATTACTATCCATTTTGATCAAGGAACCTAACCTAATCTACTAAAATGCATCTAATTCAAGGTAATCAATAAACAGTAATATTGTTTTATTTATTTCAATTTTTTAATTTATTTTTTTGATTGTCAAGTTGCTACCAAAAGAGGTAGTACTCATACATTATCAACAGCTTATATTTTTCTTTGCTTAAAATTCATATGCCAATTACATAGATATAGTCTTAAGTAAATAGTCAAAGCAAGGGTACTTTAGTGCCTGTGATGAATTAGAAATCTCACGCTTTTAAATATCTCAAAAGCTTGCTCTATCTAAACAGGAGAAAAGATGTGACTTGTATGGGCAATGAAGAAAATAAATGTTCTCATGTTGTTTCTTTTTATACTTTCACAAAACAACACAATAGGTTGCTTGATGTTTTTTCTTTGATGTGCATTAGCTTTGTTGAATATGCTAGCAATGGAATCGACTTGTTGGCAAAATGTTGAAGGCCTTGATAGCATCGAAAGCATTGAACATTAATAAGGTTGTTAGCAACCAGAAACCCCTACATTTTTTTTCCAACGAGTGTGAATTTTTCCAAAAAGGTTGAATCCGGCTGTTGATCTTGAAAGCCGGTGCCTATGCGATACATCCTTGGGAAGTTCTATAGATGTGGGACTGAAATACTATCAACAGAACAACCTTCAGGATTTTAAATGTCGGCTCTTAAATGCATGAAAATAACCAATGTATGGCAACTCACTAGAATATTATAATGATTTGTCCATCATAAGGCGTAGTATAGCTTCGACTTCACAAACATTTATAGAAATTTGAAAGAGTAAGGACATTGTCCAAAGATCTATATATAAATGGGAAAATTGAAACTACAAAATCCAAATAACAATAACCGAAATTTGATACTAGAGGTTTACAACTATTTTTCATTCATGAGTTCAGGCGATGCAAGCTCTTTGAAGAGATATTTTTCTTTATTCCATTACAGGGGAGCAGTCGTACAGCTGTGAGGGAGTATGTTTGTCGGTCTCTAATGGTCGTGAATGGGATTTCCAAGAGTCTCACTCTTGCTGGAGCCTCAGCTAGTGGTGGATCTTCTCCCGGGGTGAGTTCACAGGCGAAGGAGACATTTTATGTTGGAGAGAGCTCGAAGTTGAATAAAGTTAATGGTTTCCTTTCACGTAGCCAGGATCAGCCTATGTTGGTTATCCCTCCGGGGCAGTAATGGATGATGTGGACTATTTGGCCAAACATGCATTGACATGCAAGTTTCTTGGTATCCAAATTTCCCTGTCGGCTTTGGAATCCTAGATTCACCATTCGTGGCAGGTGGAAGGTGATATGGATATTATGCTAGTTGGTAATAGCTACTTTTTGGTGGCTTTCTCTTGCATGTCAGATTGGGACCAGGTCTTTGAGCGAGGCCCATATTTTTATGACCGTGTGGGACTTTTCATCAAACCCTGGCATACGGGGTTCAATTCTATTGAGGATCTCCCTTCGAAGGTTCCTATTTGGGTCCGCCTACTACGGCTTCCTTTGGAGTTCTGGCGTGAGGATATCCTTCGATAGATTGCTGCTTTGCTTGGGAAGATGGCTGCTATAGCACATCAATCAATGGATAAAAAGGTTATTTCTTATGCCCGTATTTGTGTTGAAATTGATTTAAATAATCCTTTGCCAGATTCTTTCAAAATTTTCCTAGGCTCTTCTTCTTGGATTCAACAGCTAGACTATGAATCCCTTCCCTTCCGATGTCACATTTTTCATGAGTATGGTCATTTACAGTGCCAATTCCCTCAAGCCTCTAAAGGCAATGGTACTCCTGGTGGGTTCTCAGGACCAAGGATGGCTAATGATGGTAAGGGGAATGGTCAAAATGTTAGTACTGGAAAAGTGAAATTTCAGACTGATAGTGCTGGTAAAGGGAAAGCTCAGATGAATACTTCAAGTCAGGGGCAAGGGCCAACAAACACTACCGGTGCTGATAAGGATGGTTTTATCCCTGCTCACAATCGTGCAAAGGGAAGGGGTCAAAAGTGACCTCATCTAGATCGGTAAGTGGACTCAGGGTTCAATCGATTTGAGGTGCTAGACAACATGGTCATAGAAGAAGGCATTCCTGCAGATGCTCAATGTGGGGTTACTGGCTTAGATGGGAGGAGTTCTATTCTTAGTGGCAACTAGGATGTTGTAGTTCAGCAGCATCTGGAGACCCCTATTGGCCCTGAGTCTGGTGCCCTTGTGGTTTCTCCTGCTCCACAGGAAAAGGATATTCTTCTTGCAAATTTGGTCAAGGATGTGTTTACCTCTGGTAAAGGAAATAGATTTTCTCTTGCTTTGGGCCTGATGCAAAGACTATTTAAGAAAGTCTCTTTTGCTACTCCCTCAAGACTTGGGCGAAAGCAAGATCAGGAAAAAATTAAACTTACAAGAGATTTACTGATAGAGTCTAGTTCTGTAAAGACCATGGATGAACATTTCCCCCACTCTACTCAATGATTATTCTCTCATGGAAAGTGAGGGGGTTGAATAGCATCCACAGACAAAAAGCTATTCATGAGCTAGTGGTTGATCATGATTCTCCAAATATACTTTGTATCCAGGAGACCAAGCTTTCAGTGGATTCCATGTTTAGATGTGCTCCTAATATTTGGTTTCTGGGGCAATGTCAGTGTGTTGGTGCTTTGGGGAGCTCTAGTGGTCTTTCCATTTGTTGGGATCCTAGGAAAGTTATGCCTCTCTACTGGATCTCTTGTCACTCGGCTCTCTCAATGGTGGTCTCTTCTCTGGAAACTGGGGAGATGATTCTCATTACTAATGTGTATGCCCCTATAGATCTCCCTGGCAAGATTAAGCTCTGGGCACATATTAGGCATGTTAGAAGTTGTCACCCATTCTTGCCTTGGATTGTTGTCGGGGATTTCAAATCTTTCATTAGTCAAGAGGATAAGCGGGGTGGGCTGGCTCGCTTGGGTCCTTCTTCTGAGATTCTTCAAGAAAATATGGATCTTTTACATGTCTCTGATGTTAGACCTCTTAATGGGCTCTTTACATGGAACAATAGAAAGGTTGGAGATGATGCCATCTCAGAACGCTTGGACAAGTTCCTGGTTTCCTGCTTTTGGAATTGTGGCTCTCTTTCTCTCTCTTCTGAAATTCTTGATTGGAGAGGCTCTGACCACTGGCCTATTAAGCTCATGGCTAGTTATGTTGTCACCCCCAAGAAGCCTCCCTTTAATTTCTAGCTGATGTGGCTTCGAGACTCTTCTCTCCATGTTTTAATGGCTCACTGGTGGAGACAGGGTGGCCCTGCTTATGGCACTACTATGTTCTCCTTTTGTAAAAAATTACAATATGTCAAAAGGAAGTTGAAGAATTGGAACAGGACTTGTTTTGGTAATCTCCACATCATGAAGAAGAGGGCTCAGGATCGTCTGGATGTTATTACTAGGCAAATTCAGGATTTGGGTTTTTCTAAAGCTCTTGGCATAGCGGAGTCCCAAGCTTCTAGTGTTTTAACAGAGTGGGATCTTAGAGAAGAAATTTATTGGAAACAGAAGGCTCAAGTTGACTGGCTTCAAGAAGGGGACTAGAATACTGCATTTTTCCATAAATCTATGCAGGCTCAACGTAACAGGAGTTACATTTCTTGTCTTGTCACTTCTAATGGGATGCATCTGACCTCCTCTCAAGCTATGTCCAGCAAAGCTATTTAGTTTTACTCTACTCTCTTTTTAGATGACTTGCCTCCAGCAGAGATTAAGGAGAATACAATCTTGTCTTGTATTCCCTATGTTGTGACTAGGGAGATGAATGACTCTCTTATGCGGCCGATTTGTATGTCTGACTCGGAGGAGGTAGTCTTTAGCTTGCGTAAGGGCAAAGCTCCGGGGCCTGATGACTTGCTTGTTGAATTCTTCTAGGAATTTCAGGATATTATCAATCAAGACCTTTGAATGTGGTTCAGGAGTCCTATTCCAATAAAGCTATGCTTCGAGCTTTGAATGCTACTTTCCTAGTCCATATTCCAAAGAAGGAAGAGGCTAATCAACTGGACTTCTTTCGGCACATTGCTCTATGTAATGTGGTCTATAAAATCATTACTAAGCTCCTAGCAGAGAGGCTTAAAGTTTGGCTTCCCAAGGTTATCTCTAAGGAACAAGGGGGTTTTGTGGCTAGAAAACAAATTTTGGATGGGGTGGTTATTGCTTCTGAAGCCATTCACTCTATGTGTACTTCTAGAGAGCGTGCCATGTTCATCAAGCTCGATATGGCTAAGGC
>MU225545.1:222257-234665 GCA_018584345.1 Thuja plicata
ATAGCTCTGGTGATGTTCAGTTTCTGTTCTCTATCTACAAGGGTTACCATACAAATAACCTCATGGAAGCCCTTGCTATCTTGGTTGCAGTGGAACAGTGTTGTCAACGTGGTTGGAGAAGAATTACCTATGAGACAGACTCGTAGGTGGTAGTGAATTTATTGAATAGACAGAACCTTGTGGATGTGGATTGGCATTTGGCTCTGGTTATTCAACAGATCACTCAGTTATGCAGTTCTCTGGAATCTGTGTCTTTTATGCATATCCCTCGGGAGTGGAACGGTGTGGCTGATTGCTTGGCTAAATGGGCTTCGGAGCACACGCTGGATTGGAATATTGCTGATCATAGGATGCTTCCCCATGATTTATCTCATAAGTTGGCTCAACTTGTTGACCAGGATAAAGCTCTTTAGTGCTCTTTGTTTCCTCTGTTGTTCTGTTCTCTTTGGTATTCAATAAAATTTTTACCCCTCTTTTAGTTCAACAATAGCCGGAATTCACATTCTTTCAATGGAAAACATAGAGCATCAATTCAGCTCATTAAACAAAGATGAGGCCATTTTTACACAATATCATGTATTTAGTCTTTCTCCTTTGTCAAAATAAAATGCTAAGGTGTGAGAGATACAAACATAAATTGCTTTTATTTATTTGAAAAATTATATATTATATTCAAAACATAAATTGCTTATGCTTTAAAGATCAAATTTAGATTTTATTTCTTCTCAAATCAAATACCTTCTTGAAAGACACATAGGGGTAGAAAAAGATACATAATAAAATATGCAAGCAGGATGTAGGATGGGGGTCATTAAGTGTCAAACCTATGAGATGGCCTGGGCGTGGATATTGGTGTTAAATTATATGCATGTTGTAATCATTGTGAATGTAGTACACAAGATTGAGCATTGGCTTCATGGAGACATGGCCTAAGTAAACTTGTGTAAAAAGAAACAATAATAGTCTTCATAGAATATAAAACCCCCACAGTATGGTTCATTTTAGATCATTGAGTAGATAGGAAAGTTTTTTTGGTTGGGGTTGCCCAAATAAGTACTGAACATATTTTTAGCGATTAAATGTTGATTGATTAATCTTCTTGTGTTGAATGAACTCAAAGAAATACAATTGTGGTTAGAAAAAATCTGTAGAAATTGAGGGAAAAGTCATAATTGTCCATCAACATTTTTTTAAACCATAATTTTATCTCTTTCCCTCTCTCCCTCTTTGTATCTCCTTATATTTCTCTTTATCACTCAATATCAATCTCTACATCTTCACTATCGTCATCTCTCTCCCACTTCCTCTCTCGCTCTATTTTCATATTGCAAATATAAAATGAGATAGTTAGTAATGGACCATAATTATCGTCTTCATTTAGAGGTTTAATTTTAGTTGTGTTTAGATTCTTGTAGGTAGATACATAGTTGTTTTAAAGCTAGCAGTTCTCCACTGAAATATTTGTTAAACAAACAACACCATTTGCTAAATGTCCTACCAATTCACATCTTATACTACACAAATTGTAGACCATCCCACCTCTTTGGCATACCCATTACACACTAGATATTAACGAATGAGTAATTTATTGCAATTAAGATTACAAATTAATGTTACTACTTATCTCTATTCAAAATTATAATAACACAATGATGACAAACAATAGAAATAGAACAAAATGAAAATAACATATACAAAAAGGTGTAACCATTGCACACTCACGTGCGATTGCTAGTTAATAGAATATGTCATTTTTTTTAGAGTATCATGGTATAAGAGAAAAAAATTTAGAGATTTTTTTTTCTAAAATTCACGTTTTGGAAAACACACGAGGAAAAAAATTTTAAAAATATGAGCCACATTTGTTTGTGGAAGCCCACATGCAATCTAAGTTCTTCCATTTTTTAGCAGAATCGCATTCAAACCCACAAAGGTTTTTTATAGAGTTTAGCGGTAGGGTTCCTATTTTTTGAGACCTCTAATAATTGTGCCCAAATTGCTCTTTTTTTTTCAAAACAAACGTGATCTTTCCAGGCCAAACTCTCTACAAAAATTGCATCCAAAAGTTTCATATTTTTTGTACAAAAATCGCGGCCTGTGAACCCCCTATGGACATGGTTTTTGGGGGATTTTTTACACGTGATTTTCTCATGTTTTCTGTGTGCCCTAACACGCGATGGATCTACAAATCAATTTGAATTCAACGCCATTTCTTTACATGATTGTCTCTACAAATTTTTGTAATTTTCAGCTCTATTTTATCTATCTTCCAAAAGCCCACAATTTTATCTAAATTTTCAAATCATAATTTTTGTGATAGCCACAAATTTAGGGTTTTCTAAAAAAATTATGTGCATGTGGCTAGGGTTTCTCAGTGTAAATTTGTGGGTTATGCATTTGTTCGGCATCTTTAGACATCCTTTCAGATTCTATAACTAGTTTTCTTTTTGAAATCCATAAAAAAATTCCTGACTTTTTTTTTGTTCTTAGGTTCATCATAGTTAGGTTTTTTGCTTCAGTGTTTCTATCTTGGAAATTGTGTTAGTTGATTGTTACCACCTACCTTAATTTCTATACCTTCTCAGGGTTGACCAGCAGCCTCAGATTATGTGATGGTATCTTTGACCAACATCATGTTGGAGGGAAATCAACGATTCAATGACTACGATTACAACACCTGGAAGCAACGCGTGATAACAATATTCAAATATTGATGCCTTAACAAGATTTCTTTGGATACAAAAACACATCCTGTTCAAACTGGGTTAGATCAGGACAAATTTGATGAGCGTAACTGGGAATTCATCATGCTCATAAAAATTTCTATTACAGATGATCAGCTCCCTTGGGTGCCTTTCAAAAAAATAACTAAAGAGATCTGGGAACTCTTGAAGGATCTTCATGAGACGTCTGACAAGAGTTGAGCTTTCTTTTTGAATAATATGTTGTTTTTTATTATGATGGATGAGAAGATGTCTCCCTAGGTACATCTTACGAAGATCAAACATTTGTGAATAGCTTGAGGCTATTGGCCACAAGATGGAGGAAGAAGTTATAGTAGTGATCACACTAAAAATATTGTCCCAATCCTATGAGTATTTGATTGAGATGCTCAATGTCACTTCTAGCATTAATATGAAGTTTTTTGATCTCTGTAATAAGCTTTTGTAGTAGGATAAATAGAAGCAACAATTTTGAAGCAATGCAAGTTCATCCTCTACAGAACAGGTGGTCATCGCAACCAAAGCCTCAGACAAGAATGAAGGTAAACCTCAATCCTCCCAGTAGAAAGCACCAGCTAAACCTCCAACATCTTCAAAGTTGAAGAGTGTTCAATGCAATTATTCTCACAAGTTTGGTCACCTGAAGATAGATCGCAAGAAACGGTTGGTAGCCACACAATCTTCATAGGGAGGGTCTCAGCAGAAAGCCCTAGCTACTACACATTTTAATCAGAAGGAGTCTGCCTCCTATGTATTCATGGCCACATGCCCATCAGATTATGAGACCTCATCTTCTTGGTACATTAACTTTGGTGCCTCTCATCATTTGACACATCATCGAGATTGGTTCACAAAGTTCATGCCTTTCACAGATTTAGTAATATCTGGACGAGGTGAGGAGTATACCATTGTTGGAAAAGGCAATGTTTAGATTTCACTTGGTGGGAGGGATTTGATCTTTCTCAATGTATACTTTATTCCAAGTATGAAGCTCAATCTATTGTCAGCCAGTCAAATTATGATTCATTATCTACAGGTAGATGTTTTCAATTCGCACAAGTGCATGGTTGTTGATAGGGAGCCTCATACTATAGTTATCGTTGGTCTTGAGGATCATGGCATTTATAGACTCATTGATACAGGTGATTCTCAAGAGCACTCCATGGCATCCAAAGGTACTTCCATCAACAATATTTGACATCAATGGTATGGGCATTTGAATATTCATTATCTCTCTCAATTGGCTCGTGATAGTCTAGTTGTTGGATTACCTGAGATTCAGACACAAAATCATGGATTTTGCGGAGCTTGTCAAACTTGTAAGAAGCATCAGATTTTATTTTTAAATGGTGACACTTGGAGAGCATCCAAGGTTTTGCAATTGGTTCATGCTGATATTTCTGAACCCATGAACACTCCATCAATTACCGGATGTAGGTATTCTCTACTCTTTGTTGATGATTTCAGAAAGAAAATGTGGGTGTGTTTTCTTCAGCATAAATTAGAGTTGTTTAGCATGTTTCAGAAGTTCAAGGCCTTAGTGGAAAAATAGTCAGGTTGTCTGATAGTCACTCTTCGAACTAACAATAGTGGAGAATTTTGTTCATCAAATTTCTCCAACTTTTGTGCATCACATGAAATTAAGCATGAACTTACTACACCTTACACCCTATAGCAGAATGGTGTCATTGAGCACAAGAATCGTACAGTCACTAAGCTAGCTCGATTTATGTTGGAGCATAGAAATGTTCCAAAGAAGTTATGGGTAGAGGTGTTTTTTATTGTGGTTTATCTTTTGAATCAGTCTCCCACACATGCCACTAAGAAGATGACCCCAAAAGAAGCTTGGTCTGGATGGAAGCCCAAAATCAGTCATCTGAAGGTTTTTGGCTCTACAGCTTATGTTTGGATTCCAAATGCCAAGCACACCAAATTGGATTCCAAGACTCAAAAATTGATGTTCACAAGGTACAATGATACACATGAGGCTTATCGAATGATTGATGGTGATACTGATCATCTCATATCCAGTTGAAATGTGGTGTTTGATGAACACAGGTCATTTCAGCCTTCTTGAGTTTTGAGCCTCTAGGATTAGCCTCCACATGTTGCCAATTTGGATGTTTTTCTTCCATTAAGTTAACTTGATGGGAGGGATTTAGATGAAATTGTGTCACCCGCCCCTCCACAAGACATTCAGGATCCACATCCAGATATTCCAGCCAATGTTCCTCCTGTAGTGGATGTTGGTTCTTCTACTCTCTGGCCTAAGTGGTGGGCCAAGACCATTAGTGATCTTTATGATGGTGAACTTATTGAGGGTAGATATGCACGGAATAAGATCAATAATTGTACTACAATCAAATTTTCTCTTATGGAAAATATTCACATTATTTTTGAGCCTCAAACATATTCATGGGATAAAGGTATACCAAAATGGGAATAAGCTATGACAGATAAACATTAGAGTCTCATGAAAAACAGCACTTGGGCATTGTCAGATCTTCCACCATGGAAGAATCCCATAGGTTTCAAATGGATGTATAAATTCAAGTATAAGGTTGATGGCACTCTTGATAAGTACAAGGCACATTTAGTGGATAAAGGGTTTTCACATAAGGAGGGCATTTGTGATGTAGAGGGTCTAGATTTCTAGTGTTTCTTTCCCCCAAAGTACTTTTTACTTATTCTAACCATCCAATGGTTACTCCTCTATGTTTTCTTCCCCAATATGGATATCCTAGAACCTCCCTAAAAAATTTCCTGCTAGGTATAGTTGATTTGTTGAAGACACAAAGTTCATCCAATCTCAACTAGTCCAACTAGTTGATCATTCCTCTTGATTCTTCACTAGAACTTCCCCTAGAACACCAAACCCTTTCTTAAGATCTTACCCATACACCTAATAGACTCTTGCCTATGTTCTTGACCCATTAAAACTCCATTGGAAACATTTCCAACACTTTTGGATACTTCAACAATCCAATTATTGTCACAATGCACTAGTAGGCCTAATTAGGCCTATTCCTAGTAGGTCTATTTTCACTGTTTTGAGCCAAATCCTCCAAATTCTCCCAAAAAACCTCACACAAGACTTCTAAAATCTGAAAATTATCCACTATCCCTTCAAGAATCCAAAACCATAGTTTCTCAATGCACCTACAACCCTAATTACTACCAGGCCCTAGTTTCAGCCTTTCTTTTAGGCCTCTAGACCAATCAGTGCAAATTGTCTTCAATTTGTTCTTTGAACTTCCTTTCACCATCTAAAACAATTTGATCCTTCAAGGTGACACATTATGGATTCCATAAATGCCACTAAGTCAACCATACAAGATCATGGGTGCTCGATTACAATTCAATCTTTACCCTATCTAGGCTCACCTACTCCTAGCAGTCAGCGATAGGGCTTCACTCCAAGCTTAGGAATTCAATTTTAAGAAAAAAAAGGAAAAAAAAAATATATGTATAGACCCTAACCCATCATCCCACATGGTTTCAGCCATTTTCAACTGTGGATGCTTAGGTTAGAGCCATTTTGCTCCTGCAACTCTGCAAATTGAACTTGCAAACACAATGGCCTAAATCCTAATGTAACTCCAAACTAATTTAACTTAAAATCAAACTAATATATGAAAAATAAAGATAATACAAATAAATACACCCCCATGGGGTCAGATGACATAATATAATCCGTACACAGCCATACAGAATGCAGAAAATACTTGTAATTACAAGGATTCTCAAAAATCCATTTGTACAGAATGATCACAAAATTACTATGCAATCCAAAAATCCATTAACCTTCCAAAAATCATCAACCCATGCTCAAATACCTGAGCATGGGTAGTTACAACTGCTCAAACTTCCAGTTACAACTTTTTGCAAAAGTTGCAAAAGTTGCTCGAGCAACTTTGGAAAGTTGCTATCAACTTTTGAGCATTTTTTTCTCTTTGACTATTTTAGTCAACTTGATGCATGTTTTTCACTCCTATGACCCTAGTTAGGATACTTAGGGTCCTATAAAATACTAAAACCTCAAGTTACTCAAAATAGTAACTTTTACCATTCTAGGCCAAAATGACCATATTGTCACCTAGGAGCACTTTTGCTCTTACAAACATGAATGAACAAGGTGGGATACAAGAATCATGGACCTTATTAAAACCAAAAACAAAAACTCCTAACATAACCCTAAACACATAAAACACATCAAAAATGGAGATGCTCTGCACCATACTCCCCTGGGACAAAGAACTCAAGTCCCTTGAGTTAGGAGGTCTTCAATGGTGACCTCATGCTTCAGAATGTCTGCCTCAGTCATGCAAGTGGCCTCAGATTCAGGTATTCCCTATCACTTTACCAGATACTCTTTGTAATTACCCTTCCTGGTCTTCTTAATCACCTTGGAGTCCATTATACTTTCCAACTATAGAGGGAGTGGGGTAGGCAAATCCTTGATCCAGTCTTCTTCTCCCAACTCTGAAAGAGTTTGTTGACCAGTGTCTAAGGATGGTACCTTATAGGGGTACAGGTCCCTTGCTTTAAAATGGATGAAATACCCAAATTTGGAGGCAACTCCACTTCATATGCATTTTTTTCATACTTATGCAATATCCTCAATGGTCCTATCTTCTTCATGAGAAACTTAGTTGGCTTACCCTTAGTAGTCTTTCCTTTTTGAGGTAATCAAGTACTAGATCCCCCACCTTAAATTGTAGATCCCTCCTTTTCTTGGCTGCCTTGGTTTTATACTTCTCCCCTTGTTGTAGAGTCTTTTTGACTTGATCATGAATCTCTTTCATCTTCTTTGCAAATGATTCCCCTTGATCACTTCTCCTGTCTTGCAAACTGAGATCCCTTAACTCCAAGATCCCTCTAGGATTATCCACATAAACTATCTCAAATGGGATTTTTCCAGTACTCCTATTGATGGAGTCACTATAGGCATATTCTGCTTGCCCTATAATACGATCCCATGACTATCCATGTTGTTTAGTCAAACATCTCAGTAGATTGCCTAAAGATCTATTCACTACCTCAATTTTCCCATCGGAATGAGGGTGATAGGATAAAGAGAAAAACAAATTAGTCCCCAACATCTTCCAAAGAGTCCTCCAAAAGTGACCCACAAACTTATTGTCCCTATCACTTACTATGTTCAATGGCAATCCATGAATTCTAACAATGTCTCTAAACAATAGGCCTGCAATATGTGAAGCATCATTGGTTTGTTTGCAAGGGATGAAGTGTGCCATCTTGCTAAACTTTTCCACCACTACAAACACACTGTTATGTCCCTTTGATGTCTTTGGAAATCCCAAAATGAAGTCCATACTTAAGCACTCCCAAGGTCTTTGAGGTATGGATAGGGGTTGATACAATCCAGTGTTGCTACTTTTTCCTTTAGCCCTCTGACTTATCTGACATTGCTCCACAAAATTCCTGACATCTGACTATAACCTAGGCCAATAGTAATGCCTATTCACTTGCTCAAGTGTCTTGTCCTCTCCAAAGTGGCCTCTCAAGATTCCTTGGTGTTTCTCCTTGATTATGTTCTCCCTCATTGAGCACTGAGGTATACACATTAGGTGTCCTTTGAACAATAATCCCTCCTGCAGCATATAATTAGTAAACTCCACTTTGAATCCATGTTGGAACTTCTCACATGCCTCATAGGCATCTTTGAAATCTATGTCCTCTTTGTAGAGGCCTTTCAAGTCATTCATTCCCACACTCTGTAATTGTATTTCTTGTATCGTTAGTACTCTTCTACTAAGAGAATCAGCAACCTTGTTGCTAACTCCTTTCTTGTGATTAATGACAAATGTGTGTGCTTGCAAATATTCTACTCACTTAAGGTGCCTTTGATTTAACTTCTCTTGCCCATTCAAGAAACTAAGGGCATGTTTATCTGTGTAGACCACAAATTCTCTTGGTAGGAGATGATGTCTCCACTTTTTGAGTTCTTGCACGATTGCATATAAATCCAAATCATAGGTAGAGTACTTTTGTTTGGCCTCATTCAACTTCTCTGAGAAGAAAGCCATAGGGTGTCCCTCTTGGCTCAACACTGCTCCAATGGCTAGCTTACTAGCAACACACTCCACCAAAAATAACAGATTGAAATTGGGGAACCTAAGCGTAGTTAGTTCTGCTATCCTTTTCTTCAACATCTCAAAGCCTTGATCTGCTGTTTCTATCCACTTGAACTAACATTTGATTCCTCCCTTAATAGTGTTGAGGATAGGTGCACATACATGCCTAAATTTTCTCAAAAAAATTCCTATAGTAGGAGGCCAATCCATGAAAACTTCTAACATCCCCTATGGATCTAGGTGTTGGTCATTCCAAAATAAACTTAACCTTATCAAGATCCATCTTCATACATCTGTTAGAAACTACAAAACCAAGATACACTAGTTCAATTTTCAAGAACTCACATTTTTCCTGATTGATCATCAACTTCTCTTGGTGTAGCCTCCTCAATACCATTTCCAAATGCTTCATGTGCTCCTCCTTAGACCTGCTAAAGATCAAAATGTCATCAAGATAAACTATTACAAACTTACCTATGAAATCTGCTAGCACTTCATTCATGAGCCTCATGAATGTGTTAGGTGCATTTGTTAGGCCAAAGGGAATTACAAGACACTCATACAACCCTTCATTTTTCTTGAAGGTTTTCTTCCATTCATCACCAGTCCTAACTCTGATTTGGTGATACCCTAACTTCAAATCCACCTTGGAGAAAAAACAAGAACCTCCCAAGTTGTCTAGAAAATCCTCAATCCAGGGATTTGGGAATCTATATCTGATTGTGATCTTGTTAATATCCTTGGAGTCAGTGCACATCCTCCATTTTCCATCCTTCTTAGGTGCAAGGATAGTTGGCACAACACAAGGACTCAAACTCTTCCTTATTATCCCTTTCTCCAACAAATCTTGAATCTATTTTGCTATCTCTGCATTTTGACTTGGTGTCATCTTATATGTTTCCTTGTTAGGCAGATTAGCTCTAGGTATGAGGTCTATCTGATGACTCACATCCCTTATGAGTGGAAATGCACTAGGAAATCCATTATCCACTATTTCACGGTACCTTTCCAACAGTGCTTGTACCTCTGGTGGCATATTGGCTTTATCCTTGGTCTCCTCCTTTGGATTCACTATCACTACACAAAAGACCCCTCTCTCCTTCTTCATAACCTTTAGAAAATCCTTTCCACAAAAGAGCATCACACTAGTTCCCTCATGCTTCTCCTCAATAGGTTCTTGTAAGGGATCCATTTGAAACTTCTTTCCTTGTTTAGTAATCACATAGTTATTCTTTTCACCATCATGAATGGCCTTCACATCATATTGCCATGGATGCCCTAGAAGAAGATGACATGCATCCATGGGAAATATGTCACATGGTACCTTTTCCTTATACTCTCCTATCTCAAACTCCACCATAGTTTGTTCATCCACCACTATCTATAGCCCCTTGTTTAGCCATGATACTTTGTAGGGGGTAGTGTGAGGTATCCTTCTAAGATTCAATTTATCCACCATCTCAGTTGACACTATGTTCTCTATGGATCCAAAGTCCACAATCACCTTGCAGATCTTCCCATGTCACCTACAAGTAGTCTTAAACACGTTCTTTCTTTCAGGTGGCTCTGTAGTACTAGGAACTTTCAATAAATTCCTTCTCAACATTAAATTTTCCCCATCCAATACTGGTCCTGCCTTGGAGATTGGAGAAGTGACACTTTTTGTGTCATCCTCCTACACCAACTAATTTCTTCTTTCTCCCATATATGATGTGGAAGTCTTGTCAGGACATCTGCCCATTGTATGGCCCACTTGATTGCAATTGTAACATCTTCCAGTGAAGATAGAATTGGTCCTTCCTTGTGACTGAAATATACCTCTTGTTGGTCCTCTTCCTCTATATCCTCCTCTTTGGAATGATCCCCTATACTGGTTACTCCCACCATTATCAGTGGACTGAGTCTCTTCTGGTCTACTTGGGATTTTTCCTCTGCCAAATTTACCTCTGCCTCTGAATCCTCTATTATTATTTCTCCTACCTCTTTGTTGGAAATCATTCCTCCTTCTAGTCTTCTCCTCTACTCTCAAAGCTAGCTAAAAAAATTTGTGCATACTTTCAGGAGCCATCATACTGATTTCATCTTGGATTCATTGTCTCAACCCATTGAGGTACCTTACTACCTTTTCTACCTCCTCTTCTTGTCTTCTTTCCCTTAGGCTAAATTTGTGGAACTCCTTAGTGTAGGCACTTACTAACAATTCATTTTATCTCAAGTTCTGCAACTTCTGATACATTTGAACCTCATAATCCGTGGGTAAGAATTGTGCCGTCAACCTGATCTTCATTCTCTCCCAAGAAACTATCTTCTTTTTACCAATGGCTACCCTGTCAACTTGCATCATTTTCCACCACACCAATGCAAATCCTTTGAGTCTAGCCTTGGCGTAATTGACTCTCTTCTCCTCTAACACTTTTTTATAGTCAAACTGGTTGTCTATGGCCTCTAGTCAATCCAATAATTCTTTACCATTCAAATTCCCACAATAGTAAGGTATGTGTTCCATACTATCCTTGTTAAGGGACTTAAAGGAATCCAAGAACACTTTCTGGTCTTTATCCATCTCCACTTCTTTTCCTTTGCCAGCTGTCTCTCATGTCTGGCTTTCATCCTCCTCATCACTTTCATCCCCCCATTTAGTGACTTTCCCCTTACCCTTTGTCTCTATCAAATTGGCCTTTGCCATAGATTTTGGACCAAGTCCACTCTGGCATATTTTCTCATTGCCTTGGGTGGAATGTTGTCTACCTCGTGGCTTTCCTCCCCTTCAGACATACACTAAACTTAAAGAAATGTTGGCGCTGATACCACTCTAATGAAGAGGGTCTAGAGTTCTAGTGTTTCTTTCCCCCAAAGTGATTTTTACTTCTTCTAACCATCCAATGGTTACTCCTCTATGTGTTCTTCCACAATATGGATCTCCTAGACCCTCCCTACCAACTTGCCTCCTAGGTATAGCTGATTTGTTGAAGACACAAAGTTCATCCTGTAACCACCTGAATTTGGTCTGTCGCAACTATGGACCCTATTTTCCCTAAGTGTGATCATACCCTCGATTTATGTCCAAACGACCATGTTACTGCTTGACATAATTCTTTAAATCAATTTAATATCCTTGGTGATTTTTATCACTGATTTATATTAACTATTATAGCCATACATTTCAAATAAATTTTGACCAATCAAATCAAATCAAAATCAAACATGGCTATAGTATTTAATTATAAAGGAATTAAATAAATCCCTCAAATCAAATACCCACTTGCAATTAACCCATTCCCCTAGCTTATTTAGTTTAATTAAAAAGGCTATAGTTCTCTAATTATTAAAAAGAAATTTCATTGTTTAAATAATTAATTCCTATGTTTTCAAATGAATTAAATAAGTTTATTTCATTTATTAATATTCCCCTAAACCCCAACCTAACCTATCTCAACCACTTCTGCTTGAAACTGCATTAACAATGACTTCGTTATCAAACAAACTAGGGGCATAACAGTTTCTTGACTAATGTCGGAACTGTTGGATAGAAAGCTTTGGTTCTCATGAGCTGGATATCTTATGTTTCCTCATTTTAGAAGATTTTT
>MU225545.1:265114-280201 GCA_018584345.1 Thuja plicata
TATATATATATATATATATATAATGCAATGTGAATATAATTGGTACATAAACCAGACCAATAACAATTATCTTGGACAGTCACGATAGTATCGTGACTGTTGTATTGTTAACAGTCACGATGATTATCGTTGACTGTAACAATAGAACAGTCACGATAATATCATGCCTTATGATTTGCATTAATATGATTACAAGTTGCATTATCGTGTATTACGATTTGCTACAATATGTTTCACTAACTAATACAATGTGAACAGTCATGACTCAACATAGTAATCGCTATGTTTAGTCATGACCTTTCACATTCGTATCTTTTGGGATCAATACATATAGTCATTGCTTATTGTAGAATCAATCAATAAAAATGGCAATTGTATTATACAACAACTATTAGATTAATATATCTTCTGATCTAAATTCCTTAACAAAGTATTGAAGATGACTCCCCAATTGATCTTGACGAGATAGATCCAGAGTCTGAATGGATTGTTGTGCCTCAAAGTGATGATGATGTTGATGATTATGCTGATGATGATGATCATTATGTTGTTGAGCCTGAAGATCTTGACATGATGGAAGAGGCCAACATTTCTCAAAGTATTGTTGAAGTTAGGTCAGGGACTTTCTGAGGAGAAGCATCAGCAGGGCCTCCTGTCCCCTAGCATTTCCATTGACTACTTTTGAGTTCTTGGAACATTGTACTTAATTTATAGGATGACTTTGTACTAAGTCACAAACTATAATGTAATTGACATTTTGACAATTGTATTCATCTAGTTATCTTTTATACTATTGTGGTATGTTTTATGCAATGAAATCAGCGATATCTAGATTTTATATAAATGATGAAAATCTCTTCTCTATAATCTAGTAGTTGAACTGTATATTGTATTTACTCTCAATATATCTATGATGTGGAAATGCCCCTTTATTTATTTATTTTTTAAGTAATTTCTGACAGTTTTTTTTTTTTTAGAGTAAATCTGAGTTTTTCCCAATTTTTTCAAAAAATCCTACTCTTTTGGTTTGCCATTTTTTTACCAAAACGATTTATGTTTCTATGCTATCACCCAACATTGTCTCTAGAATACCATCTAAAGAGGAACTCTCTTAATAAAACCTTTCTTGGGACAATGTTTGTGTATCGTATAATACACTTCTATTTGGCTAAAATGAATGAATATGTTTGTTTCAACTCATTAAATGGGTCTCTTGGATTTTTAGAATCATTTAATAAAGTTCATCAATCTAAAAAATTTATCAGTCTACTATCAAATCCATAAATCATTTTAACTATCTAATATGAGAACCTAAGTCTTAAACTAAAACCTCTTCAATTAAACTTAAAATTGAGAGGTATCATTTTCATTGAAATCACTTTGAGATATGATTTCAGTTGCATCCCTTATTTATCAACCTCAAAGAAATTGGAACCTTAAATAATAACAAAATCAAGAAACATATCATCATCCTAAACATTTATAATCACCTATATATAAAAACTCATCTAATGATATCAATAGCTGAAAATTTGATTACTAAATAAACTGCTTCGAATCATTATGAATAAAAAAATTAAATGAGTTAGGAAATCATTTCACTACAAGAATCCAAAGCATAAAATTATTACAATAACATTACACAGTCACGATTTTTTAATGAAAACACTGATACGTAAGCATTGCTAATATTTGGAAAACTGCGGTCGAAAGTAAAGTTTCTGCTTCCATTCTTGACAATATTAACAAAATTATACTATGTATCCAAATAAGATTTCATGAGAAATCGTATACTAAATAGCATACAACCATATCCCAAAGTGTTACGATTCCCTGCCATGACTATTTTCTGTACATCAAAGATAGCATACATGGATATTAAAAAGTGCTGCTATAATTCTCATTTCTATCTATCTGTGGGACGTCAAAGATTTTGCAAGAACTGCAAATTTGGTTGACCTTGAGCTGGTGATGATTTTTCTACTGTACTGTTATATAAGGAAACATAAACACCACTTTTACACTTTAGTGTTGCTTGTCCACAAAATACAGGGGGGGGGGGGGGACCTGAGGATAAATAGATAAACATCGACAATAAAGCAGTCATATGCTTGGAAATATCTTTTCCTGGCAATTGAGGAAACCAAGTCCAAATGCAAAGGATTTAGTATTTCTTATATTCCACAGAGAGCAAATGAGGGAACAGAAAAGGAGGATACCTAGAAGTACCCTCAAAATTGTAAAACTATATTTGAATAGGAAAATAGCACGAGGATGGGAATTGGAATAAGGGGAAGGATTGTAAGAGTTGGGGTGGGGATGAGTCCCTGCAGCACATCGCCCCAGGTATTTAACGTAAACTTTATTGGGAAAAGACTAGTCTTGAAGAGTGAGTGACATTTGACTTGGCATCATTGAGGTATCTTTCAGCCACAGCAACATGCATTGCAACACCAAGTGGGAGAACATCTTCATCAATAGTGAAGAATGGAGAATGTTCTGCATGAGTAGATCCATATGTCTCATTTTTCATTCCAATGAAAAAGAAAGCTCCAGGTATAGCCTCTAAATAAAAAGAGAAGTCTTCTGCGCCCATGAGAGGAGGAATGACATTCAGATTATCTGTACCCACCAAATCAACTGCAACTTTAAACATATGATCATACATATCTTTATTGTTGACAGTCGGCGGATCAAATGGATATTCTTTTTGTAAGAAATCCACAGTTGATGTGCACCTGTGGACAAGGGACTGACCTACGATAATCTGTCATAACAAAATATGTCAGGTCACACACGGACATATGCTCTAGATAAAATATGGTGTAAAAGTTAAAAAAGAATTGCCATTAAAATTATGTGGCAATGTCAGCCTTTCTAGAAATCAGAATTATGTCTTTTTCCCTTTGATTATTAGAAACATATATAAATTGATATCCATATTGATACAAATTCTTGTCAGAGTTATCCTGTTGTACGTACCTCCTCTATTCTTTGCTTGAGTCTATAAAAATTCTGATTTGAAAAGGCACGAAATGTGCCACCGATGGTAACAGAGTCTGGAATTACATTAAAGGCATCACCTCCATCGAGTACAGCCACTGTTACCACCTGTGAAAATGGAAACCAGCATTAACCAAAGAAAATTACTCAAAATACAAACAAATAGCACATCACCTTCAACAGTCCAAAGATTTCATGTTAGGACAATTTAGTTGACTCACACCCACACATCAATTTGCTTTAAATAACTCCAGAACATCAAATTGTGCCCACGATGACAAATACGCAACCTATGAAACATTGCAATTAACACCACACAGTGGTAAATATTGAAACCCGTTCTTTTTACCTTGTGTGTGCACAATCAAATATAATTTTCCCATTGACGAGTGAATTTATTTTTTAATTAGCTACACTATTAATATATGGAATGAATGTCTCAATTCCAAGCAGACACAAATATAAATATTACAACATAAGCACTGCCACAAGCCTCCAATCCTGCTTTTAAGTTTGGAAGAGATTGTCTGCGTGCATGAATTTGTTTTATCTGGTTCACAGGGTTTACATTCCTAACCTTCAGTATAAACCTTCAAGATGTGACTGAATTCCATAGTTTATAGTGAACCGATGTGATGATGATCTAACCAAACACCTACAATCTTGAAATGAAAAACTGCCAGGCTCATAAATAACTCAATATTTCAAATGTTTTGTGCCACAAGATTCTCAATTAACCTCTCTCAACTTTTTTATTCCAAACTTGATACAATTAGGAATGCATTACTTATCTCTACAAACTAAGTTTGTATAGGAATGATTAATGATCCCCAACACAAAATGCATACTTATTTCAGCTTAAATGCACATCAAGTCAGTTTTGGTTGATGTTTTCTTTGCCGAATTCTTGGGTAGTAGGTGAATTGGTAAGGTCTTGGTTTACTCCCCAGCTTGGTCATGATGCAGGAACTAGGTTAAGCTCTCTCAATTATATTCTTTATGCTTACTATTATATTCCATATGCATTCTATTCTGTTCTGAAAGTATACCCTAGGGGGCAAACATTTGGCGCCGTTGCCTCTACAAATCCGGGAATGAGCGGATGAGAATGACATGGCGAGGGAACTATAATGGGGCAGCCAACGAACAAACCAGAGAGGAGTAAAGAAGAATTCTTCGAAGGAGAAAGTGCATTGACGGAAGACTACGTAAACCTCCTGAAGGCATCTATTGACGCTTACGTCCGTGGGGAAGCGCAACGTGAAGAAGTCCCGAAATTGTGGTGTGGAATACACTCGGGGTAAGTCAAGCCGTAGACCGTCTTCTGTGCCATTTGCCACAACTCTTGGCACAACACTCCATTGCCCTATAGGACGTGAGAGAACAGGAGAATCAAGAAGACCGTCGTCAACAAATATTGCAGCGGTACCAGGAGAAGCCGAAGGGACGAGGAGCGGGATGAAAGCCGTAGACATGTGTGCATCCTCGACCCCTTCAAGAGGGATAATTGGTGCCCCTAACATTAAACAAGGATAGAAAATGGGGAGTCCTTCCAGAGAGCACTACGATCAGAAGAACAAGCAGACCATAGGCAAAGGCTACGGAGGATTGCGGCGGAAACCACTGAGGGAAGTAGAAACACGAAGGCCTCTGGAAGCTAACGTAGAAGGGTTACCTGAAGCAAATGTAGAAGGGATACCCGAAGGGAACGAAGAAAGTATGGAAGGATACGGAGTGGGGCCCGATGCCAGAGGAGAGGCGGCGGATAGTGACAGAGTACACGAGTTAATAGAGAATACTCGACTCCGCTTGGGACACTTAACCCTCACTTTGGAGGGAATAAGGGACGGTCAAAGGGTGGAACCAGAGACGCAAAGGGAAGTAGAGGAGACCCAAGACAGAGATGTAGGAGATACTGGTGCGACCAAGAGTATCGGGAGGACACAGGAGCACAGTGATCAAAACAATCTGTTCGGCTCCACTATACCAAACTCAGGAATTCACACCGGACCGAGGATAAAGAAGACCATACCAATGGCGAATAAATAGAAACTGCCAAAGTTTACGGGGGACGGGAAGGAGGACCTCATGAGGCATTGCAAAACATGTGAAACAATTTGGTCAGCCAATGGGCAGACCAAACAGGATGAATGGGTGGTGCAGTTTCCTACAACCCTACGCGGAGTGGCCATAGACTGGTTCTCTGACATAGACCAGACAAAGGTGACCACGTGGGCCAAGTTGAAGAGACTATTTCATAGAGAATTCAAATTGCTTTGGGACGATAACGAGATCGTGGCCGAAATCTATAGCACGAAGCAGGGAAAGAATGAGCGTGTGAGAACGTACAACCGACGACTCAAGGAGTTGCTTGGAAAGATGGAGAATCAACCAGCAAACGGCCTAAAGAAGCGTTGGTTCGTTGAGGGGTTGAAATTCTCTCTCGGAAGGAAAATGAAAATCGTTCCTACGACATCGTACGAGGACATGTACAACAGAGCCATGGACATCGAAAGTGAGAGCAAAACCTCGCGAAAGAAGAAAAATAGATTGACCGATGATGATGATTCCTTTGAAGGGAGTAGCAATGGCAAAGAAGGATATGTACCGCGTGATGAGGGAGTTTAAAGCTATGAAGGGAAGCACGAGCAGGAGCGAGGAAGAATAATGGTGTGCGGATTGTAAAGAAGAGGGCCATACAAAAGGCACCTCCCAACAGCAGATTAACACAACGACATCGTCTAGTAGATACCAGAACAACCGGCGAGGAGGAAAAAATGATAACCATAATAACAACAGTTGGAGTCGGATTGAGTATGATGCTAAGGGTCGGCCTATGATTCAATGTTGAGTCTACAATCAGTGGGGGCACTTCACCCGACAATGCCAAAAGGAGGAAACTCAACACTTGAGTCGATGGTGTTGTCTTGGCGACCATGAAGATGCAAATTGCCCAAAGTCGGGAGAACGTCTTGAACATTGACAAGTCAGAAGAAGAGGTGTTGGCGATCACAAGGGCACAAGCCAAGAAGGCGACGTACCCAGACCCCCGTACGGAGGAGAGAGTACGGGAAGCAAAAGAAGACATTGAAAGGGAGATGATGGCACAGCGAAGAGGAACACACGAGACAGCAAGCACTTCGCTACGTATGAAGGCAGAACAAAATATCATGCGACAAGTGTTGCAAATGGAAGTGTCTATGAGAATCAAGGACCTCTTAGAAACCATGCCACAACTGAGGACGGCCATCCTGGGCCCCGTAGATGTACCTACCTGTACAACAAACCATGCGAAAGTCCCCGTAAGCCCTTCGGTAGACCCTATGTTACTGGTGGTAAATAGTGGACGACACCCCACAGTGGTAGAGATGGGCATCTTGGGGACCATCCTGACAGATACCATTGTGGATGGAGGGTCTAGGGTGAACGTACTGCCGAAGGAGACCTAGAAGAAGTTGGGAAAGCCGACACTGTGGCCACCAACGTTCAACCTGATGGGCATAGACCAAAATGGCATCAAGTCAATCGGGACCCTCATGGCACAACAGGTAATTATTGGTACGCAACCCTTTGTTCTTCATTTTGTAGTAATTCTCCTGAAAAAGAGGTTATGATGCTACCCTCGGGAGGGAATGGATCATCTCAGGGAAGGTGAACCATAACTAGAAGTGTAACACACTGTCCATGGAAAGCGGCGGAAGGAAATTTGTCATTGACCTCCGAACTCAGATGGTGAGTGAGGAGTTGGTAGCCTCGTCGAAGTTGGAGTTTGAAGGAGTTGTTTGGAGAAGATGAAGGGAAACAGCGGATGGAGCCAAATGAGGAGGGTGTCCTGGAATTAGAAGGATGTACAGAGGATGATGCAGACTCCATGAATGGCCTCTTCCATTGGAAGATGGAAGACTACAAGCTTTTCCAGCCATCGTGTAATATGTTGCAAATGGAGGAGCCAGAGGAGGACCTGTTCCCTCTGGAGTATACAATGAGGGAGATGCCCAAGTCAATGAGACTCCCGCACACCAGTTCAATAAAGATGAACCTATACGGTACCAAGAGCCCAAGATGAAGGAAACAAACTGGGGCGATGACGAAAACCCCAAGAACATATTGGTGGGGGATGATTGGAACTCTGTGTTGAAGGTCGTTGCCTTCAAAATATTCATGAAATACAAAGACGTCTTCGCCTAGACCTACAAGAATCTGAAGGAAGTGCCTCTGAAACTATAAGTGCAGCGCATTCCACTGGTGCCTGGAGCCCAACTGGTGCGGAAGCGACCGCACCGGATGAATAAAAATTATGTAGCACAGGTGAATGAAGAGATTGAACTAATGTTGGAGGCCGGCATTATTTAGGGTCCAGACCAGCAAATGGGTGTCACCCATTGTGACCTCATTGAAGAAGGATGCAAACCAGATTAGCATCTGTGTGGACTTTCGGTGCTTGGACGCTGTCACTATCAAGGACCCGTTTCCCATACCATTCACAGATAGTATTCTAGAGGAAGTAGCAGGGCATGAAATGTACTCCTTCATGGACAAGTTCTCCAGGTACAACCAAATTTCCATTGTGGAGGATAAACTGAAAACCACATTCGTGGTTGAGGACGGCATGTACGCCTACAACTGGATGCCCTTTGGACTATGTAATGCGCCGACAACTTTCCAGCGGATCATCCTACACATATTTGATAAGATGTCCGTAGGGAATTTTAAAGCATTTCTTGATGATTGGGTCCATTTACAGTGGACAAGACACTCATCTGATAGCCCTACGAGAATGTATGGAACGTTGTCGAAGAGCCCGATTGGCACTAAATCCCAAGAAGTGCAGGTTCATGGTGCCCCAGGGGAAGTTGTTGGGACACATCGTATGTAACGCCGGACTAAAGACAGCTCTGGATAAGGTAAGAGTGATTGTGGAGATGGAAACCCCTACAGAGGTGACCAGAGTGAAGTCTTTCCTCGGCCACATCGAGTACTACCGGAGGTTCATCAAGAACTTCACGCAAATCTCATACCCTTTAGATAAACGTACGAGGAAGGACGAACTGTACACCTGGGAGAGCGCATAGGGTGAAGCATTCGAAGAGTTGAAGACGTGATTGATGGGTGCCCTAAACTTGGTATTCGCAAACTGGGATAAGGAGTTCCATATTCACATGGACACCTCCAACTACGCCATCAGAGCCACCTTGGCTCAAGTGGGCGAGCACGAGCTAGACCATCCAATCTACTTTGCAAGTAGGTTGCTATCGAAGGCGAAGAAGAATTATAGTATCACGGAGAGGGAGGCTCTGAGGATGGTCTACGATGTCCAAAAGTTTCGTCACTACCTTCTGGCGACTTCGTTCACATTCTACGTGGACCACCAGCCATTGATGTACCTAGTCAACAAACCTATCATCCAGGGGAGGGTTAGCAGGTGGCTTCTTCTCTTGCAGGAATTCACGTTCACGATCATTGTGCGGCCAGGACGAAGACACGTGTTTCCCGACCAACTGTCAAGAATAAAGTCCGAAGAGCCGCCTGAAGGAGTGAATGATGATTTTCTAGATGCCCACTTCTTTCAGATAGCCACATTGCCCCCTGGTACACCAACATCGGAGAATACCTCTCGACTTCTCAGTTTTCAAAAGACATGCCACCCGGAAAAAAAAGGAAGTTGGTCTTGTGCAGCAGGACATTCCAGTTGATAAATGGCCTACTATATAAAATGGGGCCCGACTAGGTGTTGCGAAGATGTGCGATGGAAGAGGAGGTTCCAAGAGTGTTAAGGGAGGCACATGAAGGGCCTGCAGGTGGGCACGTCGGACCCGAAACCACAACACAGAAGGTGTTGCTAGTAGGGTTGTGGTGGCCCACGTTGTACAATGATGCAAGAGAGTGGTTCATAGGATGTGATATTTGTCAAAGAACAGGCAAGTCGTTGAAGAGGGACTTTATGCCCCCCAACCCCTTGCATGCCCAAGAATTGTTTGAAAGATGGGGATTGGATTTCATTAAACCCTTGAAGGCAAGTCATGCACGGAGGTGTCGATACATTGTTGTGGCAATCGAGTACTTGACCAAGTGGGTGGAAGCAAGAGCCTTATCTGATAACTCTGCATTGAGCACGGCCAAGTTCATCTATTAACAAATCATCACGCGGTACGGTATCCCCATCCAACTAACAAGCGACCGAGGAGGGCACTTTGTAAATCACGTCATCAAGTTCCTCACCACAGAGTTTAAAAATTTTCACTCTCTGTGGAACCCTTATTATCCGAGGGCAAATAGACAAGCAGAAGAAACCAACAAGATATTAATCTCGGTGATCTATAAGTCATGTGGAGTTGAACAGGAAGATTGGGAGGAGAAACTGTCGTCGGTGCTATGGGCTTACCGTATGACATACAAGGTGACGACTAGCCAGACCTCTTTCCAATTGATGTATGGCCAAGAGGCAGTGGTTTCAGTAGAGTTCATGGTACCCAACCTCCAGATAGCTACTGAGAATCGGTTGGGCGACATGGAGAGCCTAAGGGGGCAATTGTACACCTTAAATAAGCTAGACGAACAAAGGCTAATGGCCCAATGGGCAACCGAAGCAGCCCAGCAGCGCCGGAAGCTATGGCACGACAAACATATTAGGCGTATGAGATTCACTCCGAGACAGTTGGTGTTGAAGTACAATGGTCGTAATGAGATAAAGCCCGACAAGTTTAAAGCGTGATGGCTCGATCCGTATACAGTTCACGAGGTGGGAGAAAATGGAGCTATCAGATTGTCAACTTTGGCTGGTAAGCCAATCCTGGAGCCAGTCAACGGATCGAAGTTGAAGCTGTACCATGAGCGGTGGCACCGGGATGACCCAGCTTGGACCAAAGAGCGACATTACAGGTAATATAAAAAAAGATAAAAAAAAAATTTTAAAAAAATTTAAATTTAAAAAAATTTAAAATTTATATTTAAAAAAAAAACGAGGGAACTCAGTCGTACAACGATTTCCATACGACAAGGCAAAAGAGAGACTAATCGTACAGTGACCACTGTACGAGCATAAAGGCATGTACAGTGACCACCGTACTGTGGAGAAAACAAAAAACTGCACACAAGGAGATCACCATACGGCAGCAACCGTAGGAGAATTAAAAGATAGGACCACCATACGTTGGAACCGAACTCGAAGGCATACAGAGACTGCAAAAGAAGAAGACCTTACGGAAAAGAAAAAGAAAGGTGAAACACGCCTTGCACAAATTTATAAAAAGGAAGTGGGGGTTGGAGTTTAATCCCACTCGTAACTTCCATCAAAAAGCGTACATTGGGGTTAATATCTCTTGGAGAGCCAAGATTCTCATTGCCCAATTAAGGACCAATTCACATCAACTTCATTGTGAAACCGGGCATTGGAAAAGGCCTAAAGAAACCTGGGAAGAAAGAATTTGTATTTTCTGCACTTCCGGTAAGGTAGAAACAGAAAAACACTTCATTCTAGAATGTGACGCCTTCAAGGAATGTAGGGACAGTTTTAATACTCTTTTGACTGAGAATTCGTGGTTTGATCTTTTCAATGAGGGGACGGTTGAGCAGTTGGGGGCACTCATCATCAAGCTTCACAAGAAAAGGATGGAAATGAAAATTTCAGCGTGTGAGACAGTCTGTCCCATAGGCTATCTTTAGCCTTGCGGACGTTAAAACTATTTTCTTTCTTTCTTTCAATAAAGAAAGTCATCGCAAGTGCATGTAGGGTCCGTATGAGGCTGCGGGGAGATTGTGAGAGGCACGGTGAAACACAAAATTGATACCTGCATACATTTTAGTTGCAATAATCCCATCAAGTAAAGAAGAACGAAGTGAAACGGGGGAGTGACCGAAGGCATGCGCGTGTTGATCAAATCCAGCTGCGGTATTAATTGTTGACTTTCTTTTTGGGGGTTATATAAGGTTAATGGAAAGAAGTGGTTGTGACCTCAAAAATAACCTTTACTTGTTTACAATGTCAAAACTTGTAAAGATTTATCTATAGCTTCTACAGAAGCCTATTTCTAACCTTTACCATTTACATACAGAAGAACTAGAAACATCATACAGGCTTACACAAGATAGAGAAGATAACAGGATCATTGATTTGATTTGATTATGTTTGAATGACACATATATCCCACCGGAACTTGAAATTTTGAAATTAAAGCAGGCTACTCTCAATAATAATGGAAAAGTATTCAACATTTATTCTGTGCCAAACATAATTTATTAATTAGATTAAGTGAGCATAGAGTATTATCTTCCAAAACAATATCTATTAATAGCATTAAGCAAGCTAGAAACATGGTATCTACTAAAAAAACTAAAAGGAAAAGCTGCTAATTTCATTTCTATTTGGCCCATACCTACCTAGCTGCAGATCTCATGTAAAAAGGTAAGTAAAGCACCTGTGAGTCCAAGGGATCAGATTCCCGGGAAATAAGTTGTTGAAGGCTGACAATAGAAGCAGAAGCTGCCAGAATAGGATCAACTGCATGTTGTGGAATTCCTGAGTGACCTCCCTTCCCAGTTACAATTGCCTTGAAGAAACCACATCCTGCCATCAGTGGCCCAGGTTTGGAAGCAAAAACACCAGTTGGATAACTGCTGGAAACATGAATTCCAAATATAGCTTCTACATTTTCCAATGCTCCATCTTCTATCATTCTTTTTGCTCCACCACCTCCTTCTTCTGCTGGTTGAAAAATTAGGACAACAGTTCCCTGAAATACCCAATCAAGTAGTTACAAAGAGCTCAACAATGATGTTCAGACAAAATATTGAATCTACAAGCACCCTTTTTGTTTACACAGATATAGAAACTCTGGGTGTTTGGCCAAAAAAATTATCCATTTTAAGAATAAAGTAGATTCAAGTTGCACAGAGTTAGATGGTGGGAGTAACACAGTCAAAAGCTGCACTAGCATTATCATTTGCTGACTGATATAAACAAGTAGGCAGAAGCATTGAGAATTGTAGAAACCTGCAACATATGTTGCCGCTCCTGCAATATCTTTGCAGCACCCAGGAGCATAGTCACATGTGCATCATGTCCACACGCATGCATTTTCCCTGGAATTTTACTCTTGTGCTCCCACTCAACAGCCTCCTGAAAAACTTCCATTCATTAAATTAAAAACCATATAAGAAGGTTTTTATAAGCAAAAATCATTTCAAGCAACTGAAAATATTCAATTAGTGTAAAATAGATGGAGAAAATTTCCATAATTGTGTTTGACAAATTCTGGAGCTGGATAACTATGACAATGTGGTGTCCACTGGTTTCTTGGTTTTATTACTAGCTGTTGTGACAGGTTTAGAAGGCGAAATGCAACATTCCGATCACACTGGAAGCATGGTGACTCATGGGCATGTTTTCCCATTGAACCAGTTTGGTATATCTTCAATTTGATGACAAGACACGTGAAAAGAACTGGGAATTTAATATTAGTGGAAATGCCACAGTGCTGATGGAAGTTTTTAGTTCACAATCAGGTGTGAAATCAGAGCAGAGAAAAATGAATTGTCTAATTCAAGGCAAATTAAAAGCAGGTCAAAAATCCCCTCAATAATGAAGAGCATCCTTTGATCTCTGCCTAGAAATAATGAAATTCTTAGATGTGCATAAAAATGTTAAACAACTTTCCAAAAACATTGACAGCCTTGCAATTTAGAAACCCTCAAAATTTGCCTCAGATTGTTGAATAAGGTCAGAATTCTTATGAGAGGTGTGGAAACCCCACAAATTGTTGGGCAGGTAAATAAAGGGTTTAAATCAAGGCCTTTGCAAATTTTGGATCAAAATTGTTGATCAACCTCTAAGCCCAGCCATAATTGTGGAATCCTCTTGCAATCACACAAAAAAAGTCACAGCAGAGAGCAGGCGAAGTTCGCAATGGAGTGATCAGATCAGAACTGAAAAGGAGAAATTTGTAAGGGAAAACAAGTTATTTACATACAAGTCAGCCTGAATACGTCATTTCCAGATTTCAAACGAAATTAATTTCCTAGGTTTTAGAAGGGTTTTATGAACCATTTTGATGATATATTGCAAAGTCCAAAGGAATAGAATTTGTTTCATGATTTCTCTTTGAACAATGATTATTATGAAAATCTTAAGTTTTTCAAAAGTGAAATAGGAATGATGATCTTGTACTTCATTCAAGGGAATTTTATAATTAATATAAGAGTTTGTGATTCAAGTTATCCTCTTTTTCTTGCAGGAGTGGTTGTATGAGGTGATAGCAAGCAATAAAGAAAGATCGAACGATGCAAGAGTTGATGGATTAGGATTGATGATGTAATGAGGATGATCAAGAAAGATGAAGAGAACTAGCTCGAGGTGTTCAAGACAAGATCAAGGAATACAACATGACGACAATGAAAGATGATGATCAAGCGTGAACAAGGGAAGATGCAAGAGAAGCTTGAGGAAAGGAATTCAAGATAAGACACAAACCTTAAGAAGGAATCGAGACACATAAGGAACAAATAAGTCTACAAATGAAGAATGCTATCAAATCTTGGATTTTCTTTGGAAGTCCAAGATCAACAAGAACGAAACCCAGTCATCAATAAGAAGGTCAAGATATCAAGACAAGAACAATAACAATTTAAGGAGAAGATTTCCAGAACGAAGAAGATGGGGAACATTCGAAAAGATGGAGCAATTTGGGAATATAAGCCGTCACAATTAATCCAAAGCTGAACAATGTTGAGTATCAAGAGATATTGTTGGAGATGCAGAGATTTTTTTATGATGGTGAAGTGGAGTTGAGACAGAGATAACAAGACATGTGTTCTGAGGTGGTGCCTATTTATCTTCATTCAATCAAGTTACTCCAATTCAACTTGACTCATTCACAAGTGGACATGTGGAAGGCATTTAATGAAATACTATAAGCAACTTGTCATTGCTTCATCCTTAAAAGAATATGTATTCCAAAGCAATGTAGTTTTCTCATTGGATGATATTAAATATTTGTAAGCAGTGATTTTAACTAACTCTAATTAGAGGTTCCTCAAATTATCTTGGTCGTTGATTTCAAATCAATCTGGGCCCTTCATTGTAATTGAGAGGTCTATAAAAGGTTTGGCCTTCTCATTTGTAAGGGGGTTAGTCATCAATACTAGGAGAAAGCAAGTAGAAGTAGCAGTAGGAGGAGATCAGAGATTGTTGCCAAGACTATGTTCGAATTCAATATATGACTTTCATTGAAGATATGGTGAACTTTTATGTGTTGTTTCAACATGTTGCATAGTTTCTACTTCTCCAAGTTTTAGTTAAAGTTCATTGATTGAAATGGAGAAATGTGAAGATGCATGATGAATTTCTTGTTCATACCATTTGTTGTTTGTTGATTGCAAACAACCGTGCATGATTAGTCTTAACTCAATTTAAGCATAAAGTTCGAATGTGAATGTTCATTTGGATTGCGCTAGTATTGGTCATTTAAATGAATGATTACAATATGAAAATCCTTCATTATCTTTGGAGATTGCATCATCTTTGTGTATTTGTTTCATTTGCAAAGCAAAGCTTGCTTAAGTAATTCACTCATCTAAGCACCATCAGTTGATATCATTGTCCTTAGGTGTTAGCTTAGATTTCTTTAAACCCTTTCCTTTTTTATCTTTCTTTGAAGTTCAAGCCAGTTTAGCTCAATTTCCAGCCACTTTGAGGAAAAAGAGTTGATAGATTCATGAATGAATAGTGTAAGTCCCTTTGTGATTACTAGCAATATCACATCATATAAACTGAGTTGTATCCAACATAAAGTGGGCTAGTACGCATTGTAAACCTTGGGGTGGCTTCGATTAATCACACATTTGTTACATTGTTTAGCATTTGAAATTTCCTTTTTCAAGAGAGGATAGGATACTGTTGTGACGTTTTCACACCATCGCCCCATTGCAAATGGGGACCCCCTCTTTTGCAAGCAGTAGCAGTTGTGGTCTTAGGTAGTCTTAGTTGGCGACAGTTTTCAAGCCCCTTGGTCCGGCGAATGAAATTTGAGAGTTGGTTTTGGGCAATTTTGGCCTGCTGTGAAGTCAAGTCTGTCTGGTGCACGAGCAAGA
>MU225545.1:283456-304151 GCA_018584345.1 Thuja plicata
CGGCTTGTTAGGAAGCCTTGTGTGGTAATCTAGTCCGATTTTCCCTAGAATCCTTGCATCTATGGAGGTAATGCCGCTGGTAAGCTTTCATTAGGTTTGATCCCCGTCCATTTGCTAGTCTTTCCATCCCATAGGAGTAGTAGTAAGGCAATGAGTAGCTGAGTAGTGAGAGATTGGAATGAAGTTGGAAGTGATGTAAATTAAGGAGAAGGAATCAATTGAATATACATTGAAAAGCTAAGTCCCATCACCATCACAGCCAGAATCCGATGTCCTTGAATGAACAACGTAAGCCCGCCGACGTGATTACCAGCAAATCACATCAATATACCTGAGTTAGGATCCACAGGAAAGGAACCTTGGAGTGTTTACTCATGTTCTTCGTGAGTATATACTTTTCAAGAGAGGGTTAAGTGTTTGATACTCCGCATCAAGCGTTTGGTCCTATATGTTATGTAGTGGTACAAAACTCGCATCAACAGATACTTAGTATTTTATTCAGCATGTTGAAGTGATCACAAAACTCACATCGATAGAAGGTGAAAAATAAGCATTCCCAATATCAATGGAGACATGGTGACCATGGTTTTCCACTAAACAAGTATGGTAGAACTTCATTCAAATTGGCGACTACTAGTGTAGGAAGAGATGGGAATTTGACTTAAGTAATTTAGAAATGCTACAGTACTAATACAACTGTTTTGTTCAAGCCCAAGGACCATGACCTATTGTTACAATTGTGTTTCTTTCCCAGGAGTGACCTAAGTTCCAATCTGCAAACATCATTACAATGCATGCTCCAGACGTGTGCAAGTGGCATAATCCTCTCGCAAGTTGAAAAGGAGACTACGCATTTAGATTCTAAAAAAATACTTAAAAGTGGTAAAGCTATTCACTGGCCCAGGGCATAGAATAGCTCATGGATAGTTACAAAACAAACTTAGGTCTTACAGCTGCAAGGCTAGGGACAACAACTAGGTCCAGAAAGATCTATGTTTGAAATTTTCTCTGAAGTTTATAAATTTGATGATTTATTTTAAAAGAATTCAACTTATCTCATCAGTAAACTCTATAGTTTAACCATAATAATCCGGAAACCTTTGTCATCTCATGGCTTATTTTATCTGTAAATTATGACAATTTCACAGCCTAATATAATAATGTTTGTTTTCAAAAAATCAGAAGTCTAGAGAGCTATGTTTTAAAACCTCCAAAATCCTCTTTGCTGAGGTAGATCCAATAGCTGTCTTCCCCGGGATCAACAGAAAATATTCAGGTTATATTTGCTTCAGAGGAATAAAATTGTTTAAGTGATAACAAGTTTAAGAGTCTGATCCAAAAGAAAATAACAGAAACACGAGCTGACTTATTGTCAATGTGGTAGCAAGCTAAGAGGGCTTGATTATGAGGGCGACTCCATGATTAAGCATGATTGAGTCCAAGTGGTACAAGGATGGTGACCTACTATGAAGTTTTGGTGCCCAACTCCTTAAGCATCACCTGGATGCAATGAGTGCTAAGTAAACCATTCTTGGTAATGAGAAATGGGTTCTACTTCTTGTAAATCACTACTCATGAAATTTGGCTTGATGAAGATTAACTTGAAACTATGCAGTTGAGTCCTAATAAATCATCACATAATTTGCAACACTATTTGAAAATGAATGAACTAGGACGATCTTTAATGAATGGTTCATCAGGCACAACACTTGCTGATGGTTGTGCAAATGGGATAGCAACTATGTTACTGAGCTCTTTCCATTTCCCCACTGTTGCTAAACCAGACAAGTTATGGTACTGAAGCGGGCATGGTTTGTGGACAACATGCTGAGAGCATGGCCCTCCTTATCATGTCAACTTAATATACAACATAAAAATATTAATAATTTGGTTGCCAATGAATATAACAGCTGACTAACTTCTAAACCAGCACTTTATTATGAAATTGTTACTCCTGTTACAAAATGGAGACTTATTGCAAGTCTGAGGGAGATTAACAACCTACACAATTCTTACTATTAAACATGGCAATCTAACCTTAATTTCTGCTACTGGAAGTTCACGTGTCACACGCGATTATAATGTCCCCTTTGTTCAACTTCACACCACGTTGCAAGCATTTGGTTCTGGGAACTTCCTGAGTCGCTGCTGGTCTGTGTTACAATCTGCAATCCTTAATCCATGCCCAGGAAGTTTGTTTGCAGTTACCTATAAACCAGAAAGGGGTTGGATTCTGCTGTCAAGCTAAATTGCCGCTTTGAACCCCAAAAAAGAGCCAAAATGAACTGTTGACTGATATGCTGAAACTAGGAGGATGCTGGAGCATACTGCTCTAACTAGATCTGCACTGAAACTGCTAATTAGAACCATGCTGAAATCTTCATTTGAGATGCCCAAGGGTTTCCATCAACCAGTTCTTAGGATTTTCATCCTAGGACTATGTGAACAATTGCTCAAATGAAGCCTCAAGAGGAAAAAATATTTTGAATGACCTTCCCACTACCTATTTCTTGCCTAAATTGGCTTATATGTCCCTAGGGTGGTGGCTGCTAACCCTGGAGCAGTGGCTTCTAAGATGGCTACCTCCTTTACTCTTGAGTTTTTTATAATATTAATGAAAATAAAGAAAATCAGAACCTATCCTATTTCAGGTGACCACTTTTGGCCTTGTCCTAGTTGAGGCGACCATCTCTTTATTTTTGTTTTTTCCTGTAATGTTTTTTATTTTTATTTTTTTCTAATTTTTTTTTTTGCCACAATATCTTATTTCTCCTTTGTGACTCGCTGGAAAGAGGAGCATGACAAACATCCCTTCCCGGAATCACTTGCCCCTAAGCAATGCAAGTTTGGATACTCAAATATTTCCGAACCTTCCCAAGTGGCATCTTCTTCAAGAAGATTATTCCATCTCACCAAGCATTTTGTAGAACTTTTGTTTCTTCACTTCCATTCCTTGGTTTCCATAATGGCCTTAGGCTCAAGAATTAGTTTCCCCGTCATCCAAAGGTGGTAAAGTTGTATAAGGTATGAGGCATTGCCCATTTACCCACTTAAGCCAGGATACATAGAAGAAATTATGGATTTTGCACCCATCTGTAATTCTAAGTTTCTAACCAATATGCCACAGCTCCAATTCTTCATGTAATCCTATATGGTTCATAAAACTGTGGTTTGAGCTTTCCCACTCCACTCATTTGGAGAGATGACTACTTGTAAGACTGCAATCTTAGGAAAACCATTTCCCCCACTTCAAAAGTTCTCTAAATTCTTTGCTGATCAGCATATTATTTGTAATTCTGAGCTTCTTGTAAGTGTACCTTAAGGATCTTCAACAAATCCTGGCTTGTTTCAATCAAATCTTTGGCCCCTAGCACCATAGCATCTAAAATGACCAATCAACATGAGTTAGGCTATCATATCAATAAATATTAAAAGGCCTTGAAAGAAGAGATACTGATAAACATGTGGTCAATTGTATTATAGAAATACTCTCCCAAGTAGAGGAATTTGATACATGCATTTTGTTGTCCTAATACATAATTCCTTAAATATCCTTCTACCCATTTGTTAGCTATTTCCATTTGGCCATCTGTCTATGGCGGTAGCTCATTCTCTAAAGCGAGAGCATTGTGCATTTGGAACAACTCTTGCCAAAATAGACTTAGAAAGTTGCTGCCACGATCACTTACAATTGATTTTGGTAACACATGGACGACTTAAAAAAAAAATCTGCCAATTGTGGTGTCTTGTAATCCATTGCAATAGGGAAGAAATGTGCATGTTTTGTTATTTTATCTACCACCACATAAATACAATCCTACCCTATGTTTTTTGTAAGTCCTATAATAAAGTCCATGATATACTCTCCCACTTCTATTTAGAAATTGATAGAGCCTAGAGAAAACCAACCAAAAATGTTTGTCTTGATTTGTTCTACTAGCAAGTGAAACATTCCTGTACATGCTTGAACCTCTTCCTTCATGCCTTTCTAGGAAAAGCTCTCTCCAATTCATACATATGTCTTGCAGAATCTTGCATGTCATAAACTACCACTAGGATTTTCTTTTTGAACTTTGGTTCATGGGTCAGGATGATTCTTTCCTTATACCTAATAAAGTCCATCGACTACCTTAAACCTTTCATCACTAAATTTTTTGTCAAAAATATCATTGTTACTATCAACAAGTCCTTCCAATCACAAAAAATCTCATAAATGGAACATATGCTTGGCATCCTAGAGAGAGCGTCAGCCACTACATTCTTTTTCCCTTTGACATATTTCAAAATCATAAGCTTGGAGCAATCTTACCTATAATTGTTGGTGTTAATTAAGTTCACACTAATTTAGAAAAACTTGTATATTGTTATGACCCATCTGCACCATGAACTTGCCATACATTGGCTATTGCCCAAATTTTGTCAAAGTCTACATGATGGCAAGCATTTCTTTATCATAAATGGAGAAAAAACTCTCTTGTTCCTTTGTCTTTTGACTCTCAAAAGCTATGGGGTGATTGTTTCGCATTAGCACTGCTCCAATTCCTTCTCCAAGTAAAGGATGCAAACTTCATTTTCAAAATCTTCATTGCATCCATATACATGGTGGGTGTTGTGAATGTAGTTCACGTCATGACAAACAATGCAAAAAATTACAAGATAGCAAATGCTTTAGCTGAGGCCTATATTGGCATAGTGTGATAATTAGTTGTGGTGTTGTTCTTGCCATAAAGGTCCAAACTGCATTGGCGTATTGTTGTTGAATGTTTCTATCGAGGATGAGATCCTTGTTTGTGACCTCACCAATTCATAGCTCCAGGTCAAAAGTGTTTACCCCTTTCAAAAAAAAATGTTCTACTGAGGAAAGGTATGAACACATTTTTTGGACAATACGTCTATAGTCTACTCCCTCAACATGGTGATGCAAACTTGGCACTCAAATAGAATAGGCAAACAAAATATACACCAATAGTTAGGAGATTCAAATGTTAATGACAAACCATCATATGTCACAAGGCATCTTCAAGACTTTCTCCGATTTGAAGTTGTTGAATGAAATTTATGAAATTTTAATATATATTTTAAATTTAATTTATGAGATATTTACTTAATTAAATTTAAAACTTGTTATTAACAATTTGTGCAGTAAGCTTATGGATTAAACTGTGTAGATTTTTTTGTATTTTTTCTTTATATCTTTTCTTGGTCTGCAATCTTTCCACTTTCTCTCTGCAGTTCGCTCATCCTGATGATGGATCAATGAGTTTGATCCTAAATGTATCCATTCTTTTTTCATGATAAAAAAAACTCTACACAGTTTAATCCAGGAGCTTACTGCACAAATCGTTATGGACTGTGGAAATCTAATGTCTCGGATTGTTATTAACTTTTTTTCATGATACATTAAGTTGTTGAGACTCAATTCACATCACACAATCATTTTGATTCAACATGTAAGAGTGCAAAAGGCATTGAGTGCCATAGTTCTTAGGAATCAATAGAGTGTGTAGAAGCAATCAAATTCACAGGGCCCAAAAGGTCAAATCATATCTTGGATGATGAATTTGCACTCATTCGAACCACATCTTAAGTTTCACAGAGCTCATCATGAATATGATCAAGGATGCTGATATAGATCAGCTATGTTTGCAAAAAGCAAATAATGATATAGACTCAATGATAGAAAAAATAAAGGCCATAATAGCAAAGTAGAAGAATGACCCCAAAGAAACACTTTTCCGAATGGTAAAAAAACCATTTTTAATCATGGGAAGAAGATGGCCACGCCCTTGCATGGCCTTGCATTTACTTTACCTCACAATTATTACAACATAGAGATGCTTTCTTTGACTAGAAGAATGACACCATATAAAGACAATGAAGTTGTTGAAGGGTACAAGAAAGTATTCTAAAGAATCTTCTCAAATCCAAAATTGGTGGATATGTTAGGACTGAGTTTGGTGGGTCCATCTTATCACAAGGTCATGGTATCTGCACTGTTTAAGCCAAATATGAGCAAACCCTCATACATGATGGTACCTCTATGGGTAAAGTTGTATATTACTTCAGCCTCTTGAAATCAAAATTCTATCACAAGCAGTTTTTATTTTTTAATTTTCTTACCATTCTTTTATATTTCTAAGCAATACTGATTTTTTCTCCAATTTCAACAAGCTGAATGCTCTTCTTCAATTGAGTAGAATGAATCATACTCCATTATCCACTTAGTTAAGCACAATCAATTAGCTGCAAAAGAAGAAAAATATTTGATCTATGCCTATTCCAACATGTGCCTTCTATCGCAAAACGAAATTGTTAATTGGGATAAAATCCCAAAGTGTGGCAACTTGGATGCATATGTTCTAGAGCTGGCCATAGCCGCTTTAAATAATGACAAGGCTCCCACGTATGACATAGCTAGTGTGAGTGGCACTGCAGTTGCTTTGGTTCAAATGAAGTTGAACTACGTGATGACTCAAATCTAAATGCTTTCATTGAAGAGCAAGCTATAATTTTTTTATTGTATTTATTATTTAACATTTTCAAATTTTGTAATGATTGGATATTTTTGATATAATATTGAATTATCAATCATCATTGTCACTACAAGTATCATGGTACTGTTGTGAGGTTTTCACACCATCGCGCCATTGCAACTGGGGACCCCTCTTTTTGCTTTAGCAGTAGAAAACTTTACCTCAAAAAACAGCATTTTGCGTTCTCCTTCATGTTTTTCAACAATTTGCATTTGAAACTCGTTTTTACAAGGGGCAGAATTGTCAGGGGTGCTAGGATTGTGAATCCTAAGACATGGTTAGATTCCAACCTAGTGCTAGGATTTTTCATTTGCAAGTTAACTCCCAAATTCTGCAAGTCAGTTTCTTCAACTTATAGAGAGCAAGAGGATTTATATAAAATATAACATTTAAGTATAAGAAACATTTATTTCCTTTCTTATACTTTAAGTTATATTTTATATAAATACTGTTAGGATGTTTGAAATAGGTTTCAGCTCCATAGGATTTATAATAAAGATTTTAGATTTTGGGAGTTTCCAAAAAATTCCAAACTTAGCCAAATTTCAGGATTCAGCATACCTTCAACAGTTGTAGCTCCCACAACCTCTCCTCACTTTCTAAGATCAAATTGACATTGGAACAAGGATTTTCAAAAGGTTCTAACTCATTTTATCACAAATCCTTTGATTTCAACTCCATATCCTTGGCTAGCTTAGCCCAGCTCTCGCTCACAGCCTTGACAGACTTGACTACCCAGCAGGCCGAAGTTGCTCAAACTCACCTCTTTGACTTGGAGACTTGAAAGAAAGGAAACTAAGTTTAAAAGGTGAAAGAAAGGAATCCTTTGGAGGTGGCAAAATCAGCCTACCTCCAAGGATTCAAAATCCTCTAGACCCCCTAAATTCCGCCTTGTATGGAAGCTGGTGAAAACATGCACTAAGCCCTCCAATTTGTGTTTTGGGGAATGAAAACAAAAGGGTGAAGGGTGTAAGGAATAAAACCAAGGTTGAGAAAGTGAAAATCCTCAAACACTCGTGGTTTCTGCCTTGTATAGGTGGGATGCAAACGCAAATTAAAGCTCTTAACTTTGCACAATGAAGAGGAAAATGAAGATCAATAACTTGGAAATGATAAATAAGATCAAAATTGGCCAAAATCAACTAGAAAGGCATTTGAACTTGGAGAAATCAAAATCAAGGAAATTCCTTGAGGGATGGTGGAATCCGCCATCCCCCAAGGATTAGCAATCCTCCAATGCACTAAATTTCCGCCTAGAGTTCAAGAGGATTGATGGAGATGAAAGGAGTGTGACTTTCTTAATATTTAATGATAAGAACATACAATTGCCACCCTCTAACATGTTGGCCTGCTTTAGGAAAGAGAAGAAAGGGATTAATCAAATGTTTTAATTGGTTAAAAAGACTAAGTCGGCCCCTTATAAAGACATGTCTTTTCAATTTACTAATTGCCTATATAGAGAGGGAAGTAATGATTCATTTCGACATCAAACAAGAGCAAATCCATCTCTGCTTTTGGCAGCGATTTCTCCCTTCTCGAGGCAGTGAACTATCATCTTGAGAGAACAGTGGAATATCTTCCCAAGACAGCGAGTTATCTCCCTTATAGGCAGTGAAGTATCTCGAAGGAGAGAAATACCGAAGGAGACAGCAAGCCATCTTGTAAAAGCATTAGTCTCATCTTTGTCAATAATTTGAAACATCAAAAGACATCAATTTTGAGCATTTAAGGCAGAAATTCATTCAAAATCTGAGGTAAAGTGAGATGAGGAAAATGAAATCTGGGCAGGTAATGGGCCTCAGACTGCATTAAATTCCCAAAATTTGGAAGAAATTTCATTTCAAGTCAAAGGAGTGAAGGTCATTATATCAAAAATCAGAACTTGGGACTTGCAAGAAGAAAGAGAAGTTTGGTCTTAAACCAGAGAAAATCCATTTTGCCTCCTTGTTTTGACGTTGATGCAATTTTATTTCATGAAAGCTTAGGAATTCCTTTCATTTCATCATTTCATGAGCTTAATGCATTTTTCTCTCTTGGTTTTGCAAGGTAAACTTTGAAAAGGGAAGCTCGGAGAGCAAGGAGATGATGGCAAGGCCAAATTCAAGACTTCAAGCAAGGAAAGAACAAGTGGGGGCAAAGTCAAGCTCGAAGGACTTCAAATGAGAAGGAAGTTCAAGTTAACAAAGTGCAAATTTGAAGATCAAGATCAAGATGGAGGAAGAACAAATTTGCAAGTCTACAAGAAAAATCAGAGAAAATTATCGTTAACTTGAATTTCCTCTGGATTCAAGTGCATGAAGAAGTTCAAAATTCAAGTTAGCAAGTACAAGCAAGTTGAAATCATGGCAATGAGAAAATTTCCAAGAAAGAAGACGGAGAAAATTTGAGAAGATGAAGCAATTTGGGAATATGCCATCACAATTGACGGCTTGATAATTTTGAGTATCAAGAGATATTTTCTCATCACAAAATAATTGATCAAAGTCTATGAGATAAGAATGTTGAGGTGGCGCCCACTTGTCTTCCACCAATCAGAAAATTCCAGTTGCACGTGTCCAAGCACATTCAATCATACTATGCCAAGTGTACAATTTTCTCATTGGCTCTCAAAAGCATTGTCATTTTCTTAATGGCCCACATGGTGGTGCCTTCGTGTAACTAGATGATAGTGTGGCAACCCTAATTAGGGTTTGTAGTGGATCAATCTTGGCCCTTGATCTTAAATTGATCTTGGCCCTTCATTTTAATTGAACAACTATAAAAGGCCAAGGCCATCTCATTTGTAACAGTTAGATTCTAGATTCATTAGATTGAGGAGATTAAGATTAGAGTAGAGTAGGAGAGGAGACTTGTTGAAATTGTTGCCATAATGCTATCAAAGTAATTGTTGATTCATTGTTGGTCTTCATGGTAGATTACTTGTGTTGCTTTGGAGTATTGCATGGTTTCTACAATTTCTCACTTGGAGTAGATTTCATTTATGTTGAATAGAAGTAGTTTAGTTGAATGGAAGCAATTGTGTATCAATCTTTGTGGAACTCGCTTAGACCCAACCACTAGCTGCTTGTTGATTGTAAGTATGCTTTGCATGGTCGAATGACATTTATATGAACTTAACTTCGATTATTGCTTGCACATTGATATGCATCGATGGATGGTGTTGATGGAATGGTGGTAGTTTGAACATCTTACATTTACCTTAGGAGATTGCTCTAGCTTGGTTGATGTCGATGGCTAAACTAAGTCTAGTAGAGTCACAAAAACATCCAAAGTTTCTTACATTCTAGGAGTAGAATAGCTTTCCAACCCCCTGTCTCTTTGAAAGTTGTTTGGTTGGACGAAGTTAAAGTCAAGTTGATATTCATTGAATGAACAGCGTAAGTCCCTTTATGATAATCAGCGTATCACATCATAAAATTGAGTGAAAGTCCATAATAAGAAGGAGTCTCGAGGTTGTCTCATTTGATCACACAATTCATCTACATTGTTTAGCATATGAGCATCCTTATTCAAGAGAGAGTTGGAGATTTAGTGTTTCATCCTAGAATACTAAGTATTTGATTTTGTATGTTGTAGTGGAACAAAACTCACATCAACAGGTACCAAATATCATGTGTTTTCTATTGGAGTAAATAGGTTAATCACCTAGTAATGAATTACTTAGGTCCCCCGTTATTTTATTACACTTAAGCTAAACATAGGAGTGCACTTTTATATTTAAATTGAGCAAATTACAGGTCATAGCATAGGATGAAGACACTTATCATGATCTAGCTTAATCCTCATCTATGGTTCCTCTAGGGTTTTGATTTTATAAAAAATCATTCATTCATTATAATTAATCCAATTGAATCAATTCAATATAGGCATATCACTCATGTTTTTCTAGATCAATCTCTCTCTCAAGGTTGCATAGCACAATCTTGGTTTTTCCTCTTTAGATATGATAGGCGTTTTGGTTGCAGGTGGTTTTTGGGAGTTGTGGGGTTCATTACCAACTACAACATGGTATAAAAAAAAGCTGAAATCCACGAAATTACAAAAAAAGAAAATAATATTTAGGGGCAAGGAATCTCAAACGAAAATCCATAGACTAATACGACTCCTTTAGGCCCTTCTGCCATAAATCTCTACATAGAAATTTGCATATATATGCTTTTAAAACATTCTAGTTTTTCATTATTTTTCCATAAAATCAAATTAATAAAATATCAAATCAAAAATGTTGCAAGATTTTAATGTTATGCATAGGGTACAAATTGTAACCTTGCAACATGACAAAATAGCCCATGTGAGCCCCACCTCCAAGTGTCCCCACCTTTTCTCCGCCAATGGCTAAGCGATCCGAGTTGATAAAAAAAACCCACAAAATCTTCTTCAGATATTCCACCACTAAGGCTGATAGCTCTCTCTACCCGCAACACTTACCTACAAAGGAATTTTAAAGATTCTTTGCAAATCTCAATGAACAAATTGGGGAATATTCGACTATTCTAACATTGTACAACGAGAAGAATATTCCAATTGGATATAGAATATTCTATCAAGTATCTAAGGAATATTCTAATGGATTGCGCTTTTATGGCAGTCGACGTTTTTTGTCGACAAAGAATATCTCGAGAACATTCACTTATGTCATGTTGCATCAGCATTGTAGGGTCACCCTTTGCCCCTCTCTTAGCCCTAGTGTGCCCTAAAGGAGCTAATTTTTCTTTTGGCCATAACTTGGGCATATGATGTTGAAATCAAGCAAATGAGACATCGTCGAAAAGTTGGTTCCAAGCAATTTCCAATGGTGCCAATCTCATAATCAAATTTTGCTTCTAGTACATTTCATGGCTTGTTGAAGTCAGATCATTAGTTTTGTCTTCTAAACTCACAAGTTTTTGCCAATATCTCTTACTTATGTGATTCTTACAACATTCGAAAGGCATTTCAGAGCTCTTTTGTTCCATCCATACACTTTTTTTTTTCCAAAATATCCCCCAAGTACATTGCATTCAATTGTTTTATGTTTTCACAATCTAATCAATTACTTGGACGTTCAACACTAGTAAGGATCTAGTTGCATGAGATGAATTCACTTGATCTGCTTTACATGCATTGAGGATATTGGTCTCTATTTTTTTTCATTTGAGGAGCTATCATGAGTTTTTCACTCATCCTTCTATGATAATCCTAAAAAAGGATAATTTTGAGTCTCGACAAAACATTATTCTAACACATTTCAAGTGTCTTAATCTTTTGCCTTATTTGTATGTAATCAAACCTGAACAAGCCACACCAAGGGGTAGATCAACTTGGGTAACATCATTTACCATATTGTAGGGTAGATTCGTTTTAGTGTTGATCCTAGCATTGACTGTAATGTGTCGGACAATGATTGTCCCCAATCCCACTCTTTGGAATAGACTTTGGGAGATCCATGGAGACCCTCATAATCTCTATTCCAGAAGATACTACTACAAATTGTTTGATTCCCCTTTCAAATGAAGATTGCATACCCTTCGATGATGATACTTTAGAGGAGCTTGAGTATATCACAGGTCTTGCATGTTCCTATGGTTTTGAGGCTTGTCTCCTTGTTCCCACTCCATTCATTGGGACCTAATCTTCATATTTTGTTGTTCTTGATCAAATTGCCATCGCCACATCCATGGCCCCTATTGATTCAGTGCAGCAAGACATCCATCATCTTCCAACCGTAGCTACTTGGGATTCATATATATCATCCTTGTTTGTGAAGTCTCAAATTCCAAATTCGGAGGACTATCTTGAGGACATTCATCTTGTCTTTATTGACAACCACATCATTGCTATTAGCCCACCATCATCACAATCTTTGAAGTTTGTTATACATCAGCCTTCAAAGGATTGACATTATCTCATTTTAAGATGTAGACATTTGAGCAATTTATAGAGGCACACATCACTTGGATTTGTATTCCTAATTCTTCAATCTTATGGGAATGACCTCTCCAATCACCGGTGGATCTATTTCCTCCTAAGGGGATAAATGTTGCTTGGAGGCAATGGATTGTGTTCTATATTTAGGCCCTCATTTTCGCTCTCCTATTGGGGAACATCTACTGTACTTGTGTTACAGAAGCAATCTTTAGGGGGTTACATCAAGCCCTCCTTTCCTTCTTTCACTAGTGCATTTACTTTATTTTCTCTCTTTTGTAGGAGATCTTTCCCATGTGGTTTTCTCCTTTCCTGTAGTTATGAAAGATTCATTTGTTTGTACATGAGTACCTCATCAAGTCTTGTAGTCGGGACCATTCGTGCATCCATCATTTCATTCATCATTAGGTTTTCAGCTTCTCCCTAAGTTGATCTAAGGTGGGGTGTTGGAGTAGACTCATTAATCACCTAGTAATTAATTAATCATCAATTAATTACTTAAGTCCCCTATTACTTTACTACACTTAAGCTAAACATAGGAGTGTTTTTCCATATTTAGATTGAGCTAATTGTAGATCATGTTGTCTCATAGCATAGGATGGGGACACTTATCATGATCTAAATTAAACCTCATATAGGGTTCTTCTAAGATTTTGCTTTTATAAGTATTCATTCATTCATTGTAATCAATCTACTTGAGTCAATTCAATACAAGCATATCAATCATGCTTTTTCGATCAATCTCTCTCTCTCAAGGTTGCATAATACACAATCATGACTTTCTTTCTTCAAATGTGATAGGTGTTTTGGTTGCAAGTGATTCCTGAGATTTTGTCAGAGATCTAAAGGATTGGCTTCTTATGGTAGACCAGGGGTTTCAGGTGCTAAAGATCTTGTCAAAGATCTAAAGGATTGGCCCATTTTTTGTTCCACCTAGGGTTCTGGTGAAGCGTCCAACCATGTCGCAAAAGCTCTCACTGTTTAGAGGAGGATCGCAATGGCAATAGCAATTAATCTCCCTATAGCGATCCTAGAGTGACTCAAATTCTATCTTCACTACTTACAGACTGAAATCTTACAAACTAGAAGCTTAATGCAATAATATGGGACATCCACTGACTTCTGAACAAGTTTTGCGAATACTTGATTTGACACCAACCTCTTGGCCAAAAAATATCAACAACATAGTTGGTTGTGGGTGGGAAGGGAATATGAATGGTAGAAATGATATAGGCCTTAACAAGCCTTCATAAAATTTACTCTGATGATAGCAAAAGAATCAAATATTTTCATCAGTGGCTTTTCTCACCTAATTATTTAGATTCAATTTTGACTCAAAATCCAAGGTTTTTAAGCTTGAGAGTTTGTGCCACCAAACACTTTAATTATGGCTTGGTCACTCTGGTGATTTCTATATCAACCATGTCTACTACTGACAGGCGTATGAACAACAGCCCACCTCTCAAAAGATATTTTGCATGTGGAAGCGTAGAAAAATTGTGGAATTAGGCCTAATCATGGAAATGTCTCTCTTCTATTTTCACGTCAATTTGTTTCATTTGAAAAAGACATCTGCACTTGGTATCGTTGTATTTTCTTTGGCTCTCTTACTCCAAGGGTGTTCGGTGATTTCTCAAGGACTTGGCAACTTTGAAGGAACGCTCTGTTTATTCAGGACTGGGAATCCAGCACCATTTGGTGCAGTAAAATAGCAAAGGCAAATTTTTATTAAAAAAAATGCTAACAGAAGAGTCGTTGCAATTTCAACCCATTGTATTTCCTTTTTATAGTTTCAGTATCTTTTAAATTATTTAAGTTACTTTGAAAGCCGTCCCCTACCATCCCCACATTTTGAGAAAAAAATTATGTCCCTGAAACTACATCTCCTGCATCCCTCTTCTCCAAAATCTGAGAAACACAGCAGTTTATGGTGCCTTACTTTTAAAAACTTATTTGTAGTTCAATGGCTTGCGAGGCAGCCAATTGATTGGGTGACATATATGGCTACAGATGGCTTCTCAATTTGCTTTCTTTTCAGGTTGATCCCCTTTCTCTGCCTGGTTTCATTTTGCAATTAGAATTGGGGATCTCGTGCATAAGATTGCTCTTGGATTCAAGAGTATGTGTTTTTCAGTCAATGTTTTGCATTCAACTGTGTATGAGATTGGTTTTGGATTCAAGGGTGTATATTTTTCAGTTAATACTTTGGATTCAACTGTATATAAGACTGCTTTTCGATCAACTAATTGTGATACGAAAAGTCAGACTGGAAAATATACTTAGTTGAATCCAATACACATCTTCATGGGCTGTGAAAAACTCGTGCCAACTATTAGAGATCTTGTCAAGCATTTATGAAGGGCTCTATTTTCATCTGATTCCTGTGGCGACCAAGGATAATCTCAGGGACCCTAAAAATCCCAACCACCTGCTTAACACATTCCCGAAGTCTTTGCTAAGACCTATGCTTAAAACAAATAGGAGAAAGCCTTCATAAAATTAAATCCAATGATATCAAAAGAATCAAATATTTTCATCAGTGGCTCTTCTCACCTCATTATTAAGATTCAATATTGAATCAAAATCCAAGGTTTTAAAGCTTGAGAGTTTGTGCCACCAAAGCCTTTCATTATGGCTTGGTCATTCTGAAGATTTCTATATCAAACGTGTCTACTTCTGACAGCTGTATGAACAACAGCCCACCTCTCCACCGATATTTTGCATGTGGGAGCCAATTTCTTCCCCTACACATTACTCTTGCGAGGTAGTATTGCTCCAAATGACTGTTATAATTGATGACATTAACATTAGGTCAATCAACATTTCTTTGAGCTTGTTCGGTTCTGTGAGACGGTTCATTTATGACATCTATATTTTAAGTAGGAGATATTTTTCCACAGCAAGTCAAATTGTGATATTGCTATCAGGATTCAACTGTGTAGTTTTTTTGAGTCAAACTCATTGACCCATAATTCATGAGTAGTGGTTCACATGAACCACTCGTGTTCCATTCATTCTCATGAGAGATGGGTTCATGTGAACCACTACTCATGAATTATGGGTCAATGAGTTTGACTCAAAAAAACTACACAGTTGAATCCTGATAGCAATATCCCAATCTATATTTTACATTTGAAAGAAAAAACCAAAGTAAAATTTAGCAAAAAGGGCACCTGAATGGGTAGAGCATCCATGTCAGCTCTGAGGGCAACGAAAGGAGGAGCTCCGGAGCCTATGAAGGCCACCACTCCTGTCTCTGCAAGTGGCCACTTGTACTTGACACCCATTTTCTCCAGTTCGCTTCGTATGATTGCACTGGTTTCAAACTCCTCGTATCCAAGCTCAGGATTCTCGTGAATTCTTCTGCGGATGTGTTTAAGCCAATTGAAAGTCTCTGCTTTCTTTGCCATTTGGAGAATTCCCTGAGAATGTTCACTGTGGGACTGAGAAATCCCGAAGCGATCCATGGCCGGAGAATATGCATCTTGGTGGGACGGGTTCGAACCCCACGCAAGATAAGCCGAGGATATATACGAAACTAAAAATAAGATAGTAGCTGAATACCCACACGAACATCTACCCATTTTCGCAGACAGAGTGTGCAAGCAAGTACGCGCTACTTCATTTTTACTTTTGCGATGAACTCTTGCCCAAGTGAAAGTTACGTATTTATTTTTTAGTGGAAAAATGAATACATTATAGGACGGTTGGGATTAGTATGAATACAATTAATTTTGTTAATAAAGTATTGTGTGCAATTCATTTTTTTTTTCTTTTTTGTCAAAGTTATTTTTATATTGTTTGCTTGATAAAATTGTTTATATATACGAATGAAGATCGTTTTTTACATACATGATATATATATTTTATTGAAAAAATATATATATTAATAAAATTGTTTGTTTTTATATACGAATGAAGATTTTTTTTAAGATATATTTTATATTTTTTATTGAAAAAAAAATATATTAATAAAGAAAGAATATACAATATTAGTGTTTTTTAAGGTATATGTCTTGAAAAGACATTTAAAGATAAGTGTCACATTTTTTCAAGAATTTCAAGCACAAGCTCCTCCACAATAAACTTTGAAGTTTTGACTAGGAAATTATTGTATACTTAACATCATACCATCATTAAAACATTAAAATGACATGTTCCATCATGGCCTCCATCTATCATCAAGCACTACAAATGGAACCATTTATTATTGAAAGGAAGATGAGTCGACAATATATCCCTCCTAAGAAAATGTGTCATGTCATTGGTTGTTATTTCCTTAAAAGTTAAAAAGCATTGATGCAATTAGAATAAAAAAAGTATTTGTTCACCTCATTTATAAGTATGGTCATTTTTTTCGTTTCCCATTCACCATTATAGACTTCATTCCATAGGGAAGCTTAAGTGACATTTGTTACGACTTAAAAGTCAAATACAAGCATGGTATATTTGCATTTGTTTAACATAAAAATGACTTTATTTTCTCATTTTGTATATGGTTTAAATGTTGGGGTGGGGATAACCATTTGCTTGTGTTTATATGAACAATTGTGTCGAAGATTAGATATCATTATTAAGCACATGAAATGTTGAATGTCATTGTTAAATGTATCAAGATTTTATTTACTCAAATATATTATAACCAATAGTCAATAGTTAGTAGCATTAGGTCATTAACAAATCTTAAATAATAAGTTTATGATTTTTTAATTCAATATAAAATTGAATGAATTTGTTTGTTTTATTTAATATAGAGTTTTACAAGTGATATCCATTTTTTGCTCTTATTTATAAACATAACTGTTAAACATTTATATGTCATTGTTAAACACATCAAATCTTGAGAACCATTGTTAAAGACATCAATTTGTCATATACTCCTACTCGTTCTAGTCGAACAAAACTTTCAATTCATCTATGAACCCTAAACAATAAGATCATGACACTTCGTACATGACCCTACCATTAGATCAACAAAATTTATGGTAGATGGTGATGTGCTATCTATAATTTACTAGCTTGTAAAAAATCGAACATGTAAAATTAATTGCAAATAACAGCATAATTTATTGTAAATGTTGTTTAGAAATCATCACTATTGAGGATTTTGATTCTTGAAACGACGTTTTGAACCATTGATGAAGCTTTGATTAGTGTTCTCAAAGTACACGATGAGAACACTCTTGTCAACAATGAGCTTTGACTATGTAGATATGGTTACTTCAATCTAAGTATTATATAGAAATTCCTTTGCTAAATCTACCCCCTTCCAAATTTGGTATAATATTATTATATTTCTCGGGATTTCTTGTTCACGTGATTTATGATCGGGATATATTATGGAAAACCTCAATGAGATTTATCACAAAAAAAATCATTTATTCAAGAGCATCAATGTTTCGCCATAAGAAACTAGCAAAATAATAATACTATAGTTCCTTAGCTTATTTAATTTTTTCCCAGGGATCTAATAATAAGCTAAAAAATAGCATTCAAGTATATTAAGGGTCTAGTATTTTCAATTCATTTGGGTTCATTAGCTTAAAATATGTTGATCCTTAAGAGGCTCACGCCTAGCTAAGGTAAGTCAGGAAACTTTACAGGAGTGGGACATAATTGTGCCCTACAAACCAACCTCTGGGGTCAAGTGAAGGAACCTCAACCCCCACAAAAAATCTCCCTAAGGAGCAGGTTATAAATGGTACAAGTCATCTTCTTTTATAGATGCATTGTAAGGAGAGAAAACCTTCGTGATCATAAATACACCCAGACAAATAGAAGAATATTATACCAGTATAAGAAAACTTGATCAGACCCGTAAAAATTAGCATAGGACACATTGATTAACAAAAAATGAAAGGCAATATAGGCACAATCCCCGTGATTCATTAAGAGCAAATGTGCCAAGATAGGAGAGAATGCTCATTCTCCAGAATATAAATGTCACAACATACACCTCTGGCTAACAAGCCATAGAGTCTTGTTCTCAAAAACTTTTAAAACTCTGCAGATATAATTACATTTCTTAATTGACTGAAATAGAGCTCAATCACCCATCTAGTTCTAAATGATCGATCATCGACCCCTTTATAATATAGGCTATCAAGTTTTATAATAACAACCTTCGGTCATTTTGATCATACAATGATCGTATTTCTATTACAATCAATTGGCATGTTGAAGAATCAGGCATGGGTCCTTTGATATCCAAGGATGTGGACAAGTGTTTTTCCTTCATTGTTTGATCACAACATGCTTGTCAGCTGCAACTGGAAATGCAAGTGTGGTGGCCTTTGTGGAGATGAATATGATTACACGGGCTAACCGAAAGATGTGTCCTTAGACAATTGTTCATTTTTCATTAGCCGTGGGTGTTATGTGTTGTGGCATATTCCTTGAGTATTCATTGTGTTGGGTCCTCCAATAATGGGATCAAGTTACGAGACATGTATCGCGTTGGCAAGCTTTGGAGTGGAGAAGCCCTATGTAGGAGTGTTTGAAACTCTGACCAAGCGACACTTGTCATCTTCGGCGAATGCTATTTGATTGTGAAGAGAAGGCATCCCACAAGGATCTTGTGGATTCTAACTTGGCAAAGGTGTGATGCGAAGGGGGTCGAAAGGTTGACCCGCATAGATGAAGTCTACATAATGAACTTATAAGTTGGGACAATTGTACAAACACAAACAACAATATATATATATATATATATATATATATATTAATATTAATAACAATAAAATATATATTAATTAGGTGGACCAACATACCAATATAATTGATTTTGAATTATGAGATAACTCTTTTCGCTAACATCAACACTCCCTCTTAGCTAGGGATATATCTCTCCGAATATCCATGTCATCATGGAGTCTCTCAACATGACACCTACAATGGCTACACCCATCTTTGGAAAAGAGTTTATCATGGATTCTCTCAACATGATAACGTCATGGAGTATCTCAACATGACGTCCATCATGGATACTCCCATGAGTGAAAATAACACAAGCACAAGGAATTCATCACAGAGTTGCTCAATGTGATGTCGTCATCGCATCATGGCGATCACCATGGCTACTCTGAAAGGGTGATCAAACACAAGTGATGTTGTCATGGAGTCTCTCAACATGACATCCACCTTGGGTACTCCTAAAGGGTGGAACAAGGGATTTCACCTCAAACTTCTCTCTCACAGAGAAGAATGTGTTAACAAGGGTCTATACCTCAAACTTATCTCTCTCATATAAGAATGTATTAACAAGGTATTGCACCTCAAACTTATCTCTCACAAAGAAGAGTGCATTATAGCAGGACAAGGGCTTTCACCTCAAATTTCACTGTCTCAGAGAAATATACACTAATACAAATCTTCATGATGATGTGACTCCCTATTAAGCTCCAAGCACTTGCATCAACCTCCTCACCTCCTTGTACAAGATTTCCTGTAATGCTTGGCTTATAGGAACAGTTTCCAACACAACCCTCTAGAACTTCTAACTTGCTAGAGTCGGGACTGTCCTCCTCAACCTCATCCCAGATCACCCTATTCTGAATAGGTTTGCAGAGCTACCAATGTCAAATCCAGATTGACTGTTTATTTATGCAGCTGAAGAGGTTTTCCAAGGACTTTAGCACCTGGCCTTGGAGCCTACTTAGATGACATCTTCACTTCTTCATATAACTTTCTCTTAATCCCTACCTCATAGATTGCAAATAAATCCTCTGGAAGTGAACTCTCCTCTATTGACTGATCTTAAATTTATATTTGCTCCAGATGCGCCCAGAATAGGAGCAACAGACTAACAGCTAAATGCAAAAATAACTTTAGAAAGATCTATGGACAACACCAAAAGCCTTCCATCATGAGTAAATGATGCAAGAATATTTCCATTTGGCAAAACAACCATCTTTTTCAAAGGCCCAATGCAAACTCCTTGTTGCTGAACACCGTCCTCATCCACAACCAAAACATAATCATTCACTGCTAGAAGCACTTCCACATTCCTAGACATCATATATTGAGGCTCAATTACTCTCATACATAGTGGAGGCTCCTCGAGATTAGGATCGGCAAGCCTAATTGCCTTTGGAATCTTCAAATAAGTACAACTAATTCGCATTTGTAAGACAAACTGATGGGGAGGTCACCTTGCTCTCTGAGACTCCTACTCTTTTCTAGGAATCTCACCAGGAATCCTATTCAATTCAGGACTCTCTAGACTCACCCTTGAGTCTCTTAGGGCTGCTCTCAGACCC
>MU225545.1:304201-315872 GCA_018584345.1 Thuja plicata
GACATCATATATTGAGGCTCAATTACTCTCATACATAGTGGAGGCTCCTCGAGATTAGGATCGGCAAGCCTAATTGCCTTTGGAATCTTCAAATAAGTACAACTAATTCGCATTTGTAAGACAAACTAGTCCATTTACCCAAATAACACATTCCACCGCATTCTACTCCCCAACACTCCTTGCCCATACTTATCTAAGGTTGCAGAAGCTCCCTGTGGATGTTATATTGAAAGAGTGAACCATAATGCAAATTAGAGTTTCCTCATCATTCCATCCCAACCCAATCAATCTCCCTCGAGTTGATCCCACACTATAGAGGCCAAAAGAACTCCAGCATAATTAAATATTTGTAAATTACGTCTTGTTGACTCAACATACAACTAGACTATCTTAGAATCATCCCTTATTGGTCCTCCAAAAAGGGGTATAGGCAACTTTATGTCGAGTTAAATCCATCTTCTTCCAGGCCATCGAATAAATTTATTATTTTCGGTAATACCAATTGTCTAGAGCTTCCCATTATTACAATTAATGATGAATGTGACCTCTGTTATTGTCAAAGGAAGATGATCTTATAGATACAAGGACCAATTAGAATTTCAAACCATCCTCCTGCACCCCATTTCCCCTGTGTGATATTTTCCACCATATATTTAACCTCATGCACTCTTTCTACAAGTAATCTTAACAATGAAGTGATCTCCAATTTCTTCACTTTCATGATAATCATATTCTCCAGCGTTGTCAACCCTGCGACCATTATGCCTCACTAAATAGAGATGAGAAGTGTGAGCACCGGTGTCTGAGGTAGACACAAACTTACCAAAGCCTTCTCCTATTGTGGCATCCCACGCCACTGTGAAGGCTAAATCTTCCTTTACACACCCACATGACTCGCACACCACAATCCCCGTAGTGACATATGTTGTCACTATTACCTGTCACACTACAATGGCTCTTCCATTCTGCACACTTTTTCCATAGGTTTCAAAGAGGCTCTTTATTGCATACTCCTCTTCGACTATGGATGAAGATTTTGAGCTCGTTACCTCATTCAACAATTTTACAATATATGAAGTTCACCGATTGTATACAAACCTTTACTATGGATGTTACTAGAACATCTAAATAGATTGAAAACTCAATTGAAAAATGAAGAGTAGGAAGATCAACCTGCTCTGATACCATATTGAAGGATAATGATTATGTCTAGAGTTTAGTTATTATTAAGGTTAGGGTTTAATTAGATTTCTAGAAGATGTATTTAATTAATTTTAAATTATGGACAATGTTTAAATTAGTTAATCTTTAATAAGGTTGAGGTTAGGATTTATTTTGTGTTATGATTTAATGAGGATTAAGGTTCAATTAGGGTTTTGGATAGGGATTCAATTAGGGTTAACGTTTGAGTAGGTTAATGGGGAAATCTTCAAATTATGGTTAGGGTTAGGGATATGATTAAATTTTAATAAGAGTTCAATTAGGGTTAAATGATAAATATGCAAGTTAGGTTAAGGTTAAGGGTACATGAGTTAATCTCAAAAAAATTAGTGTTAGGGTTGAATTAGGGTTACCTTTAAGGTTAGTGCTCAATTTGGGTTAGGGTTTAGTAAGGGTTAATATTAGGGTTTGACTAAATTTAAAATTAGGCTTTAATTAGGGTGAGAATTAGGGATAGAGTTTGGTTATGATTAGGGTTTAAATTCCATTAGAGTTATAGGAGATATCTTTTATTTATGTTTAGTGTTAAATTATGGTTATAGTTACAAATCAAATAGGGCAAGGGTTCATTTTTAATAATGATTATAATAAAATTAAAGTTGGAATTAAAATAGGGTTGTGATTAATGTGCAATAAGGATTAGGATTAGGGGTAGGGTTTAATCAAGATTACAGTTATATGTTAATATTTAGCTAAAACCTTAATTTTAATCTAATCCTAACCTTAATTATAACCCTAAGTCTAACACCAATCAAAACCTAAAGCATTATTATGATTATGGCCTTAACCCTATACCAAGATAAACCCTATTAGAAATATTATTCTATTTGGAATCCTATCTCTAACTATAGTCTTAACCTTAACCCTAGCTACATGTCTTATAATGTAAACATAATTATTTTATTGAATCTTAATATAACAAATAATTGAAAATCATAACCCTACCCTAGCCCTAAGAGTTAAACCTAATCCTAACCCTAGCCCTAACTATATGTCTTGAAACTAGCCTTAACCCTAATTCTAAGTACCTCTCTAGCTCTAAACCTAACCATAATCCTAACAATAATGTTGAACCTAACCCAAATAAAAAGATTACCATAATTACGATTCTAACACTAATACTAACCCTAATTGAGACCCAAAACCTATCACAAATATCATTCTATTTCTAATATTAGCTTTATCTTCAATCTTAACCATAACCCTAATCATAACATTCTAATGACCCTAAACCTAAGTATCTCTAACCCAAATTGTAATCGTAATTGTAATCCTAACCCTAACCAATATATAAACTCTAACCCTAACCATAATCTTAAACCTAATCATAAATTCTAACCCTAGTCATAATTGTAATACTACACTACTTAGAACCCTAACCATGATGTAAATCCTAACCCTAAAAATAACTCTAAACCCTATCTCTGACTGGATACTTTTAATCCTAACCATGAGCCTAAGTCCAACAATAATCCTAACCCTAAGTCAAAACATAATCCAAATAATAAATCCTAACCCTAACCATGAACCAGCCTAATAACACAAAATCTAAACCCAACCATAACTCTGAGCTTAACTCTAACCATGATGTTAACCCTCGCAAGAATCTGAACCCTAACAATAACCCTTTATAATACTAACTATGATGTAAACTTTATCCCTAACCTTAACCATAATATTGATGTAAATCCTAACCCAAACCATTATCCTCATGATAAACCAAACCCAAACCCAAACCATAAACCATAAACCATAACAATTATATAAAGCCTAACCATAATCCTAACCTAAACTTAAGCCCTAACAATGATATTGACCATGAACCCTAACCATAACAATTATTTAAACCTTGACCCTAATCATAATCATAATCATAACCCTGACCATAAACCTAACTATTATTAAAACCTTGACCATAAACATAACCCAAAACCTAACCCTAAACCACAGCCCTAACCCCAATGGTAACCTTCAGCCAAACTCTAACCATAATCCTAAAGCCTAACCCTAAATAAATCTTAATCCTAACCCTAACCACAACCCTTAACATAATGTAAGTTCCTTAACCCTAACCATTATGTAAACCTAATCCTAACACTAACTCTTACCATGATCCTAGCCATGATAAAAACTTTAACCCTAACCATAATCCTAACCCTAACCCTAAACCCTAACCATAATCCTAATACTAACTCTAACTCTTACTAGAACCCTAACCATTATGTAAACCCTAACCTTACTCATAACCCTAACCTTACCCTAATGTAAATCTCAACCCTAACCATAATCCTATCCACAATCATAAATCGTAACCCTAACCTTAACCATGGATTAAATTATGGTTAGGGTTTATATTAGTTAAGCTTCAAAAATGTTGGGGTTAGGATTCAATTAGGTTAGGGTTTAATTACAATTAAGTTTCGATTAGGGTTTTGGATACGAAATCAATCAAGGTTATGAATAGGAATAGGATTAAATTATAGTAAGATTCAGTAAGGGTTATATGATAAATATACAAGGAAGGTTCAGGTTAGTGTTAAATGAGTTAATATTCAGAAAAAGTTAGGGTTTAGGTTAAATTAGGGTTATCATTAAGATTAGTGTTTAATTGGGGTTAGGATTCAGTAAGAGTAATATTAGGTCTGACTAAATTTAAAATGAGAGTTCAATTAGGGTCAGAATTATGGCTAATGTTTAGTTATGGTTAGGGTTAGGATTCAATTAGAGTTATAAGAGATATCTTTGATTTAGGTTTAGTATTAGATTATGCTTAATGTTACAAATCAATTAGGGTTAGAGTTCATATTTAATCGTGATTAGGGTTAAATTTAAGTCAGGCTTCAAATAGGGTTGTGATTAATGTATAATAAGGATTCTAGGATTAGGGCTATGGTTCAATTAGGATTTGGGTTATCTATTAGTGTTTATCTATAACCTTAATTTTAAACCTAATTCCAACCCTAATTCTAGCCCCAAGTCTAACACTAATAAGAACCTAAAGAATTATTATAATCAAAACCTTAACTTTATACCAAGTTAAACCATATCATAACTAATATTCTATCTGCAATCAATTAGGGTTAGAGCTAGGGTCACGATTAAGATTAAATTATAGTAATATGAGTTTATTAGGTTTATATGATAAATATGCAAGTTAGGTTAAGGTTAGTGTTAAATGAGTTAATATTCACAAAAGGTTAGGGTTAAGGTTAAACTAGGGTTATCATCAAGATTAGTGTTTAATTAGGGCTAGGACTTAGTAAGACTAATATTAGGGTCTGCTAAATTTAAAATAAGAGTTCAATTAGGGTGAGAGTTATGGCTATAGTTTTTTTATGATTATGGTTAGGATTCAATTGGAGTCATAAGAGATATCCTTGATTTAGGTTTAGTGTTAGATTATGCTTAAAGTTACAAATCAATTAGGGTTAGCGTTTATGTTTAATCATTATTAGGGTTAAATTAAAATCAAGCTTCAAATAGAGTTGTGATTAATGTGTAATAAGGATTAGTATTAGGGCTAGGGTTCAATTAGGATAAGGGTTATCTATTAATGTTTATCTATAACCTTGATTTTAAACCTAATTCCAACCCTAATTCTAGCCCTAAGTATAACACTTATCAAAACCTAAAGCTTTATTGTAATTAAAACCTTAACTCTAAACCAAGTTAAACCCTATCATAACTAATATTCTATCTACAATCTAATCTCTAATTGTAGTCTTAACCCTAACCCTAGCTATATATCTTACAATATAACCATAATTATTTTCTTAAACCTTAATATAATAAATAATAAAAACTCCTAACCCTAACCCTAATAGATAAACCTTAACCTAAACCTAACTATATCTCTTGAAACTAGTCCTAACCCTAATCCTAAGTACATCTCTAGCTCTAAACCTAACGTTAATCCTAAAAATAATGTCGACCCTAACCATAATAAATGTATTACCATAATTGTGATTCTAATTTGAATATTAATGGAGACCTAAAACTTATCACAACTGTTATTCTATCTCTAATACTATCTCTAACTTTATTCTTAACCATAAGCCTATTCATAACCTTCTAATCATCGTAAACCTAAGTATATCTCTAACCCAAATTCTAACAATAATCGTAACCCCAACCCTAACCATAATCCTAACCCTAATCATAATCGTAATCCTAACCCTACTTGTAACTCTAACTATGATGCAAATCCTAAAAATAACCCAAAACCCTACCTTAACCATACTCCTTATTCTAACCATGAAACTAACCCCAACAATAATCCTAATCCTAAACTTGAACATAACCCAAAGACTAAACCCAAATCCGAAACCAGAATATAACACAAAATTTAAACCGAGTCATAACCTTGAGCCTAACTCTAACCATGATGTAAACCTTGGAAACAATCTAAACCCTAACCCTAACCCTTTAGAATACCAACTCTATCCCTACCCTTAATTATAACATTGATGTAAATCTTAACCCTAACCATTGTTAATTATGTTTTGATTGATGTCAAAGGTTTATTATCGAGGTCATTTAATTTTTTGAGAATCAACTTGACCTACTTGATGAGCGTAAGCTACTTCAAATGCTTTCTTGGCTGGTTGAGCTACGTGCCTGTTTACTTAGTTGAGATACTTGCGAGCCTATCTAGTTGAGAAACTTGCTTGTGTGTCTACATTAGTTTCTAGCTTATTAGCTACTAAGTCAACTAATATTCCAATTCAAATTACTTAGCACATGTTTACAATGTAAGATTTATGTGCCATGTCACCGATTGATATGTGTATTGTGGACCCAATTCTCTTTTGGATCGATTCTTTTAAAGTCGATAATCTTATTATCAAAGGAATGGATGAAAATGGTCACGTAGCCCATGATATTATACAATGACAAATATTAAGATATGTGTCAAGACTTTCTTTATGGAATCTTACATTTTAAAATTGCTACGATTTCTTTTAGGACGTGACCGCTCATTCTTAGTCACATATTTATTATTTTGACGTGTCTTGTCCAAACAAAAATGAAACGACTCTGTGTCTTCACTTCTTGTTGGCAATGTTAGTTTTTGGATGTAAAGTTCTTTAAGTAAGGAGATGAATATTGTATTGAGTATTTTTACGCCGTAAGCGTTTTCTATTTGAAATAGGCTCGGCTAATTTATTCAAACAATGTTGTAGTCTTGCTAACAACCCTTGTATTACTATAGACACCAACAAGTGTCCAAACTTGAACACATTACCCTTATCCTAGCCAATTAAATAAATATTCGATACTTATTTAATCCGTTATCTTAACCTTATCCCTAATTGAATAATTTTACATTTATTTAATTAAATTAACCTTATCCTACCTTTAATTAAATAAATTCACATTTATTTAATTAGAATCCTCTTTATCTCCTATCCTTGATTAAATAAATTTACATTTATTTAATTCTATCTATTCCATTTCCCTAGAGTTCAATTAATTTCTAAATTAATTAAACTAACCTAGCCTATTTCCTCTCATCCACTTGCACAATCCTAAAAAGACCACTTACATCTTAACCCTTCATTTGATTAAGTAAATCACTTTGATTACTTAATTATTCCCTTTCCTCCCACTTGGAATTTAATATTACATTTAATTCTATTTGAGCACATGGCTCCTAACTTTAACCCATCTAACCTCACTTCCCTAACCTAACCCATCCTTCTAACTCAAACCAACCCACTTGCTCACTAATTAATCCTAATCTCCCACCTAATCACAAACTAATCATTTGCACAATCCTAATAAAATGGATTAGCAAACCCAAGTCAACTCTTGTCCCATCACATTTTTAATTTCAAAATTCAAATTTACCCTCCATATGTGTACTTACTTTGACCCACTCAAGTCTTACACATTTGTCCCCCTTTTTCTCCTTGAGACTTTCTCACACATGTCTGAGATTTCTTGAGCCTCTTACTCTTACACTTGTCCCTCACTTGGCATTTATCATCCCACTCCTCAAAGTTGCTCACACATGCATGAGAAAATCATCCATTTTGAATGGTTAAACCCTAATCGACTTGGCCTCCACTTCGCCTCCACCTCATTTCCACATCATTGATCTTGTGCAATCCAAGCCCTTCATCCAAATTCAAATTTCAACCATCCATTTCTCTCAAAAATATATACTAGCACTTGCACCGATTGGAGGTGCAAGGGAATCGCCGATAGGTGTTTGAGTGGAAAATGTAACTGAATCTTGACATTCTCAAAGTTAGTGTATAATAGTTTAGATATAGAAATATGTGTAGCCGTTGTTGACAGTGGTGTACTTGTTTTTGGTAAACCCATGCAGTTATGTAATCCACTGACATTTATTTGGTAAAATAGCATCTATTTTGGATTGGTCAACCGAATCCATGGTTCAACCAAATGCTAAAACTGAAATGTTTCAGTTGTGAATATGAAATGCTTGATAAGGCAAGCATATAATTTTCCAATATACTTCACCATCAAATGAACAAAGAAATGATTTCCTTGATCCATCATGTTTATTGATGTACAAGTTCATTGAGGCATTTGTATCGTCACCTTTTAAGACTGGACAACAATTAATTGATGCAAATCACGCTTTCCCAACATGTCAAGCTCATTTAGGTCGATACTATTAGCAAGCCCCATTTGAGACAGTAGCTCCCACTCATGCATTTGTATATTGTCTTCTCTATCTATTTCACTATCACTTTCATTTTCCTCTAGAATTTCATCTTCGTTTTGAGCAACACGATCAACATGCCAAACATGATATTTTGTGTATCCATACGCTTCCAATTACTAATTATCTCATATTTGGAGATGCCTATATCTCTATCTATTATGCATAAATGCTTATATAGAAGAAGCTTGCTCCAACAAAACAACTCAAAATTATCAGAGTTTTCTTCTGGATGACATAAAACCTTGGATACACTTGGACTATTGCTTTTTCTTCTCTATCACGCCATTTGCTTCCTTTGGGATTGGCAGAATACGTGTAAGATCTTGCTGATTCAATTAGTGTTACTAGTTCTAAGTGTGCTGGACGATGCAAGTAAGCTTGTATGTAGGTAGATTGTTTCTCACTGCCATCGATTGTTTGTTTGATGCGGGGGAGCACTTTTTTACCCACATTTAGTGATATGAATTGTCGATTGCAAATCACAAGAGGTAGTTTTTGTAACATATGGAGAGTTTCTTGTGCGCTTATATCTCTCTCTGAAATAGTCTCAGCCATGAACTTCTGGTATGCTTTAATGGTAGGAGCTTGTTGGTTTGCATCGACACTAATTCTTGTGAGCATATTAACATAGCTCTCTGACTTTTTTTCAGCCTTGGATGCATACTTGGCAATGTACCTGAGAACAAGAAGTCGCGAGGTGACAGACTGACAATCTATATTATCCCTCCATATAGAGAGCATATGTCGGTTATGGATGTTTAGCATGTCATCATTTCTTGATGGTTCATAGGATTTCTGACCCGATTCATTGCATAGTAATTGGGATTCTTTGCATTCTTTCCAACAAGCTTTATATCTGCATTCTACCTGTCAACCTTTCTTACGCATGCAAGTCCTCTCAGTACATTTGGTGTGCCTCTGCACGCGATTTACCAATTCTTCATAATCAACATAAGGATTCCCAACAAATATTTTAGTTGTGTCTAGCAAAGCACAGATCATCAGTTGGGGATCTATGTATCATGTTTCTAATTTCAGATTTTGAGTGAGGGTTCCAAGCAGTGACATATTTGTCAAAGAATTCTTTAGCTCTATTTACTTTAGTAGGGTTCTCCCAGTCTAGTGTATCCATGTTTGGTGCATTTTTTATCCAAATGAAACCATGGATGTGTGCGGACCCTTGACTTTTCCATTCATAGTGGTACCAGTAATTAAATGCGCCCATTAGTTTCTTGATCACCTCCTCCTGAAAGATAGTGAAATAATGATGTAGGTATAGAGATGTTGTGTGGGGGTTTCTAATCACATTATCCATGTGTTATTTATTGGTGAGGAAGGAAAATGTGTCATTTCGTGAAAGGACAGCTTGAAGATCATGTCATTTTGTATTAGCTACACTTAATGTGAAGAACAATGTCGAAGAGCCAATTTTATCTGTTAGATTAGTGCGACACTTATTCTAGTATGAGCGTGTCCCTTGCAAGGTAGAGCTAAAATGCATTAGTTCTTCTGCCAATTGATTGTCTTGGAGGTTTGTTAAGTGGGACCGAAGCTCTTCATTAGTGGCAGGTATATTGTCTTCGAATTTCCATTTAATGAAGACTGTTGCAAGAGATTGGCTATGGTGGCGCATCATAAGGTTTAGAAGGAAGTACCTAAAGTGTGGGTGTTGACCAAATCTATTATCATGAAAGCGCATGTGCAAAGCATATTCATGAAGCTGCACTTCTCTAGCTCGAGCTTGCAAACGTTGTGCATTTCCATTTGGGAATAGAGTGGGAAACACCATGCCAAATGAGCCCTCAGTGGTGTACTCATTAATGGGTTATGAGGCTATGGGTGGCCATTCAAAAATGGTGTATGTTTGATGTTCTAGTTGAAAAGATTCTTTAATGATTTGTAGCTCACATCATTTTTTCGGTAGTTTTACCATAAACAATGTCTAATATTCTCGGTCACTTTCTGATTCACTATGCATGTTTTCAAACTCAATGTTTGTTGAACTTGGCGCACTGTCATCACTGTGAAGCGTATGAAGCAGTCCTTGTTAGAGTAATTAGTTAGTCTCTTTACCCTTTTTTCACTTAAGCTGTCTCTTAGGTGCATATAATTAATATTTTATATTAATTATATTGCGCAACCTAGTCTTTCTGTTTAGGGTTTGTTCACCTTTATAGGCTGGACTTTGTAATGTTTTTATCATAACTTAGAGAATAATATTGTGACTCTTCTTTTGTGCATCTCTAAGTTCTGCTTTTTCATTCTTGTGCTTCTTCTTTGTATCAGGTTATTTGCATGCAGGTGTATTCGGGTTCTGTGGATTTGCATGTGTCAAATCCTACATGGTATCAAAGCCACCCTGCCGCTGCCTGGTTTGAAGGTTTTTGAAGCCACGATTCGAAGACGACAGCCACAGCTTCTCTGGGGTTTTTTCTGTCACTCTGAAGGAGGCACCATTTTTTGGAGTTGTTTGAGCAAAAATGGACTCCACCATTATGTTCAGAAGGCCTGGGAGAGTTGAAATACATATAAAGTTTGACTATTTTGGTTATAGTGACCTTAGGCAAAAATTTTGGCCTATTAGGGTTGTACGGGCTCAAAAATCGAGGCAAACAATAAAAAAAATTAAAAAAACATTTTTTTTAACAAAAATTTAGCACTGCCAGTGAGCGCCACTGCTGCGCCGCCCACACGCTGCCCCCGGCCCGCGTGCAACCCTCCAGCCACCGTGGAGCCACCGGGAATCACCGCCACTGACGCGCCGCCCGACCGCCACTGTTGCCCCGCCAGGCTGCCTCCGCCGCTTAGCTCAGCCACCACCTCCGCTGGCACCACCGGCCACCGGCCACCCCGCCCAGCCGAACGTCCTGTGACGCCCATACGGCCGTCAATTTATTTGCCAGGACTGTGTTTTTTCAGAGACCTTGCTGTTTGGGGGTACCTGTGTCATGGTCATCTAAACAAGATTTTGGACAGGGTCATGCATTATAGGATTCTATTGCATCCCCTTCCCAGGTCCCTTGGATACTGGATTCAAGTGCTTCTCACCATATGGCGTCTTCTCCGGAGATCTTCTCTTCTATTGAGTCTTCTCCCATTCCCCACATTCTCATGGGGAATAACACTGTTATGCCAGTCTGTGCGAAAGGTTCTGTACGCATTCAGGATGGCACATTCAATGATGTATTGTATGTTCCATCTTTATCTGCAAACCTTCTCTTGATTTACCAGATTACACACAGTGGATCAGGGAAGACAGTTGAGTTCATGCCAGATTCAGTCTTCATCTGGGATAGTACGACAGGTGGCATTGTTGCTACAGGGATAGTTGATCATTCCACCTGTCTCTACACCTTTTCATACTTTGGTCCACCATGTCCATCATCGGAGCACAAATCTCCTCTTATGCAAGAGCATCATGTGGGACAGTCAGGTCACTTGAACCTCTGTGTTGTTCCTAAGACCCCTACTGTGACTGCCACACCACATATTGTTGAGGTTTCTTCTCTTCAGCAGGACTCTTCTTCAGCACTGCCAGACCCTCCAGCTCCATTCATTGAGCCACCAGGTGTAGTTGTTGAGGATTCTATAGAGGACACTCATCTCCTCTCTCATGATAGTGTCAGTGTAGGATTTGAGAAATACAAATCCACAGAATGCCAAGAAAACCTGCATGCAAATAACCTGTTACAAGAGAGAAGCAGAAGGAGGAAAAAGCAGAACTCAGAAGTTACTCAAAAAGTGAGAGCAAAA
>MU225545.1:318299-337621 GCA_018584345.1 Thuja plicata
ATTAATAATTAATAAAAGAATTAATTATTAATGCACCTAAGAGAAAGCTTAAGCACTAAAGAGTAATAACTTAATTAATTAAATCAACATGATTTAATTAATAAGCAAACTAAAAATTACTCTAACAGTCAGCACACCTGTCATACCACTTGCATTGGGGATCCCATTTAAGGTTCCTCATGTCTACTCCTTTGAGCATCAGCTTGGCCTTCCAGTGACACCTCTTCAGTACTCACTGTCTTTCACTCCTTTGCATTGGAGTCACAGTGGTTTATTCATTGATCCAGGGGTTCTTTCATTCTGGGGGGGCTTTGGAGCCTCGACCCTCTCTCTCGAGGGGGTTGGCAGGATGCATTGTACTCATGGCTTTGAGAGAGTCTCTTGAAGTCATTCTTTGTCTTTTGCTTGCTTTTATATCTCTTTTTGGAGAGGGGTTTTTCCCACTGGGTTTTCTCCTTTGTCTCCAGTTTACAGAGATTCCCTTGTATTGGGTACCTGATCAGGCCTTGTTGCTGGGACCCTATTTTCCTGCTTTCATAGTTGTGCTAGGTTAGCTTACCTCCTGAGCTTCGCTTAAGGGGGGGTGTTAGAGTAATTAGTTAGTCTTTTTACTCTTTTTTCACTTAAGTTGTCTCTTAGGTGCATATAATTAATATTTTATATTAATTATATTGTGCAACCTAGTCTTTCTGTTTAGGGTTTGTTCACCTTTATAGGCTGAACTTTGTAATATTTTTTTCACAACTTAGAGAATAATATTGTGACTCTTCTTTTGAGCATCTCTGAGTTCTGATTTTTCATTCTTGTGCTTCTTCTTTGTATCAAGTTATTTGCATGTAGATGTATTCGGATTTTGTGGATTTGCATGTGTCAAATCCTACAGTCCTGAGATGTCAGTAGTAGAATTAGGTAGTAGTGATAATGCATAATCATCAATTAGAACATCGTTGTAGTAAGGGTCATACTTGATCTTGTATGCTAGTGCATTTTGAACATGATTTCTACAAATGTAGAAATCATAAGCCTTCCCAGGTGTATTAATTCTATGAATTATTAATACATCCAATTTTTCAATCCTATGTGGAAAACAGTTTGCAATTTTTTTTTATATCTTGGGGGAAACTGATTGTGTGACCACTATATTTGTATTGGCCACCATGGGCATGAGTGACTTGCAATACTGGATTAACACGTGCAATGAGCATCTCTTCTACTTGTGTGAGAACCCTCAAAATAATTGGTTGTTCAAGTGGGTCCATATTGTTTGCTAAAGAAGTGATGTATTCCTTTCTCGACAATGCATCTCCTACAAGTGAGGTCGGTGTTTGTAGAACGAACATGCATACTAGGGTAGCGCTCCTTACATATATTACATGTATGTAACTTTGAAAGTGCATCTAATCTAGCTCTAAATGTCTTAGTTGTCTCTAAAAAGGAAGAGAACAAATTGATATCCATTCCAGTAAGTGATAGTGGATGTGGAGCATGTAATGACTCTGACTAGTTCTATACTGGAAAGGCAACAACAAGTTTTGACTTTGAAGGTCAATACTGTAATTATTTATTATTAAAGCTCCTAATCTGAAGGGTTCTTGTTTGTAGTTTAAGAGTTTTACCAGAGTTATATGACCAATGAATAACATCTAATAGTTATTCTGAAATATGCAAGAATGCTACTTTCTAACAATTGTTTTTCTAAATATCACAAGGTGTTCATGTGCCTTTCTGTTTTCAAAGTTCTTAATATATGGAGAAATACATTAACACAAGTGATTAATGCCACTATTATTAAATAGTTTCACCACATGAATAAACCATTACAATCAGTAAACTGACATTTCTCCAATATATAAGGAGATGATAAGCATGCTCCAACCAGAGAGAGAGAGAGAGAGAGAGAGAGCCTTATTAAATTTGTAGTTTTCTTGGATCTTTAACTTTTGATTATTGCAAACAGTTCTATTGATTTTTGCAAGTTGTTTTTCAACTGAGTTATCGGTACTTTGGCCTTCAGTTGATGTGTGATGATGCTCACAGGAGTTATCAAATCCTCTCCTCTCTGCCCTAGAGTTTTTTTGTCTTTTTCTTTCATGCTTTCAAAATCTTGATTTGTTTATGTTGTGGCAGTAAGGATTTTGACTCTGTCTCCTTATCATTTTTTAAGGTTAGATTGTTAGATAAGTTTTTATTACCTAGTTTGATTTGTTTTATACGTCACATGTTACATCGAATCTAATAAGGTCAGAACTTGCACAAAATTGAGGCCTACATCGATTTGTTGCGACCGCGAAGACGAGTCTAGCTTCGGCAACTTTGTCATCTTGTTTGGTGCCATCAAACAGGAGTGGATTCTCTCATAAGAGTGTCGGTGTAGTGTCGTTAAGTGAAGTCACATCGCCCATAAATTTAAAGATTGTAGCTCAGGAAGGAGACCTTTCTGCTAAAAGGGGAGTTTGCCTACAGGCTGAAAAATCCATGTCCTCAGCCCCAACTATTGAACGAGAATGGATTCATAATTTGCGGATCATAAAAAGAACTTAATATGTTATAAGGCTCGCAAAGCTTTTTTATATGTGGCTTGATATACTTGCAGCTCTAGAGTCCAACTCTTATAATAGTTACCTAAATGATAAATTACAGCTTCTATGGGAAATGATAAACAATAAATCATATTTTTTTTCATTACAGACAAATTGCAACTGCTATGGGTAAATGGTAGATGAGAAATCATTTTTTTTTCATTACAGATAAATTGCAACTGCTATGGGTAAATGGTAAATGATAAATAGTACTTTTTCAGGTAAGATTTTGTTTCGATATGTGTTAAGGTATGCTCTTATTATTTTTTAGTATCATAATGTGTGCATTTAGCACTTAACTAAAAAGTAAATTTGTTAAATTAGGAAAAAATATTTAAATACTTGTAATAAAATGAGCTCATTCATCTTCAAAAAATGTGCTGCCTCTTCCAAGCTCATTCATCTCACACTATGGGGATAACGAGCCAAGGAAAGGATAGTGTAGGTGGCTAACGGTGATGACACCTGCTACCACTATCTACGCACAATGTTGCTGGGCCTTCTCAACATAGTATGAAGGCTCTCCTTGACTTCCCGCGGTGATCTTTAACCCGATACCCCCTACTGTTATGAACACAACTCCTTACTACAATCACGCAGTGATGCGTCTTCCCTCCGATGCAATGTCTAAAACTGGAGGTAACCTGCTCGCGGGCTGGGAAAGAGTTATGATGTTTATGCACTCGTTCAACCTACAACACTAATGATCACCAACTGCTAAACCAGAATCTCTTCACGCAGCTGGAAGAGTAACTCCACTCACGTCCAATATCCAGTGCTCCTTTCGTGTGTTGAGGATGCCAATGCGGTGCTGGGCACCACTATCAATATCGTTTCCTTATAATCACCTATGCTATGAATGGACACCTCTTCACCAATCTCCGCACGCAAAGTCAGGAAAGTGCTGATGGATGCGATGAAAACCACAACCTAGAAACCACAGAGTGCATTGAAGAAAACCAGGTGCGTGAGACAATAAAACTGCATGAGATAATTAAAGCTTTGTACGGTACCGAGCTCACTATGGAGGAAAATCCTATCGACTTAAAAATGAGAGCCCTCTTCCTCATTCCATAAGGATCTTTCAACACAATGTTATGCTGCAAGATTGTGAGAAACTACATACCCTCAAAAACAACATTATCAAGCACTTAGTATATTGGAGGCTTGCATTGCATATTTGGTGTTGTAGTTTATTTTCTTATTCTTCATTTCATCATATTTACATGCTTGTTTTTCCATATCATTTGAGGTATATGTGATAATGTAGTAATAATTTTAGTTGCTTAAATCTCGCCCGAACAAAAAAAATGCAAATGAAAAAACTAATAAATCCTGCCCAAATCCCACCCAAGCATATTATAAATTTTATTTTTTTTTTAAATTATTTCAAATCCGTTGTGTATATTTTAGTATTATTTTAAATAGTATTTTAATTTTGATTTTTTGTTTTCTTGTAGGGATTTAGCCCCTGGTCATAAGGGAAACCAGGGGATCTGCTAAAAAATCATCCCCCTATCCTTTAGCCAGTGGTCATGTGGGACCCAGTGGATGGCCTTTAGGGGCTTAACTTAGCCCTTTTTCCTCCTTGCAACTCATAAGGCATTTTTACTAAAACCTCCATAACTTTTGCAAAACAACTCCGATTTTGACGATTCAAGAAGCATTGGAAACATGACTCAGCCCTATTTCTATATTTGTAAGACAATCTATCAGATTACTCATGGAAAATCAGTTTCACTAATTCAAAATGACCCTTTTATTTGAACTTCAAATGCTCATAACTTTAGCAAACGAAATCATTTTTTAACATTTTTTTAAAAGCTATAAGAAAAACATAAGGAATCTATTTTTGCAGTTAAAATGGGCTATAAATAATATTTTTTGTGTGTTTTCATCACATTTTCAATTCGGGCTTAAAAATAAACCTTCACATTTGGGTTTGGAACTAAAACAAACAAGTTTTTTTCTAAATCCCAAGTTCACGTATACATTCTCTCCTCTCGCACCTTTGGGTGACCATGAGTGCACAAAAAATATGTGATCTTGTTTTCTTTTTTAAGGAGGTATTCTTGGGGATTTGATCACCTCAAGGGACAACCTCATTTCTCGTATTTCAGTGGAGTATAGATAGCGGGAGGTGAATCCAAAAGCACCTCTCTTGGAAGTAGAATTTTTTCACTCTTGGCTAAGCCCCAAAAAACCTTATATCTTTGGGAAGAGAAAGTGGAGATTTGGGTTACCGTCTCCTCTTGGTTGTTTGACATTATTCTCTTTCATCTATGGATTTGGGCCTCACATACCTTGTGTATATTGAGGACATTCCCTAGTTGAGCTTGTAAATCCTAGTTGAAGCTTGAATAAGATTGTTGGTCAATTTGATGTGCTTGAGTGTTTAAAATCACCTTCCCCACTTGAAAACAAAAGGGGACACATAACTAAATTAAGCCTTATAAATTGTGTATTGTGCATAGTTTCATTGTGTATTTTGCATATTTAAATTCAAAAATTCAAAAAAAGCATAAAATTCAAAAAAGCAAAAACATCATAAAACTTAAAACTCCAAAAAAAAAATCAAAAAATCAAAACATTGCAAAAAACAAACAAACAAGTCTTGTTTAAGTCTACTTTTCCTCTAAGTAAAGCTTTTGTCATCTCCACATCAACCTACTTCTTCATCATCATCATACTTCTTATCTTATTAACCCTTTTAAACATTCTAATCATTCGTCCCATCCACATAAACCTTCCAAATCTATCTACCTCTTCATCATCATCCCTTTCATTCTAATCAACCTTCTCAATCATTTCAATTATCCATCATATCTCAATCATTCCTGATCATCCTAGTCATCATCTCCTAATAATCTCCCTAATCCAATCTAGCCATCGATATTCTTTTAACCATCTTTAATCAAAATATACATCCTAATCATATTTAATCTTCATCATTCTATCTTAATCATCCTAATCATTCACATTCTTCTTAATCACCCTTATTCATCCTATCATCCTTTATCTTCATCCTCATATCTTAATCATCCATAATCATCATAGAAATATTACTTCTTCATCCTAATCATTCTCTTTATCCTAATCACTTCATCTAAGTCATTCATATTCTTCTTAATTATCATAATCATATTTCATTCTATCTTAATCATCCTAATCATTCACATTCTTCCTAATAATCCTAATCATTCATCTTATCTTAATCATCCTACTCAAAATTCATCTTCATCATTTTATCTTAGTCACACATAATCACCCCATCCTAATCATTCATAATCATCTTTAATAATTCATCTTATCCTAATAATTCATAATCAGTCATTTAGGGCCCTAATACTAATCAATTTGCCTATTCTTATCAAGGTCCTAATCATCCATTCTATCTTAATCATCCAAATCATTTCATCACCTTCCTAATCATTCAATCAAGATCCTAATCCTCATCTAATCATCTTCATCCTAATTATCTTTCATAATCAACATCAATATCCACTTTCTTAATCCAATCTCATCATTCAATTCAGTGTAATCACATCATCATAATTCTAATCTAATCTCCTTGCCAACTTCATATCATTCCAACGAAATCCTAATTCAATATATATATCCCCTTCATCCAAACCAATCACACATTATTTATTCACTTGTCTTCTTACATCCCTCATCTATCTTTTAAACTTTATCCATTTTCAATCCATATCTTTGTCCACATAATATTCTAATCCAAATCCAAAACCCCTCATATAAACATCATGAATATGGATTGGTTTCAAAAAATGATTGAGGAATTTTGAATGCTAAACCCCAATCCTCCAACCATACCTCCAATCCAACCAACCTATCAATCACATCCATCCAACTCACACATGCCTCATAATAATCCAACCCCTCACTATTCATATCTCTCACCCCAACCCAACTACCAAGCCAATCCCATAACTCCATATCCATATACCATATCCCCATCCATTCTACCTCACCACATCATATTCAATCCCAATCCATCTCCCATTTCTTATCCTTCCTCCACCTTTGACAAGGGAAATCCCTCATATGACTCCCTCCATAGCCATCTTACCCAAGAGATTCAAGAACTCCAATGCATTGTCCTTAGCTTAAAAAATGGGGGTCAAAAGAATTTTTTTTCTTCCTTTTAAGACATATTTCCTTCCCAATTTTTCCAAACCCATAGTTCTCATCTCCCATTTAATCCCAATCCTCCATCTAATCCCAATCTTCCACATAATCTTAACCCTCCAAATCCTACACCTTCCCCATACCACAATAACTTTTTCATTGACTAGATCCAAGGGCTAGCAAAAAAGTATACATCCCCAAATCAAGTTGTGCAATCCCCTCAAATCAAGAACCCACCACCATCACCTCCAAATCAAGATACATATAAATCTCCTAAGTCTCATGATCCATTCATCCCTCCATCCACCCAATTTTAAGCTTCCATCTCCTCCATCACATCACCCTCACAAGTCCAAACATGTCAAGACCTTTTTCTAAAGCATGCTAATATGGATTTCTCTTCTCCTCTAGATCTAAACATCCCTCCATATTATGACACCTCTCCATCTTATGACACCTTTCCATATGAAGATCCTGACCTTCCATATCAAGATCCACTTATCCTCCTTAACCCACCTCATGATCCCATTCCTAATCAAGACCAAGACATCCCCTCCACCTCATCCAATGATCCGCTTCCATCTCAAGATCCACACATCCCTTCCATTCCACCACATAATCCTCCCCAAAGTCAAGATCAAAGTACCCCTTAAAATCCATGTCATGATCCCAATCCATGTCAATATCCTATTATCTCTTATAACCCCCCTCGTGAGCCTAATCCTCCACATGATCCTAAACCTCCACAAGATCCCATAACACCTATCCAATCTATCCATGAACCCCATTCACATGGGTCTCATCTTGTTTTCAAAATAATAAGTATCCCATTGGAAAAAGCATTTCTCAAGATGTTGGTATACCTTCCATATCCAAAATCCCTCCATCTAAACTCAAATGTTCCCATCCCCCTATTCCAAATCCATTTTGGGCCCTTATGTCCAAAATTCCATTCCTTCCTCAGACACATCCATTTTGGGTCTTTATGTCCCAAATCAAATGCCTTCATCCTTTACATCCATTTTGGATCCTTACATACATCCATCCACCATATGAAAGTCCACCACTCCATCACCTCCAATCCCCAAGAAAGATCAACAAAGGCACACATCCTTTAATTATTTCCAACATTTACCCTTCATCATTCTATCCATAAACTCTCCACACCATCCATTGTCATACACCAATACCTTTGCTAACGGAAGAAAATCAGATGTCAAAGCTAAAATGCATAAAGCTAAAAATCCACAAAAATACAAGGATAAACATGTCCCATCTAAAAGACAAGTTCAAGAAAAGAAAAATATGATCCAAAAGCAAGAAAAATTCAAAAGGCCACAAAGGCCCAAAAAGAAAAATTCAAAAATCATGTGGATTTCGAAGCTACTTATTGAAGCAATGTTTCTCAAAGAAAAATCCAAATTGGCGTACAACTTTGCTAATCCAAAAGCTTCCACAACTCATAAGTCATCCAATCCTCTATCTTCCAAATCTATTTTGGGCTCTTATGCACCAAAATCCTCTATCATAAGTCCATCATCTCGTTCTTATATTTTGGGTCCTTATATCCCAAAATCCAAATTTTATCCTCCATCTCCTTCAAAATATCCTCCTCTACACCTCCATCACCCTTCAAGGTGTGTTCCAATGATGATCTTCCCAACTCCCTCATCCATTTATTCACAAGTCTTCCAACCTCCCATCCATTATCCACCAATCCTTCCCTGCCCATTCACCCCATTAATCCAATCCTATGCATAAATTATTATCCCTCCCCATCCCCCCATCTATTTCATCTCCCTTCCCACCATTATACCAACATCTATGAGCATATATCCAAAATTCCTTGGTACATTATAAAAATTAAATAGAAATATCAAGGAATACCATCCATGTAACTAGATGCTTGAGTCCTTCCACCATCTTCCTCACATATCCATTGTCTTCTAAATCCACTTACACATCTATTCACTTATCATCATTCCCTTGCACTCTACATTTGGGGGCAAGCTCCATCCATATTATGCTACCTTACATATATTCCACATACCTCATCCACCATTCATCATCCTATCTAAGTACATTATCCTTTTCCCATCTTTGATCTTGACTATCATATTCATTTCATCCATCCACACCCTTCATGTTCCTTATTTCATTATGCATCCACTTTCACATATTTGATCTTGACATACATACCCTTAATCTTATATTCCTTGTCCTCTTTATTTCTTCTATCCACAATCCTATATAACTCCATCCTCCTTTCCATGTCTTTGATCTTGGTTATCCCATGATTTGCCTCCATTCCATACTACCTATTCCATCCATATCCTCCATATCATTATACCCTATCCTATTCATATCCTCCATCTCATATCTCATATCCAAATATATCCACCTTTCATACCTTTCACCCACATAAAACTAGAGGGACTAAAAAACAATACATGCATGCTTTGGACAATACAAGCCTGTATTCCCTCTATTCATATCCTTTATACTCTATCCATCCATCTCACTCACTTTAATCACCATCTCTCCATCCTTCATGCTCCCATGGGGGAATTGTTTGGAACATAGTCGTTGGATCCTACTCCACTTATTCCCCATCCTTTAGTCCTCCACTCACATCCCTTATACACCATCCTTCCATTTCATGCATCCTTTATCCCCCATCTTCCCATCCTTCATTTTCCTATTGCTAGTGTGAGGCATTTCACTCATTTTCCACATAGTTCTTGGATCTCCATCCTTTAATTCCATATTACCTATCCATCCATTCCATCCCTCTATCTCCTATCTAAGAAATCTCTCAATCCTTCCCATCCTTTACCATCTCTTGGTTCTCCCTTGTCATTGGTCCCAAATTCATGCTTTATCTACCATCCAATTTCATTCTATCTAATCCACTTATCTTCCTCCCATCCTCTCCAATTCAATTCATTTATTCTCCTTTCATCTCATCCAGTCCTTTATCCTCCTTTCATCTATTCATCCATAAATCAAAAAATACAAAAATAAATAAAATCCCTATAATTCAAAAATCCCAAATCAGTCCAATCATTTGCAATCTAGCACATAATCCTTAATCAAATCATCATCTTGATCCAAATCAGCTAATAATTCATTGATCACACTTTTCATCAAAACATCATCATGGTATGCATCTATCCCAATTCTTTGGATGTGCATTGTTCTTATGATTAACATTGTCATCCTCAATCAATCAATCATAATAAATCAATCAATTAATCCATTTTTATATTGACTAGGGGAAAAATGTTGGTTTACTTTTGGTTTATGCGCATGCTTTCTTATTGCTTGTATGTGTTAATATTTTTTGCATTTATCATGGTCTTTTCATCATATTGTAACAAGGAATCATTGTCTTCCATATCATGGTGTCATAGGGCATATGGTTGTATTTGATCTTTCTTTATCACGTACTTGACACCTTGTCATCTTGGTTCCTCATACCTTGGTGCATAACGTCAAGTACAATATCAAACCTAGGTTTCTCACACCATTGCAACATTACTTTCTTCTATTCTTCCTTCATCATCCCTATCCTTTTCCCTTTCCTTCCACATTCCTATCCATTTCGAGAGCACACTTGTGTTCTCTGAACCTACCTGTACTCTTGAGGGGGCATACCACTCCTTCCTCATCCTTCCATGACTGGGGCATCATGCTTCTAGTCTTATCCCATTTATCCACTATTTTTATTCTTCTTTGATATAATATCATTTCATGATGCTACATCAAAGAGTGGAAAAATGTAGACACCAAAAAGTGTCCAAACCTGAACATATTACCCTTATCCTAGCCAATTAAATGAATATTCATTATTTATTTAATCATTTATCTTAACATTATCCCTAATTAAATAAATTTACATTTATTTAATTAAATTAGCCTTATCTTTGTGCGTGTGTATTTGGGAACCTGTTGAAAAAGACACAAACACTTAATAAGTCATTTTATTAGCTCAAAATGTTAGATAAAGCATATAAAACCCACTAATATTGACCTATTGCCTTCTAACTAGGAGGAGTGTGATTAGTAACATATTAACCCTCATAATATGCTACAATCAGTGACAAATACAACCTAGCATGAAGGATTTTTAGTTAAAAACAAGCTAAAAAGATGATAAACAAGCATTCTAGCTCTAAGCATGTGAATATTTAACAATGAACAAGCATGAAATAATAAGTTAAATATGATTCTAACATTAATCTAGCAGCATAACAATGCATTTACAATCTAAGGTGAAGGCTCTTTTACTCTAAAAAATGGCTTCTATTTATAGAAGAATGGGAGAGAGAGGGGGGACAAAGTGAATTAATGAGTTGAGAGACTCATTAATGGAGGTGTAAGAACCATTAATGCCCAAGGCATTAATAAGGCATGGGAGAGACATAGGCTTAAGACATCTTTCATTAATGAGACATTAATGAAAGTCTTAAAGAAGCAAGGGAGGGTGTAAGAGGTTGGCTTGAGAAAGTGGACTTTAAGGAAGTCAAGCTTGAGAAAGTGGATTTTCTCAAGTGGGATGAGTTGCTAAGCATTCCTTAATGGAATGTGATAACATTAGGAGGTGGGTTAGGGTAGAATTAGGATTTAGGATTAGATTAGTATGGGTGAATGGGTTGAGAAGGGTTAGAACCCAGGGTAGAAGTGGTTGAGATATGTTAGGTTGGGGTTTAGGGGAATATAAATAAATGAAATAAACTTATTTAATTCATTTAAAAATATAGGAATTAATTATTTAAACAATTTAATTTTTTTTAATAATTAGGAGATTATAGCCATTTTAATTAAATTAAATAGGCTAGGGGAATGGGTTATTTGCAAGTGGGTAATTGATTTAGGGATTTATTTAATTCTTTTATAATTAAATACTATAGCCATGTTTGATTTTGGTTTGATTTAATTGGTCTGAACTGATTTAAATCATATGGCTATAATAGTTAATATAATTTTAGTGATAAAAATCACCTAGGACATTAAATTGATTAGAAGAATTATGCCAAGCAGTAATAGGGTCGTTTGGACATAATCGAGGGTATGATCACACTTAGGGCAAATAGGGTCCATAGTTAGAATAGACCAAATTTAGGTGGTTACATTTGCCCCTCTTTGAATTGATGTGCGAGCAGCGCATTGATTCAAAGAAAATTTTTGATTTAGACTTCAGAAAGATTGAGAATCCCGTTCTTGGTTGTCGAACGAAATGTTGATGAGATCAGTCTCGCACTTGATCGAACCAAACTAATAGAATTGATTTTGAACTTGGTTGTCGTCCAAAGATCAATAAAAGATTTTAAAGATACCAATTCTGAACTTGGTTGTCATCCAAAAATTGATAATACTGATTCTGAACTTGGTTGTCGTTCGAAAAGCCAGTATGAAGCTGCTAGGAGCTTTGATAAAAATCTTTTAAAAATGAGGAAACATAAGATATCAGCTCATGAGAACCAAAGATTTTTATCCAATAGTTTCGAATTTAGTCAAGGAAAATGTTATGCCCCTTAGTTTGATAACGAAGTCATTTTTAATGTAGTTTTGAGCAAAAATTTAATTGATGATAGTGTGATCATGCCCCCTCGGGAACGAAATTGAAGGAAAATAAATAAATCCCTCAGTTGAAAAGAACATAACACTTGCAGGAAGCGGTAGGGCAAGAAAGAGTGGAATAGAAGACGGTGTGTTTAAAAATAAACACACGATTATCAAGTTAATTACGTGAAAATATGAGTGATAAGGCTGATAAAATGATGTTTAGACCGAGGTGTATGGTAAAATGTGCAGTATTTACCAATGTGGGGAATAAATGAAGCAAACCCATAAGTTTTGAAACTGTCACAAAAATTACACGGTGCTGCTGAAAACATCGTGGATACCTTCGATTTGGTTCCCGATTGAGTAAAAAGAGAATAGAAATGAACTTGGAGTTGTCCGGGAAGAGTTTCAAAAGCCCTAAATGTCTCAAAAGACCCATATAAGCCTCCAAAATTACCATTTCACTATTCATTTTCACTTTCCTCTATAGAAATTTAGAGAGCTCTGCAACAAAGATGGTAGTCCCTGTGAGGAAGCACCATTTCAAGATGAGCCATCGACATCAACGACCAACCGACTACCCACCACCGATAAGTGCTTGATAAACTACCCTGTGAATTTTGCATTTTTATGAATTTTAGAGCTAGTTGAAGTTAGGATCGCATCTGGGATTCTGGATCTCATCCTGTCAATCTCGACTCGCATCCGATTTTTCCCGGATCGTATCTGGTTTTTCTCAGATTCTGCATCGCATCCGGGTTTTCCCAGATCACATCCAATACCTTAGGTTTAGTCTTGTTTACTATGAAATCCATCAGGGGGTCGCATCCTGTTTGCTTAGGATAGCACCCCACGTTTAGGATCGCATCCCATTTTTCGGGGATCGCATCCCGTATATGCAATCACATCCTGTATTTCTAGGATCGCATCTGGTAGAAGACTTAGATTTTTTTAAGGTTTTGATCACTTTGCATCCTGCGAAATTTGAATAACTTTAGCAGAGTAGGAGTCTACTCCTTTTTGTAGACAGGATTATGGTGTGTGATTGTGGTGTCCAAATCAGGCCTAGTTTGAGGTAGTCGCATTTTGCGGCACTTATTCTACATAGGTTCTTGCATTGTCTGGCCAATTGTCAGATGAGGAGCAGACCACCGTGATCCGTTGTGGATTGTGTTCCTTAATGGGTTTGCCTGAGATTGGGGTAAACCGTGGGTTGTTGACTGCTCTGGTCGAGAGATGGCATTCTGAGCACAACACCTTTCACTTACCCACTGGAGAGATTACTGTGATGCTGAAGGATGTCTAGAGGATACTCCACGTTCTGATGGTTGGACATGAGGTTTTCTTTGAGTCCAGAGCTGGCGTAGCGATTGGGACTGCGCGCAAGTTCTTTCAGGATGATACCATAGACAGGAGATACTTGTCATGGGATTATATGGTCGATCACTATGATCGATTAGCTGTGTACTTAGCCGAATTGGTAGGCGACATCCTCATGCTGGATAGAGGTCAGCATGGATTCCTGGTTGGCTGGGTGAGCATGGTCGATCAGATGATTGCCCACCATCGATGTTTTGCTTTGGGGAGCTGCATATTAGCACACATGTACAGAGAGCTCCATGAGATTGTATATCACCATACCTGCAGCATGATTGTCGGTATACTCATTCTTCAGATTTGGGCCCGGGAGCACATCCTTGTCACATGGCCAATAGTAGATAGGCAGAGGGCACCTGAGCAGCCTTATGTATATATGTATGCCGACCTTTTACAGTAGCCCCATCTGGGCAAGGTTGAGTATTGGCGCCGTCTTTTTTATGATATGACCGAGGTCATCTGGCGACCTTATCTAGACTGTGAGGTGTGGACATCTGATGCTCAGTGGGTACCATTTTTGTGTCAGAGTATATATTTGATTGGCCAGATGAGATATATCATAGAGCACTTCCTGATTACCAGAGTTCTGAGGCAGTATGGTTAGCGACAGGGCCATACAAAGGATGTTGCAGTTTATGCTCGTACCCGTGATGAGGCACCTCTATGGGGTGCACAGCTGACTTATGAGACTGCATCCCAGGAGATACAAGACATGGTGGTAGTAGATTGGGACCTTCATCCAGATGTAGAGGATGTAGGTGTTTCAGATGGCTATGCTGTCGAGATGCTCTAGTATCCCTTTCCGCGATTCACTGTGCCTGAGGAGATCATTCCTCGTATAGAGGAGCCACTTGATTATGATCCTGATGATTGACCCGTCAGGGGTATAGGAGATGCGCAGAGAGACAGGGCTCTTGGGAGACATGGGGGCCATGACGGTGGTATAGATGGTGGTAGGGACGACAGGCATCCTCCTCCGGATGATGGGCCCGATGGAGATGACAGAGGTGGTGGCGGAGAGGTTGTGGATACAGGTGGTGCCAGCGGTAGTGGGCAGGGCAGACGACAGAGATTTAGATGCCAGTGGTAGTGGGCAGGGCAGACGTCAGAGATTTAGATTTGTAGCCCCACGGTGAGATCCTGGTCCACTTTTGACCAGGGACTAGTAGAGGCAGCGACAACAGGGGCCACCAGAGAGGCCACAGGATCAGGATGCAGGCCGAGATGGAGATCCTTTGTCGAGATGTGAGCAGGATAGGGAGAAGCTCTGAGCTTAGATTATAGCCTTGGAGGCCAGAGCCATAGAAGAAGAGTCAAGGCTGGCTATATCAGATGCCTTGCTCATAGATAGGGATAGGCAGATGGAGAGACTATGGTCAAAGAGGGATGCACAGGCCCGCACAGCAGTCCATCAGGGACAGAGGGCCACCTATTATTATGCCCTATATCACCCAGTAGTACTAGAGGGACAGAGAGCTCCTACATTTTCTTGAGTGGCCTAGTAGTCAGAGGGGGCCATGCCACCTCCATTAGCGCCTTTTGCACCACCTCCTCCTCCTCCTCTTGAGAAGGGAGAGGGGGCGGGACAGAGCTGAGATTTCTGTATCTTTTTGACAGGCATATTTTGAGATCATACATGTATATCTGGATCCTGCTGAGATCCCCACTTTTGTATATTATATTCATATATATATATCTGATTCTTTTTTTGGCATACTGATACTCTTTTATGCTCACTGACACACTTTATGCTTTCTGATACTCTTTATGCTTTCTAATACTCTTTATGCTTTGATTTGTACCATGTTATGATGATATGTATCAGAAACAGTTTCTGGATTCTGACATGTTTTATGAGCTCTTTCTGCTTTCATAGATGTGGTAAATGTATCTGTTTTTGCACATGTGATGATATCTCAGTCTCGTGATGAGTTAATTTTGCAGATGATAACATCATTTTATGATTTGGATGTTTTGAGTTATTACTGAGATAAATATGTTATAAATGATACCTATGTGAAAATGCAAATGTATGTTTCCTTTTTTTTTATTTTTCAGTTATGCAAAATATATGTATGGATGTATTTAGGATGAAAAAGTAAAAATGCAAGACATGGATGCTTTGATTTTTGTATATTCATGTTTCTTCTTTTCAATGAATGCAAAATGTATGCTATGGATGTGCAACGATATTTGATATCAGTAATATAGATGATGTAATTAACTTGATGTTTAGAAGAAGATAGAAAACCATTTTTGAGCTTTAAAATTTTCTTATGTTGTTATTTCTGTTGATAAATGCATCATGCAAATTCTAAATGCATCTATATGCAGACTCTTAGGACTTGTCACTAATTTAGCAAATATTGCAACATTTTTATCATCATTGGGCGCTTTTCAGAACGGATACCATCTGATAGTATAACCATCACTAATACCCACTGATATTATGAAATTATGAATACTATGTTTTATTGAAATGTCAGAAATAGACTTAGGCATCAAGGCATAGAAGATAGGATAACAAAATAGTCATCTTCCTTTTAATATACCAGATTCTGAGTAAGGCAAGATATTGGACCCGCAATGACCTTGAAAATTCATATCCTTGGGTACATTATGATTCGTATACCTTAGTGAGAATCTGGATCAGAAAATAGACAAAAAAATTGTTTCAAACTCACCATAGTTTACACATAACAAAGATCGAGATATATGCGGCTATCCACCCATAGTGGCAGCTCTTACCATAAACATCTAAGTTAGGTGAAATTTATGGGATCATATGAAACAATCACCATACGCAAAAAATCAAGAAAACATTATGCCCCCTATCTTTGCGACTCTTTGTCTTTGCACAAATGTCATTGAGCAACTAAGAGGACATAACAAATCATCAATTGAGAATCAATCAAATAAAATTTATGATTACTTAGATGCCCCTAGTTGAAAACATCATCAGGACATAAAAGAATCATAATCAAACCATTAGCAAACTGTGTGGGAATTAATACTTTGTTTATCCATATGTCAAACACAGTAAAGATTCATCAATCAGAAATTTAGAATATAAGCAATATGGTGGTCCATGTCTGTGCATTGGTAGGATAATCCGTTCATGTCTGCGATCCAATACGGTTTTGTAGGAATGTTGTGAATGTAAATTTCATGTCCCATGTTTTGCAAAGACACCCTTGTTTTGAAAAGTGACATTGTTTTGCATGTGTCAAGAAAGATTATATTCGTGAGAAAAACCATCCTAGAGAAACCTAGCAACCGCAACTGACTACGCTAGCAAAGATGCCCCCAGTGCAGAATGACTTATCCCTAAGACGTAAAGATAGACAAATCCCAAGCGATGACAAGATAGTCATGTAAGAAAATGAAGTTAGTGTACAAGCATAGACAAAATTATGAAAGCCTAGTATCAGTAGTACATTGATAGATGGAGCGCAGAACACAAGTGACGCCTAATTGCTAGCTTTTCACCACTTGGCAAGATGTTTTTCTTTCTTTTTGCTACCAAGATGCCTGTTTTACCAGGTGCTCATCAAGGCACTTTCCTTTTTCAAAATTTTTGCTATTTTTTTTTTTGAATGTTTTTGTAGTATCAAGGCGCCTGTTTACCAGGTTTTCACCAAGGATACCCATTTTGTAGGAATTTTTCCACTGTTTTTGGATTTCTTCAGGATCAATTTCTGAATGTTTTTTGTATTTTGCAAGAACTATTTGTTGTACAGGCTCTGCTAGCCGAACATTAAGCATAGAACTGCTTCAAATGTAGAGTGTTGATAGGATCTGGAAGAACGTCTCCCTCAGGTGTAGCTAATTGATAAGCTCCAGTCCTGAAAGTAGCAGTGATAACATAAGGTCCTAGCCAGTTAGGTTCAAACTTTCCTTTCTACTCCCTGTTAGGATGGTTCTTAGGATTCTCCTTGAGGATGAGATTTCCTACTTCAAATTGGCGTGGTTTGACCTTTTTGTTGTAACCTTTGGACATACGTGCTTGATACACTTTGAGGTGATCAAATGCTTGTTGTCAGCGCTCATCTAGTAGGTCCAGAGAATTTACCCGATCAATGTGGTATTGCTCATTAGTAACTAGTCCTTGTAAAGATATTTGCAAAGATGGGATTTCAACCTCAATAGGTAATACTGCCTCAATGCCATAGACTAGAGCAAATGGCGTGGATCCAGTTGGTGTTCGGATGCTTGTTCTAAAGGCCCATAGTGCCAGATTTAGTTGTAGATGCTAGTCTCTGCCAAACTTGCTTACAGTTCTGTGTAGAATTTTGAGAATATTTTTGTTTGATGCCTCAGCCTGTCCATTACCTTGAGGATAATAGACCGAGGAGCAATGTTGAGTGATATGGAACTATTCACAGAGGTCATCAATGTCTTGATTTTTAAATTGGCCCCCATTTTCTGTCACAATTGAAGAGGGTATCCCATATCTACAAATAATGTAGTTCAGAATGAACATAGCCACCTGTTTTCCAATGGCTTTGATTAGCGGCACGACTTCAACCCACTTCGTGAAATACTCAATGGTCGTAATGATAAACTTGTGTCCATTCGAAGAGTTGGGATATATTTGTCCAACCAAGTCAAAGGCCCATTGCTGAAATGGCCAATGTGTTATAAAAGGTATAAGTTCTCTGGCAGGAGCATGAATAAGGTTTCCATGTGTCTGGCATTTAAGACATGCTTTTGAAAATTGAATAGCATCTTTCTCCATGGTAGGCCAATAATAGCCTACTATGAGCAGTTTCTTAGCTAATGAAAAGTCGTTCGAGTGTGACCCACATACACCTTCGTGGACATCTTTTAATGCTAGATCAGACTCTTCGAGTTCTAAACACCAAAGAATTGTACCATCGAGACTGCGTCGATATAGGTTGTTAGTTATGAGGTCGTAACGCGATGTTGTCCTAATCAGGGATCTTTTTCATTTCTAGATAGATTGGCAGGAATGGTTTGGTCAGAAAGGTATGCAATGATACTGGCATACCGAGATGGATCTGGGTTATTCAAAGCACATATTACCTAGTATTTAGGGTTAGCAAAGGCAGGATAGGATATTTCTTCCACCAAGAAGTCATAGCGGAATTGATGCTCCTCCAGTTGTAACATGGATGCCAAGGTAGCCATAGCATCTACAACTTTGTTCTCTGATCTTGGTATCTGTTGGAAGGTGACGAAGACAAAGTACTTATTCAGATCATCAACTAGTTGTTTGTAGGGCATCAACTTTTCATCTTTTATTTCATACTCCCCATTGACTTGATTGATAATTAGTTGGGAGTCACCATATACGTGTAACTCAATGATCTTCTATTCTATGGCTAGTTTGAGGCCATTGACCAATGCCTCATATTCTGAGATATTGTTGGTGCATGGAAACATTAATTTGAAGATTTGGGAATCTTGTATCCTTATGGAGTTATGAAGAGAACCCCTTCTCCAGATCCTTGTTGAGTGAATGAACCGTCAAAGTACATCTTGTTAAGATTGCTAAACTACAATCTTCCCAAGAACACCTACATGCATAGCTATTACATAAACAGAAGCAAAAGACAGAAGATAGAAGGATCTATGGAGGCCAAAAAGCCAGAGACATCATGTGCTCAAGAAAACAATATATTGATA
>MU225545.1:339491-352614 GCA_018584345.1 Thuja plicata
GGGAGGCCGAAAAAAATTCTCCAGAGGCCCCGGTGTCCAAATCGGACAAGCTTTATATGGTTTCTAGGGTTTTTGGGCCTTCTGGACGCAATGGCAGTGTCCGTTTGGGCCCAAAATGCCTCTAAAAATAGAGACCCCCAGAACCAATAAACAAATGCCAGAAAAGCCTCTGAAAGCTTCAAACCCTCGCTGCTTCAACAAAGAACGAACAGCCAGCTGCAGAGTGGCTCTAATACCATGTTAAGATTGCTAAACTGCAATCTTCCCAAGAATACCTGCATGCATAGCTATTACATAAACAGAAGCAAAAGACAGAAGATAGAAGGATCTATGGAGGCCAAAAAACCAGAGACATCATGTGCTCAAAAAAACAATATATTGATAATATGTTTCTATGATTTACAAACTGATGTAAAAACTCTGTTTATAAAACTAAGCGGTGATTCCTTATAAAGGATACCGAAGCCCTAAAAAGGAAACTCTCAGAAAATAGAAAGTTGCCTAAGTATAACTTAAGCACAAAAGAGTAATTACTAAATTACTCTAACACATCTTCCATGGATGTTCAGTGAGATGCATGATTGTTTCAACAGGGAGCTCAATTAGTAATGGTTCATCATCCTAGAGTGGTGAATCAGCCAATTGATCTGCAAGTACCTGTCCTTTGATAGCTCTCCGTTCGACATACTTAATGTCAAACTCACTTAGAATTAGGACCCATTTTGCCAAACGTCCTGTTAATGTTGTTCTGCTCAAAAGATACTTTAAAGGGTCTATCTTAGCAATGAGATTCACTGTATGAGAGAGCATGTAGTGTCTCAATTTCTGCGATGCAAAGATGACTGCTAAGCATGCTTTCTCAATAATGCTATAATTGAGCTCATAAGTGACTAGGGTTCTACTAATGTAGTAGATAGCTCTTTCTTTCTTTTTCTCGTCCTCTTGTGCTAGCAATACTCCTAGGGATGTAGCTGTAGCAGAAATGTATAGGAGCAAAGGATTTCCATGAATAGGCGCCATAAGAATAGGTGGAGCAGCCAGGTATGCCTTTAATTCTCTGAAGTTTGCTTCACAGTGTTCATCCCATTTGAATGTAACCCCTTTATGTAGTAGCTTAGTAAAAGGTTGTGCCTTATCTGCAAGTTGGGACATGAATCTCCTGATAGACTAGAGTCTCCCTTGTAGCGTCCTCATTTGACTGATGTTACGTGGAGGAGTCATCTCTAGAATAGCTTTTACCTTCGCAGGATCTACCTTGATTCCCTTTGCTGATACTATAAATCCTAGGAGCTTGTCTGATTGGAGCCCAAAGGTACATTTCTTTGGATTGAGCCTGAGTTGGAACTGTTCCATTCGATCCAGTATCTTTCTTAGGTCAGCAATGTGAGTACTTCTTTCTTTGGATTTAGCCAATGTGTCATCGACATAGTCCTCCATGTTCTTGTGCATCATGTCATGAAATATTGTTGGCATAGCTCTTTGACATGTTGCACCGGTATTCTTTATCCCAAATGGCATGACGTTCCAGCAAAATGTGCCCCATGCACATGTGAATGCAGTTTTCTCTTGATCCTCAGGGGCGATCTTGATTTGATTATAACCCAAGAATCCATCCATTAATGAATACATCTTGAAGCCAGTTGTAAGGTCTATGATCATGTCAATGTTTGGCAGAGGGAAGTCATCCTTCAGACAGACTTTTTTGAGGTCTCTGAAGTCCGTGCAGATCCTAATAGATTTATCAGATTTAGAAACAGGGACCACATTGGAGATCCATGCTGCATAGGCAATGACTTGAATAAATCCAGCTTTCAACAACTTTTCTAATTCTGTTTTCACCAATAATGCAACATGAGGATGCATTTTTCTAAGTTTTTGTTTCACAGGCTTGATCCTAGGAGCTATAGATAAGTGGTGCATGATGAGATTAGGATCTATCCCTGGCATATCAGTGTAAGACCACACAAAGTTGATCTTTTTCTCTCTCAAGAACTCTGTGAACTGTACCTTCTCTTCTTCTGATAAAGATTGCGCTAGATTAACTATCTGAGGATTTGCAATAGTGCCCAAGTTTACTGGCTGTGTTGGTTCAATTAATACCGAAGATCTCTCTTGAAAGTGTTCAGGGAGGACATCAAGAGTCTCATCCTTTGGTGCCTTTGAGAGGTTTTCACCATTACATATGTCTTTTTTCTTTACTATTTTGGGATCTGATACTGTCACAGAGTGGTTTTCACCATCTGTCCGCTTTTTCATTTTATTTTTCAGTTTGTGACTAAGAAACTTGGTATTCTCCTGTGACATGTTCTCACTCCTTGCATTGGTGGAAGAAGGGTAAGGTTCACAGGCTTTAAGGTAACAAGCTAGGGAGTGGTCATTGGAAAAGTCGAGGATAGGAGTAGGTTCTATTTCAGTCCAATCAATTAGGTCTGGAAGTACTAATTTTAGGGAGTCAGATTCTTGGAAGGACAGCATCGTATTAGCATCAAGACCATTAACCGACATGACATGATCTGTTAAGTTAATTTCTTTGATATTTAGATCAATAAGAGTAATATCGTTGTTAAAAGGGTTGTTGTCAGTTATATATGGATCAAACTCGAGCGACTCGTCAGTAGATATCTCATCATCATCCCTTTGTAAAAGGGGGCTTCTTGCTTGTAGCCTATGAAATTCTTGTAGACTTATGTATTCACCAGTGTCTCCATCAATGATCAGGGGAATGATCTCTTCTTCTGCTTCAGGAGGATCAGTATCATTAAAAGGAGTGTCTGGTCATTTACTAGGAGCTGAGGAAGCTGCAAACATGTGAATTGTATCTATTCCAATATCCTCGGAAGCAATAGACAGCCGATCCCACTCATAGTCATGAGAGTCTGTGACATCATCATCAGATCTGTTTAAATATTTAGCAATGTTTATTTGATGGACTTGGTTAGCTACTTGTAGATCAAAGTGAGGTAAATTGAGGACATGTGAAATTGTGACTAGTTGCCCCTAGTTAGGATGTAAATTATGTGGCTGGGATTCCTCTTGAGTGATTGTCGCTATGGTGTCTCCTACCTCTTGAATGGGAGGTTGTGCTAGCAAAGGAGTGTGAAGATCCTGTGGTACCTCAAAACTAGGTATGTAGCGTTCTCCTTGATATTCAGGATTCTCTGTACCAATATGTAGTAATCTCTCACAAGGCCATGGTTCTGATACTATCTCATCTATTTTATCACTCCCTGTTTTAGAAGGTGGACTCTCTTTTGAAGCAGGTTTGTTGGATTGAGTATTAAAACCCAGTCTTGTTTTATCTCTGTTGAGGTAGAACTCCATGGGAATAGGTTCAATGATCCCTCGTCATGTGTAATTTAGAGGTCCCTTTCCTTTGTAACCCATTTGTTTGAGGAAATCATATCCCTTTCCATACTGCTCTGGGGATATCTTCACATGTTTGACCTCAGATTCAACTGGTTCTCCTTTGTAAAGCAAGTTCAAGACTGCCTGTTCTTCTGTGTCATCTGAAGAAGATATGGATGCCTTTATCATGCCAGTTTCCTTATGTACTTTTGGTCCTTTGGATGCTAGAGGCGTGAATGTTGATGACGGTTTTCCATAGGATCTCGGTGACACTAGAAGGTCTGTTAGTGAAGGAGTCAGGTCCAGCTTGTACTCTCCCATACATGTTTCTTCGAGTTTCAAAGTTTTGCAAAAACTCTTCATAACCATGTCTTTGGTTGTTTCAGGAGAAACTGCATCCATAGCCTCTTTGTTGTGTGGGATCATGCTACCTGCTTTGATATTGTTGCAAGTGTAGTTGGCATATGCAGGAATCGTCACTTCTATCCCATTATGTGGGAACTTGATGCATTGGTGATAAGTGGACGGTACAACTTGCATCTCGTGAATCCATGGTCTCCCCAGTAGAATATTGTAGGCCAATGGTAAATCTAGAAATTGATATATAACATTCCTTTCAATTGGTCCGACTCTGATAGGTAGAGAAATGAGACCCCTAGAGGATCTTTCTTCCTCATCATAAGCTTGGATGGTTATCTTGTTTCTGATGTCAATGGTTTTTTCTGAGAGGCCTAGTCTCTTGAAAAGATCCAGTGTACAGATATTCAATCCTGCGCCTCCATCTATCAGTACGCGTCTAACACAGGATTTATGAATAAGGACTTCAATATGGAGGGGTTGATTGTGTGGATGGGTCAATGACTTGTCATCCTCTTCAGAAAAGGAGAGGTAGTGTGGCGCTGAGATGTGGTTGACCATTGCTTGAAACTTGTCTATATCAATATATTTCGGAACATTAGCAGCGTGTAGAGCTTATTCTAGGATTTCCCTATGCACAGTGGATATCTTGAGTAATTTGAAGATGGAAATTTTGGCAGCGGTTCGTTGTAATTGGTCTACCAAGTCATATTTTGCTGCTGGTTTAGGAATAGTTACAATAGGGACCTTTGATGTTGATGTTGGTTTTGGAGGCCCTTTGATTGTAACCTGTGCTTGGCTCCATGTTACATCATTTGAGGAGGATGAGGCACCTTTAATCGTTATCACATTGACGGATTCAGTTTTAATGTTGAGCATATTGATCACATTGTCACTCTTGGAATAGGTGTAGTTTACCTCATTACCTTTCCCTTTAGATGTTTCTCCTTGATTATAATTAGGAAAGGGTTTGTTAAATTCCGTATGGTCCTCATTGGTAGTATGTCCATCAACTTTGATCTTACCTCCTTCAATGAGGTCTTGGATGACATGCTTAAGTTTGAGACAATTATTAGTCTTGTGTCCCTTGTTTTTGTAGAAGACACAATAGGAGTTATCATCCCACCACCTGGGTTTGACCATTGGTTCCCATGGTTTAGAATCGGGAATCATAAGAACTTTGTTATCCACCAATGTTTTTAAGATGGTCTCAAGAGGTTCCCCCAAAGGAGTGAATGTTCTTTGGGGTTTTGAAGTCCAAGTTCGTTCCTTGTTATTATCATTGTTCATTTTGGGAATAGGAGGTGTTACTTTAACCTCCTTGCTTGCTTGCATGCCATTGGTTAGATTGAATGCTTTGGGTTTAGAATTAATGTTAGAGGCATCAACTACTTTGTCATTAACAATATTTTTGTTTTGTTTCCACCATTTAGGCTTGGAGTTGGAGTTACTGCCTTTGCTTTCATTTTGAAGGGTGATCTCTCACTTTTTGACCATAACTTCCTGAATACAGAGGGCATTATTAATCATCCTATCGAAGCCAGGAGAATCTTGCATTTGTAGAGCATAACTCAATTCTGGCATGAGATTGTTAACGAAGATTTCCATCTTCTCCGTTTCGGGAATGACCCTTGAATATTGTGCAAAAACCTTCCTCCATCTTTGTAGGAAGTGTGTAAATGATTCTCTAGTTTTTTGTTTGGTGTTACATAGATCCATCATAGTTATGTCATGTTGGATGTTGTAGGAATAATGTTGAATGAACTGTTGCATCAACTCCTTGAATGTTTTGACCTTAGGGTTCAATTTAGAAAACCACTCCATGGCATTACCTCCTAGACTTTCTAGAAATAGTTGCATGAGGTAAGTGGGTTCGTGCATGTACTCAATGCTGAGAGCACAAAATTCCCTTATATGGTCATGTGGATCAGTTTCTCCTGTGTACTTGTCATACTTTGGCCTTGCCACATTAGGAGGAAACTAGACCATAGTGATACTCTTATCAAAAGGAAATGGACAAATGGCGTCCAAAGAGTATTTTGTTTTAGGTTTTTCATTCTCTTGTCTAAGATTCGTGAGCTCTGTTTGCATTAGACTGAGCTATTTGGTGAGAATAGATATCGGGTTTGGTACCTCCTTTTCTTTGAGGTTTTCCACATTATAATCCTTGGGTAACTTGACACCTGAGGATGCTAAATGTAGGAAGTACTTTTCTTTATTGTCACCAATTATCCGTTTCAATAGCTTGTGGATATGTTTACTTTGTTTGAGTTTCTCGTATTCATCTTCAAGGATCTCTTCTTCACTGTCTGATCCAAATGGATTATGTTCAAACTTGGGTCTTTCTTCTTCTTCCGTGCCTTTGGATTGTGCTCGTTTTCCATCATTATAACCTTCAAAGGCCTTACTCCATTCGTTAGTGTTGCTATCCATTGGAGGTGAATCTAGATCAAAAAGGGAACTGCAAGAAGTTTCTCCTTGAAAGTGTGGTGTTTTAGGAGGCACTTTTGATCCTTTAGTTGTGTACTGGTTGCACCTTGTGTTAACCATGAAGTTTGTTCATCAACTTCGTTAACGTTTTCCAATAGTGCAAGTATGGTTTTCAGATCATTCAAGTGGGCGTGTCTAGGTAAAAGTAATTGTTTGTTGTTGGTGGATGTAAATGATTCCAGTGTAAGAGGGTTAGAATGCCCTGATAGTGAGCTGGGAATCAAGTTGTTGATAGAAAATGGGTAGACCACACGTATTGAACTGATCGTAAAAGACTGACTAAGCATGCAAGGTGGACGTTTCAAAAGTGTTGAAATAACAATAGGGAGACCATAAGAGACAACAGGAACCAACTAAAGAGTAAAAAGGGTATCCTAAGCAACTAAGACTTCCTGAGAAAAACTGCTACAAATGCCCACTGTCCTGAATGCGAGCTCCCAAATACGAGCCTCTGATGGTACCAAATACAATCCTAGAATTTGGATACGCCTTCTTACTGACCAAATACAATCCTAAATACCAAATATGATCCTAAATACTGAATACGACTCAGGAAAAACATGATACGATTTTATGATGTCTTTGTCAATTTGGGTCAGTTTTGAAAAATTTGTTTTCGAAGTGCGTGAAGGTGTTTTTTTTCCAAATTTCGTTAAGAGGTCATAAGGTGTGAAAAACACTTGTACTCCAGGGTTTGAAATTTGTTGATTGTTTTGAGGAGCTTATCTTTTTAATGATCTTTAGAACACGTCAAACAATTTTGCATTGTTAAGGGGTGAAAAAAATACTCACTTTGTCCTATTTTCTAGGTGGAGGATGAAAATCTTTGCTCGTTGACTTAGGTACACACTCAAATGTTAATCAGAATACAACCATCACCAAGCACGCAATGGCTCCAGTCATGATGTTGTATTAGCCGACTCCAAACGCAAGTGAGGGCACAATATGACGAGTGTTTTGGGGCAATTACTTTTTGCCTTGCACAAAGATTATCACCCTTTCAGGGATGAATCGGGTATTTTTTCAGTTGAAGTTGTTGTAGATTATTGGGCAATCCGTTCGAAACTGTCTCCCATAGAATTGCACAAGGCAAAATTGAGGTGTATAGCCCTATGAGTACCTGAATATATATAGTCTCGCAAGCAAGATTCAAGCGGCTCTGCTCTATATATACCCCGATATGTTCAAGGAATGATGTTGAAATTCTAAGAACAAAACCAGTTTCGTCTTTCGAGGCTTTGGCCTACGAGGAAGCAACTATTTATAGTGAGTTGGAAGGGTCGGCGTAAGACGTGTCCTCACTTGGTCATTCCCGGGAGATTTTTTCCTCAACCAGCAGGCCCTCTACTATTTAAATGATATGTAACCAGGATTGGTGAGCTTAGGATTTCTAGATTTATGATTCTTCAAAAGAAGAAGAGCATACTCTCCTAGTCCATGCCATTTTCTCCCAAAGCACTTAAAACAAAATTCATTCCCTCAAGCTATGTTGAGATTGATTTAATTTGTTCCTATTTTAAAGAAAACAGGATGCTTGAAAGGGAAATTTTGCCTTGTTCTATTACCACAATGATTTAATGATTTGTATTGTTCAATTTCTGATCCAAAAAGAATTAAGCGATTTAACTTGTTTAATTAATCCCGCATATTTAGTGCTTTGTTTTGTTCAGTTACTATCCAAAAATAATTAAGTGATTTGTTTGCTTTTTCATTTACTCCCAATTTCATCACAAATGATAAGACAATGTCTGACTTTCTGATTTTCCTTAAGAGGAAAAGAGCATATTATCTAGTTGTTTTAGCAAGTGGAAAAATGGTTTTAAGTTTGGAAAGCAAGGAAATAGAAGTTAAAATGGGGGTTGGAAACCTGTAAAACCACGTTAGTATCTGTTTACTTCAACTCCATGAAAACCTCCAAAAATAACCTGCAATCACTTGTTAAGCTGCAAAATACCACAGACACCACTTGTTAGAATGTTAGGGGTTAGGCAAATGAGATGCTCAAACTTTTTAACCAGATGCGATCTTAAAATTTTACTAAATACAACACAGTATATCGTATGCGAGCTTATTCACCAAATACGATCCCTTGCTAATGAGATGCGAGCCTAAACCAGAAATGACCCAGGAAATTTCAGATGCGATCCGACTTTTCCGCGGTGCGATAGCGTATCCGGGATACGATCCTGAATGATTAAAAATGATTCTGTGTCCGAATCCTGAGCATGCAAATTGACAAAAAAGTGTTAGAAAATGAGGCCAAGTTGAAAATCGAGCCTCATGGTGGGTGCCAGAAATGTGTGTGCGTATTTGGGAACCTATTGAAAAAGACACAAACACTCAATAAGTCATTTCATTAGCTCAAAAGGTTAGATAAAGCATATAAAACCCACTAATGTCGACCTATTGCCTGCTAACTAGGAGGAGTGTGATTAGTAACATATTAGCCCTCAAAATATGCTACAATCAGTGACGAATACAACCTAGCATGAAGGATTTTTAGTTTAAAACAAGCTAAAAAGATGATAAACAAGCATTCTAGCTCTAAGCATGTGAATATTTAAAAATGAAAAAACATGAAATAATAAGTGAAATATGATTCTAACATTAATCTAGCAGCATAACAATGCATTTACAATCTAAGGTGAAGGCTCTTTTACTCTCAAAAATGGCTTCTATTTATATAAGAATGGGAGAGAGAGAGAGGGGGGACAAGGTGAATTAATGAGTTGAGAGACTCGTTAATGGAGGTGTAAGAACCATTAATGCCCAAAGCATTAATAAGGCATGGGAGAGACATGGGCTTAAGGCATCTTTCATTAATAAGGCATTAATGAAAGCCTTAAAGAAGCAAGGGAGGGTGTTAGAGGTTGGCTTGAGAAAGTGAACTTTAAGGGAGTCAAGTTTGAGAAAATGGACTTTCTCAAGTGGGTTGAGTTGCTAAGCATTCCTTAATGGAATGTGACAACATTAGGAGGTGGGTTAGGGTAGAATTAGGATTTAGGATTAGATTAGTATGGGTGAATGGGTTGAGAAGGGTTAGAACCTAGGGTAGAAGTGGTTGAGATAGGTTAGGTTGGGGTTTAGGGGAATATAAATAAATGAAATAAACTTATTTAATTCATTTAAAAATATAGGAATTAATTATTTAAACAATTTAATTATTTTTTAACAATTAGGGGATTATAGCCATTTTAATTAAATTAAATAGGCTAGGGGAATGAGTTATTTGCAAGTGGGTAATTGATTTAGGGATTTATTTAATTCTTTTATAATTAAATACTATAGCCATGTTTGATTTTGGTTTGATTTAATTGGTCTGAATTGATTTAAATCATATGGCTATAATAGTTAATATAATTTTAGTGATAAAAATCACCTAGGAAATTAAATTGATTAGAAGAATTATGCCAAGCAGTAACAGGGTCATTTGGACATAATCGAGCGTATGATCACACTTAGGACAAATAGGGTCCATAGTTGGAACAGACCAAATTTAGGTGGTTACAATCCTACCTTTAGTAAAATAAATTCATATTTATTTAATTAGAATCCTCTTTATCCCCTACCCTTGATTAAATAAATTTATATTTATTTAATTCTATCTTATCACATTTCCCTAGAGTTTAATTAATTTCTAAATTAATAAAACTAACCTAGCCTATTTCCTCTTATCCACTTGCACAATCCTAAAAATCTCACTTGCATCTTAACCCTCCCTTTTATTAAGTAAATCACTTTGTTTACTTAATTAATCCCTTTCCTTTTGTTTTCAATCAGGATTGCTCTTGTAATACAAAGTTAAGAACCTTGCAATCCTGTTGAAACATGAAAATATTCTCGATGGAGGGTACTGTATCGAGAATGAATCTCTAGATCATAGGTCTGCTTCCTACTTTGTGTCCACTTGAAACTAAAACTTGACTTGGAAAAGAGAAGAAGGATAGGCTTTTAAAACAAAAACCTAAGGCTAACAAGTGATACACCAATGATAAAATAAATTGTAGCTACGATTTCACTAGATTTTTCTATGAAAGGGACTTCAAAAATTCAACCCAATTACACAACCTTGCAAAAATGACTCTATGATAGGTTTTAGTATTCCAATGTTGAAGAGGAAAACACTGATGCTTTTACAATTTCAATATCAAAACTAAATACAATCATAAATCTGCACCCTGGGACATCATATCCTACAAAAATTTGATCAAACAAAGGTTTGAAACATAATATTTGAATCAAATGCAATTATAAATAATATTGAACATAGAAGAATAATTGAGAGGAAAATTAGTTTCTCTATATAAAATTCAGGCAATCTGCTACAAATTTATGCTCCAATACAATAATGTTGTGTTTTGCAAGATGCAAAACTAGAAACAAGAATGAAGTCCTATAAAAAAGAGCTCTAAAGATGAGATATAGACCCCTAAACAACAATGAGTCAGATAGAACTCCAAATCCCTAAAAATAGGATGCAAACTGCAAGAAACTCATCATGTGTAACTGCATGAAAATATCTCTCAAGTCAAGTATAACTGAAAGTCATCCCAAAGTGTCCTCAAAATGCTAAAAAATTCTCCAAATTTGCATGAGTAAAGTGGGGTCAGATGTAGACAAAAATTCCCCAAAATCACGATCACAATCGGCTGTGACTAGGAGCTAACTGTCTAGAAAGTGTCGTCAACTGATATGCAGGGAAAACCTTAGTGGTGAATATTTTCCATTTGGCAAATGTCTCATGTTTGCGACCCGAGATTTGGCGAATAATGTGTATATCAGGTTGGCCATGTCGCCCAAACTTTATAAATATTGTGTCGAATGCCAAGGCCCATCGCCCATTGGTTTATGTATTTTTATCCTTTTCTTTCACAATATCACCAATCAAATTAATTGTCGGACACTATAAATTGAAAATTTTTGCCTACAATTTCCAAAGCTTGTTGTAATTGACAACCATATTCGCTAATATATGGTTGATATTTAAGGTTAGGGTACATGTTACATGACATGTGTCTCTATTCCAGAGACTTTCAATGAAACCCCCGTCAAATAATGATGGTTTCTTGGTATGTGTACCTGTCACCACGATTTTTTTCAATAATGAAAGATTCGCCAAGATTTTATAGAATTTTCATATAATTGAAAAAAATTGCCAATACAACTAATATTTTTTCCTTTCAAATTAAATTTTTTTGCCAACAATATTAATTCCCCCCCCCCTAATAGGATTCGCCAGTATTTTACACCTTTTCCCATGAGGGAGTTTCTTAGAGTTTTCCCTGTGATATGCAACTGAAGAAAACTCCATAATACCCTCAGAACTACAAAAAATGTCTCCTACCACTGTAAAAATGAACCCTATCTCCCAATTCTAACTCCAAGCTAAACTCTAGTTACAACTATTTTTGCATTTTAAAATAATATATAATCAAATGATTTATATAACATCACTTTATTAGATATTTTACATTAAATGTAATGCAAAAATAAGCACCTATGTCTATTTGATTCATATTTATTATCTTATATTATTTTGCATTAAAATAGTATTTAGTAAGATGATTTATAAGGCAATCACCTTATTAAATTTGCCCATTTTAAAATACCTGCAAAATAAAAAAAGAAAGTTTTATAACCTAAAGCATTTAGCTGGGGTCATAAAAAACAAACCCTAAACTGGCCCTAATCTCATTTTGCAACATTTCATTTCGCACTGTCAATTTCGCCGACTTGCTGAGATTATTCAGAGTTGAAACTAGGGTTTTGTTTAAAACATAGTGGAGATGATTGGTTCGAAGCTTTCCATTTTCATCTTCCTGAGTTCTGGTCGCCGACCTGCTTATGGATAGGTTTTTGTAACCAACATGAAAGCCTTCTCGAGGGTTGTTTTATTTTTAAAGATATCTATCATTGCTCACTGATTCCTTCCTTTGCTTTGCACAGGTATGGGTAACCTTCTTGAACGAAAATTCTGAAGCATTTGAAAAGTTTAAGACCTTCAAGAACATGGTAGAGACTGAGACAAGATTGAAGTTGAAGTGCTTAAGATCAGACATAGGTGGTGAATTCACATCCGGTGAGTTCAACTCCTTTTGTGAAGAACATGGAATTAAGAGTCAGTTATCTACACCAAGGACTCCACAAAAAAATGGAGTTGTAAAAAGGAAGAATAGGGTCATTCTTTATACTGCAAGGACTGTGATGTTAGAAGGAAAAGTTCCACAGATGTTTTGGAGAGGAGTCAACACTGCAATATACACTCTCAACCAAGTGAAAATCAAATGAGATACTGGTAAGACACCCTATGAACTTTGGTGTGGAAATGTGCCTACTGTCAAGTATTTCAAAATTTTTGGTAGTAAATGTTATGTTAGGGATTTTTCTTGTATGAATCACAGTGCTTGAAATAACTACTTGAACACCATGCTTCATAATACTGATTCAGGGACAAGAAAAACCTAATTGCTAAGGACTGGATAAGGTCCTTCTTCATTTTCGAGCTCCACATATACTCAGGCAGGTTTTACCTTTTATGATAACTGTTTACACAGTATGTTATAATGTGGACACTGATTTTCTATGTATCTCTTATGAAACCAACTGATAAATTACCTTGCAACTGACCAAGCATAATAAAATACAAGATATAACCATATAAACCATGATCCTTAATATAGCAAAAACCAGTGATACAAGGATTTTCATCCTTCTTCCTTTTATGTAGGAGGGATAACCTAATGATCCACTCTTCAAGGGATCAACAAACTGAAAAGTATCCTGCTGATACAAATCCTTATAAGGTCAGCTCATTTTTTCTTAGTAACAAAAGTATTTTGATTAAATGATTTTGATATTGGGTAGGGAACATACTGCAAACTATACCTCAGACCAGTGCCTATCCCCTGGGCAAAGAGTCAATGAAAACATG
>MU225545.1:355881-381014 GCA_018584345.1 Thuja plicata
ACCTTCAACTAGGTGCAAATGGGGAAAGGACAAAGTATGCCATTTAATTCTGAATTCTGGACTTAGTGAAACTTTAAGAAATTGGAAACAGAAAGGCTCTGGGAAAGTAGACAAATGGATTGGTAGGAGTCTGTAAATCTTCAGGTAGGTACACTCCTATGTTTACAATATGAGGAAAAAGCCAATTATCCAAAATTTTCACCCGGGTATAGATTTTCAAAAGCTCAAAGTGGGTCACTTAGTAATTCTGAATTTGAAAACACATGAAATCAGATTTAATCACTGTCAGAATGGTTCTTGAAAACTTATCATCTGATTTCATAAAGATCTTCAGACTGGAACATATGGAGTGTGTGACCACTGGGACACAGTGCAAAATGAATTTTCTCAATTGGATGAATTGGTCAAAAGTTATAACATGTCAAACTGGGCTATTCAGATTTCTAGGCAGGGCAAAAATGCAGATAGTTCATGAACAACCAACTTTGGGAAGTATGAAAGCTTATCAAATGGATTCGGAATGACCTGAGGTTCAAAACATAAGCTTTCTGATATGCATGCTAAACATCCCCAAAGTGATGAACTATGAAACTCAACAGGGTGTGAGATACTCAGAGGCAAAGTAGGCTCCGGACAGCAAATTGACACTTAGCAAAGATGCAGAATTGGGTGACCCCCTCAAAATGACTACTGTCTAAACATGTCAGAACTGGAATTTAGGAGTTGGGACCCACTGCATACATCAAATGAAAGGCATTAAAGCCTCTTCCAAATTTGTATCTCATAAAAATCATCCGGACACCTTTTTCAATCACTCCAACTGAGTCCTATTACACCATTTTCAAAGGTACTGACATTGCTTATCTGAAAAATTTCACATGGTCACTCCAAATTTGTTCCAAATTTAGGAGTACCAACATGTTACATCAAAAGAAATGAGGATATAGGGAAGTTTGATGCTAGAAGTGATGAAGGCATATTTATTAGATACTCTACCAAAATAAAGGCATATAGGTGTTACAACAAAAGGTTGAAGAAGATAGTAGAAAGTGCACGTATCAAAGTAGATGAAAGTATTGGTAGTCTATCCAAATCAGGTGGATATGATTCTAATGATCAAAATGCCAGTGGAAATCAAGGACAACAACATCAAGTTAAAGGTGGTAGGGTGAATGCAGAAGATGAGGCCTACACAAGTGGAGAAGAGGAAGAACAAAAATTAGTGGTAAATAAGAAGACACAAAGGTATGTAAGAATAAATCATTTTGAAGATCATATTATTAGAGATAAAAAAAGGTGTTCAAACTAGGAGAAGGATTGTTAATGAACAAATTTACATAATCTCACAAGTAGAGCCTAAGGATGTAAAGGAAGCTTGCAAGGATGAAAATTGGTACAAAGCGATGGAAGAAGAGTTGAAAGAAATTGAGAAGAAAAACACATGGATTCTTGTTCACAAGCCTAAGGGTAACAATGTTATTGGTACTAAGTGGGTGTTCAGAAACAAGCTGAATGAAGATGGAGAAGTTGTACGAAATAAACACAGATTGGTGTGCAAAGTATATGCTCAAATGGAAGGTATTGACTATGATGAGAATTTTGGACCAGTGACAAGATTAGAAGAAGTAAGACTATTTATTGCTTATACTGCACATAAGAACTTCAAAGTCTATCAAATGGATGTGAAATTTGCATTTCTGAATGTTGAATTGGAAGAAGTATACATAGAGAAACTGGATGGATTTCAGCTAACTGAAAAATCAGACATGGTGTTTCAATTAAAGAAAACACTATATGGGCTAAAGCAAGATCCTAGAGCTTGGTACTCCGGATTGGACAAGTATCTATTGAAGCTTGGTTTCAACAAAGGTAATGTTGATAGTAATTTGTACTTCAAAATTGATTATGATGACATTTTTATTGTTGAGGTGTTTGTTGATGAGATTATCTTTGGGCTTAATGATAAGCTAAGTGAAGAGTTTTCTATGGAGATGCAAAATAAATTTGAAACATCCATGATAACAGAGATGAAATTATTTTTGGGAATGCAAATTCAGTCAAAGGAAGGGATATTTGTATTTCAAGCCAAGTATGTAAAGGAATTACTGAAAATTTTGGGTTAGATGACTCAAAATCAGTTGGTACACCTATGGTGACCAGATGCAAGCTAACAAAGGATGATAAGTCCCCTAAGGTAAATCAGTCCAAATATAGATCAATGGTTGGTGGTTTACTATACTTAACTCATACAAGACTAGATATTATGAATGCAGTGTGTTTTGTAGCAAGATTTCAAGTATAACTAAAGAGGAGTCATGAAGTTGCAGTAAAGAGGATATTCAAATACTTAAACGGGATAGTGGATCACTTTGGGATATGGTATCCTAAAGCAGAAGACTTTATTTTGAGTGCATATACAGATGCAGATTGGTCTGGAGATGTTTATGACAGGAATAGCACAAGTGGTGGCACATTCTTATTGGGTAGAATATTGGTTTCTTGAATAAGCAAGAAGAAAAATTATACTTCACAATCTACTACAGAGGCATAGTATGTTTCTGCTGCTATTAATTGTACCCAACTAGTGTGGATGAAGAAAATATTGTCAAATATCAGAGTTGTTCACGATGAACCTATTGTGATGTATTGTGATAATTCAAGTGTCATAAATATTTCAAAGAATCCAAGGCAATACTCAAAGAAAAAATACATCTATATCAAATTTCATTTTCTAAGAGAGAAAGTGAATGAGGAGGTACAATTGGAGTACATACCCACTAAGGAACAAACTGATGAAATATTCACAAAACCATTTCCCAAGGATACATTTGAGTATCTTAGAGGCAAGTTGGGGGCGATTGCCCCTCCTAATCAGAACTAGAGATGCAAGGAGTTGCATCAATCTAGAGGACTTCATGGTTATATCATTCAAGCTAGATTGGTGTTTTGATGGATACTACTCACGGGGAGTAGTCAACATGATTTATTAGAGAAAAGAGATGCCTTTTTCATTGATGTCAAAGGGGGAGAGGAGTGCATGTGAAAAAAAAGATAGACTTGCACATAAGAATGTACATAAGAAAGAGCCTCAGCTAATAAGAAAAGTGCATATTTATGGGGGGATAACTGATGGAGAGAAGAGTATGTAATAAAAGCATGGGAAGCTTGTTCCCAAGGGGAGTACAGATATAAATATATTGAAGGAAGAAGGGTTAGAGAGACTCTGAAAGATAATTGTGGATATTGTTTGTAATATTATTGATGGTGGATCTTAGAGGGAGATTGTGTTGGTTTATGATTGCATTATTGTTTTCACATCTTATGTTGCCATCAATGCCAAAGGGGGAGGTTGTTGGAAAGTTGGATGTGTTGTCATTGATGTCAACATATCAATAGGATTGCTTAGAAAGATGATTATTTTATGCCAACATATATGTTGATAGTTTAGCCAGTGGTATAAAGTGTTCATAGGTCTGATGAGGACCAGTTTCAGAAGATGAGGAGTCGTACACCTCATGGGATGATATTGAGGTTGTCTACTTGATCTGTGTCAAGTTTTAGGGGTTGAAATGAAGATTTAGATGAGTTATGAGTTCACAGATGGTGATTGGCACTCAGTGTAGCAGACAATAAATTGACAGTCACAGAGATTGGTTCGGTGAGAATGCTTAGGTTGATATTTTTTATTGTGCATCTAAGAGTGTATTTGGGACATGTTGAGGTGTCCTCAATTCAAAGGGTTAGTGATCCAGAGGTTCGCAAGGCATTTTTCAGATGTTACAGTTGTTGGTGACAGTGTTCTTGAGGTCCGACATAAGAGATGATGGTAAACCCGACAGTATGGATGGGTTTGGGTGTTTTAGTGATTTTCATGATTCCTATGAATGTTCTTGGATTATGTGCCTAATGAGTTGGTGGTCCACATGGACTGAGATGATCAGATTGGAGGATTTTTTCAGTCGACAATGATATTTTAAATATTTCTTATATTTTTGGCCAACTTGATCAGTAAATCATTTTGCGCAAGTTCGAGGCGTGATTTGTGGACGAGTTATGAACTTGAGGTAGTTGATAAAGATCATGGCTATGTTTTGGCTGTCAAAGATGGATTTGAATTATGAATCTTGGTGCGTGAATTTGAATTTTAAGTTGAAATGGTGCCAACCTTGTTTACTTGTCAAGGTTGATGATATAAATTAGATCTAGGGTTATTGCAGATGAGTGGACGTGTGAGATTGCTTAGGAAGCAATGGACAAATTGATTGGTGATCAAATTGCTCAACAGAGAAAAGGAAAAGAAGGGTTGAAAATATATTTGCATTGTGCTACATAGGAACTGGACCAAACATATGGTAGATGTCACTATAAAGTTCACAAAAATCTCAAATCATTGTTGTGATCTTGTAAGGCAGCAAGCCTTCTTTTCTTTGGGTTGTAGCCCATTTAAGAAGTGAGCACTAGGCAATGTGCCTGAATGCAAGTTAATTCCCCATATTTGTAATAATGTTATACTTCTAACATGGTATTTTATTATTGTGGGTAATCACCCCGACCATAGTTTTTCCTCTAACAGGGTTTCCATGATAAAAAAAATTGTGTATTAAAAGTGTTGTAGATGTGTTTCTAATATTTGCACGAATTCTTATTTTACTTGGATCAGACATAAGGGTTTAATTTTTTAAAGGATAGTGAAAGTTTTAAAAGTTTAGGAACAATTGATTCACTACCCCTCAATTGTTTGCTTCCTTATTTCCTAGAGAGAGAGAGAGAGATTAGTGTTTAGGACCTCGATCGTGTTATTAAGAACTAGGAAAGACTATCTTAGTCTTACATAACCCGATTGGGTTTTGAAATATTTAGGAACCTGATCACCTTATGGTTAGGTAAGAGGGTTAGACAATGACCCTAGGGCTTGGCAGATTTTTTTCCCTCCATTTCTCTCCCTTTACAGTTCATTTGTTCTTCCAAGCTGATTTCTCAACTTCCTCATCATCAAGCGAATATTTGTAAAATTATAAACATAATTTCACACGTCTTCTCATCTCTCTAGCCATATAAATGTTTCTATTTTTGGACAACCTTAGCATAGTAAACTTTAATTTTCTTTACCAGTGTCTTCATAGTTCTTAGAGGCATATGTCTACCATTTTCTTAATAAATTTTGATCTACTTGACCAAATTTAAAAAAAATATTACATACCATTGTTCTAGACTTGATTCTACACACTTTAAATAAAAATGTTCGCATTTTCAACTATTTTGATGCAAGTTATATCCCGCACACAAATAAACACCTGATATCCAGGATGTGCCCATTTCAAAATATCATTAAAAAAAATACTTAACAGAAAATTACAAAAAAATACACAACTTCTAGCTCTCACTCTTACCTATCATTCTACCAAAAGGTTTTTCAAAATACTAAATCTAACTATATCTTTTGTGAAACGCACACCAGACACTATGTCATGTTTTTCTAAAAAATTCAGGAATAGTTTTTCGTGCGCAACAAGTTTGACCCTCTTAATCTTATCCATTATTTAAAAAATTTACTAGTTTAGAAACTAGATTAAGAATACTACAATTCTTATTGTTTTCACATCTCTTAATTTTGAATGCACGACTCTCGAATGTTTCTTCAAAGTTCAGGTTTACCTGATTTCAGAAAAAAAGAAAAAAAAAGTGGCCACTCATACCCCACTTTTTGTTCACCATCTTGGTGCACTTACCCTGTGCTCTCTTGTTTGTAATGTGCTTCCCTTGTGATGTGTTTATTGTTATTGTTATTGTGTTATAGGTCTCTTTAGACGACCCTTGTTGCTCTATTGACACAAGGTGATAAAGGGATCAAACATTTCGTGATATACTTCTATTTGTATTTAAATTCTTCTAAATCTCATAAATATGTTATGTCGTGCATGTGCTATTGTTGTAAATGTGTCTTTATGTTGTCTACTTGGGAACGATGCAAATCAGTGAGATCCATCTCTCTTTTTCATCTCTGCAATGTTGACCCAAAAATACCTTTTATTTATCTTATGTGCTCTTCTTCCATTGTGCTCATATTTCTACTACCTTTGGATGATGAGGTCAATTTATTACGATCATTCTTGATATACATGAGTTATCAAATATGCATATTGACCCTAGAGTTAGTAGATCCTTTTGTGTTCTTTTTTTCATGTGCTTTATTTCCCTTGATTTGTCCTTACTTGGGGGCATATCATAGTGGAAACATGATCATTTTTTGGATGCATGTATGCTACCTTAAATTCCTTACTCCTGATAAGGCGTATGCACTTTACGTTGGGGAATACACTCCACTCCTTACACATTATGCACACACCACAAATCAAAATTTTGCAATCATTTTTTCAGGTTACTTAGAAAACTCTACCTTTTCCTTTGTAATCTCCTCTTGGCATATTTCCTTAGATACAATGCTTTTCTTGGTTGGCCTTATCAACGTTTTTAGAAAATTTCCTTGGAGACAATGCTTTCCTTCGTTATCATTTTGCATCGATTTAGAAAATTTTCTTGGATACAATGCTTTCCTTGAATAATCTTTTTTAGCAGATTTTCTTGGACACAATGCTTTCCCTTGATAATCCTTTTTAGTGTGCATACAATTCTTTTCTTTGTCATCCTTTGAGGTGAATTGAATAAGTAATGCCCTACCAAGGAACCCTCAGAACATAGGGTTAAATATGCACTATTTTTTTTAGAAAGGAAAGATGTAAAATCAAGTACATAAAGTGCACCAATAACCATAATTCATAAGCAAAGATGAAACAATCAATGATCCTTAAACAATCGTTCACAACATAAGTCTTACTCACATTTATAAAGGTTCCATGACAACCCAAACCACACTCATGAACAAAGTACACACATTCACGAGATTACAAAATATAGAGGGAATGAAACCATCCTCTTAATCCATCCAAATGATGATTCATCATAAATCTAATAAAAGTGTTCCTATGGTGATTAAACATATAAATTCATTACCTTTTTACCAATACGAATCCACATATAATCATCACAAAGAAAAAATGAAATATCTGACATTTAAACCCAAAAGGAGGACCAAACTAGGTGTAGATGCCAAAAGCAAGCAAAAACGTTGATCCACACAGGCGTTGGTCCATCGCAGACATTGATTTAATTAATTAGTAAATGATTGAGATAAAAAGTCTCAGTCCAGTGAGTTGGAAGTGTTGAACCATGACGCAAACGCCGATTAGCGTAGGCGCTCATTCAGGCATAGGCATTGATCTACAAATTTCTACTGTACTTGAAAGGATTAAAGGTATAATGCCTAAGTCGACACCAACGTACAACTAGTAAACAACTAGCTCCACATCGGGGAGTACGAGATATGTACTATCAAAGACATAATCACTTGATATCTACAATAAACAATGAAATAGATCTAATCTAGTCAACATAGCATCATATAAGCATGAACTACTAAAACTGAAATACATAAGGCTAGAATGAACACATCATGCTCTATACTCTATCTATGGAAGAAGTCCACCACCTGTACATTAGTCCCCAATAGTGATGTGCAACACCACCCTTCCATGCAATACCCTCAGACCCACCCCACTGTGCTCACAAAGATAATAACTAGCCACAAACACAAGGTACATAGACACCAAGAATGGCTAACACACATGCCAATCAAATGTAAAACTCAGAGGATGATACAGAGGTCCAATGCAACACATATATGCATAAGACAATAATAGTACATGGTGAACACTCAACATGAGAACCAAGGTCCAAAGCACAATCACGATGCCACATAACTACAATACATCAATGTACTACTCACTACTACTAAACCTAGATGCGAGAGTACTAACCATAGAGAGTATCCCCACTCGCACGACCCAATACTAGAATCTGCGGTGCAATATCATCTACCTCATGCACAGGTCACTCATGATAGCCATGGATTTAATGAATTCCATAATACCATCTAACTCACGCTCAAGTCACACATGACATCCGAGGATTCAATAGTTTCCACATTACCAATTTATCTTGTTTAATATTTATACCTAGTTCATTTTATTATATTTTCACTTTTTAAAAAACTCCTTGATGCAACCTATGTGGCCACTTTCGAGCTGGGGTCCACGTAAGGAGCTACTCCCCATGCTTACTCAATGCACCTAGTCCTATGGATCAATCATAAAAAGGAGACCAATACAATAAACTTGTCCACCTAGTGTACACTGAGGAAATAAACAAAATACTTCGCCCACTTGGTCTACGCCAAGGACGTGAATAAAAGACTATGTCCACTTGGTCTACACCAAGGACATGATACATCACATCTTGTCCACTCGATCTACATCGAGGACATGAGCATAAAAAATACCGTCTAATTTTCCTACACCATGAACATAGATCCCGAAAGCACCATCAACAACCAAGCAATCATTGGAGGACAAATCACTCCCAAACACTCAAGGCATGCAAGCCGAGCAAATGCAAACAAAGGCACATACACCATATAGCTCAATTGGCCACTTTTCCAAGGTCACTTAATCTAATGAAATCCATAAAACATCTCATTAGAACACGAGGAAGGCTCAATAAGTCACAAAATACACTAAAAAGCCAAATTTAGACAAAAACCAACAAAGTACAAAAATCACCATTTTAGTACCAAACATGTGAGTTCAGATTGCAATAGCTATTACACAGAATGTCCTTAATCCATTCCAATAGCATAATCCTACTACATTCATGGAATGCTACTAAATCCAACAATCCACCAAACATGATGATAGACAAATCTAAAAGGCACACAAATCGAGGCAAACTCAAAAAAAAAACCCAAAAAATGAAACTCAAAACCAAGCTACAAAATTAAAACTCATTTGCTCTAATATAACCAACAAAACATTTATCTAATAAAATTTCCATTTTGGGCACACACAAAAAATGGGCAACATAACACCACAAAATCCACAATTTCTAATTTTCAAGACATAAAATAAACATGGAAACACAATCGAACAATGAAATGCAATGAAATTGTGGGGAACGTTAATTCTCAGCCCTTAAAAATAAGGAATTTTATTTCATTCTAAAAATTGAAGCAATTCAGAAGATATGAAAAGCCCTACCTCACACCAAGTGGAAAACACAAAAACTGACGGAAGAAAAATAATCCTCCGCAAAAACACAAACAACGCCACATAAATGTGAACAATCGCGACACAAATCCAATGAGTGGCTACCCAAAAAAATCCGATGAACGGAGCGAACACAATTAGCATAGGATCAATTTTCTCTAAAACAATTTGGAGCAAAATCCCAATTTCACAAAAGCAAGAATGAGGAAATGAACCTCTTTCCCCAATATAAAGTCACTTTGCCAAAAAAGACTTAAAAATAAATCACTTAAATAAATTAAAACAAACCTAAGACTTCCTAAAAATCCCTCAGAAATAATTAAATCAATTCTAATTAAATGAAATTCAACTACAACAAATTAGCCGGTAAATAAAATTAACTTTCAAACAATTTAAATCAACATTTAAATTCTAACTCAACTGCAACAACTATGGGAACTCTAAATACATAGACACATATACTGGTCTATCATAATATGCACATGAAGTCTGAATTTACTCCCATGTACCCGACATTTAATATATAAATTAAGTATACACCATCCTTACAGGGACAATATTGGCTAAATCATGAATGACCGGTGAAGCTATCTTCTGTGCAGGTACTCAGGATAAGACAAACTCAAACCTGCAACTCAGGCGGAACAATGTATGCTACATGTTCACTAAAACATGCAAACATCAAGTGCAACTTCTCACAGGTTAAACAGCTGAAGCACATACATGAATAATAAAATACACGTAATGGAACAATGACGCTCTAGTAATGCGATCATTTGTATGTATTAGAATGTCACGACACTGGTCGTTCCATATTTAATCCTCAATGTATATTTCATTTAAATTTAAAATATTAAAATAATCATTATGACAATATGGGAATGTATTAGTGAAAATCTCAATGAAATATCCAACAACATACAAGGCACAATATAACAAGAAATCAATAAAATCATCATAATAATATAATCCAATATTCTCGAATACAAAATACACTAGATATCATCATAAAGCATAATGTCACATCAAGACAACATCATTATGCAGATATGATCAAAATGGTAAGCAACAATATAATCTAACATATAAATCAACAATGATACTGGTAAAGCCAAAATAATGTACTGTAACCAAATGCATCACATAGTGCAATGTCTAATCACATCATACAGATAGCCACATAATAAACATAGTCCAACTCAGATCAAATTAACATGGAACAAAATACAACCACGAGAGTCACTACAAATTAGCATAACACAACTTTCTAGACTGTTCAATCATCCTTTACATCAATATCTTTCTCTATCTCTTTTTACATGACTCATAGCAAGTTAACCTTACTAGGCCAAACATAATCTCTCTCTCTCTCTCTCACACACACACACACACGCACGCGCGCGCGCGCGCACACACACATGTGTGGGTTTTGTTTTGGTCTTAGCTTGGTAAGGGCCTTGGCCACTGCTTGGTGTTTTCTTGTCTCTTTTTCCTTGACAATTTGTTTTCTTTCCTATGCTTTAATCTACTTTTCCGAGAGTATGAAGTATGTTCATACTCCTGCTAAAGTGGGGGCTAAATGTAGTGTTGTAAATTGCATCCATGTGCAATTTCTTACTCAGTTGGGCCCTATTTAGTGTTCCAAGGCTCATGCCCATATACTTGATCCAACCTTAATTTTGTGCATATTCTTGGCATCCCCTCCCCAAGGACCCTTGGTCTTAATTTGGGTAAGCTTCAGGAAGACAATGGTGACTAGATAGGATAAGGGCAACTTTGGGTTGCCCCTGTCCCCAAAGTTTGGCCCCAAATTTGAATCAAGTAATAGTTATTTGATTTTAGTAGGATTCCTAAATCTGTATTGGCCTCATTCAGGTTTTTCACCTTGAAATGGATAGGAGAGGTATATAAGCAAGGTTGCCTCCATCATTTCGGTAAGCATTCAATTAGTAGGAATTTATCTTAAGAATTCAAGCATCAAGACAAAAAAACCAATCAAGCAAACATCAAGCTCAATTCAAGAGACCACGCATTCAGGGCATGAAAGACAAGGAGTAATTTGCAAATCTAAGAATTTGTGAAGGAATCCATGAGCTTCCTATCCTAAAAGTCAACATCAAAGACAAATTCAAGCATCTTCATGAGTATTTCAACATCAAGAAGGTTCATGAAGGTATAAGCATTTCATTTTCAAATCAAGCCTTTGTTATACATCAACATGCTTTCCTTTTGAGCATATTTCATTTCAACTTCAAGGTTGATTCTTGAACCTTGGGTTTGACTCAGGAAAACCTCTTTCTACACAACCTTTTCTCTCTCTTTTTTTTTGTGTAGGAATAGGTGGCAAATGTGCAAGAAGAGCTACGAACAAACCAGGAGAAGAGCTACAATTTGCAATTGATTTTGTTAGAAAGTCCCAAGACAAAGGCAAGTAAGTCACCCCTATCCTAGACTAGAGTGAGTGAGTCACCCTTGTCCTCCTTATTGGCTCACCAATTGGTTTGCGAGTTAGTTACAATCTCTGGTTCTCAGATTTGGTCTCGAAATTGGTATGTTAGTTCTTCGTCATCCCGTGCATGCAATCCTCTCTATTTAGCCTTAGATATTATGTTTCTAAATTACATTTGCATAATCAACCCCCACACTTAGCATTCAATGAAGGATTGTTGCATCCACCTAGAGCTTCTTCTCCTTGAGGCCTAGTGGATCATTTTCCTTCCAATTTAATAAGGTTAAGGTGAATGAATGTGAGATAGATTCCTTGTTTGCATGCATAAATGTGTGAATCCTATTGCACCTTTCTTCACCTTCAAAACCTTTTCATTACAAAAACAAAATGGTTATTTTCTAGCTAACTAAAACCCCTCATAAATTATGAGGGTCTAGAGTTAGGAATCAAAAGGATTGCTTTTAAGCTAACCAACAATCTTATTCCTTAGTGTTTCCATTATCAAATCTCTTGCAAATTTTAGTACAAGTTTAGAAAATTACTATAGAAAAGTAGTTGTATGAGCAATCACAACATTCTACCACTTAATCCAGCCAATAACCATTGGAGGGTGTGGCTCAAGGTTTAAGATCTATCTAATGTATCAAATACCCACTTTATGAGAAATGAGTAACAAGTTTAGAAAGAATAATATACTCAAATTTTTTAAGCATAACATGTCTTGTTTGAAAAGGGGATGAGACTATGGTCAAACATAATGATTTTTGTATACAATTTTCATTCATCTCTCATTATTCTTGAGAATATGGAAGATGTGTTTCTTATAAAGTGCCATCAAGGTGTTTGATAACATAATTTGAACTCAACTGGAGGTTAGAATGTGTAGATCAAAGGTTTGACATTGTGAACTATTTTTTAAGCTTCATGTTGAATATTCTAATTTTTCAAATAGAACCAAGCATCATGCTCACCAACATGGTGACACATTGGCAAAATAACCTCCCTGTCCTCAACAAACTTCACATTAAAGTCACTATATGTGAGCCAATTAGAAAGAAAGGAAAGTTCTCAATAAGTCATCCCTATACCACCCTTGTTTTCATGGCTTCACTACAAAGATAAACATTTATAATGTCAACAAAGAAACCTTAATGTCAATAATAATCCAAATGACATGTAGGTTGGGCTCTTATCTAGAGTAAGTGATGGGGGACTTACATGTGGCCAAATCAATATACTTACACTTTCATGTCCATCCTAAAGTAATCTAACAAACTAATCAACACGAAATCAAATTGTAAATAGAAATGTTTATATTAAAAAAATCAAATTCTACTCCTTGTAAACAAATAGTTCATCACATGGATCAAGTTGTTGGCATGCAAATTGAAAAACAATCTTGTACAAAGATCCTATAAGACCATGTGAAGTCCATGCAATCATATAGAGAGGTTCTCCATAATAATAAAATTTCTTGTCTATTCTCATATGTTTTTGATAGAAAGCAATAGCAAGAGGGTGTTGGCCTGTGGCACAGTTATTGGGAAGAAAAAGAAAAGAACAACCAAAACAAGGGGGCTGACCCAATACAACAATAAGGCCCGCCAACAGGTTAGCATGCCAACAACAACACATTGTCAACACCAAAGGTGCTGACAAGAAAAGAACTAAACAAAACAAAACACAAAGCACAAAGCACAAAAACTCTTGCCCAAAAGGATTGGGCCAAACTCACACCGCAAGAGAGGTGGTGTGAGAGTTCAATCTACGACATCGGACAATGGTCCAAGCAATACTATCTTTGGGATCCCCCACGAAAGAAGCTCCACCTAGGTTGCAAAGAGAACTACAGTCAGATAGAAGTGGGGACCGAGCACAGTCAGCAGAAATAAGATGCAGAGCAGAGGGAGAGGAAGAGGGAGCAGATATGTCCCCAAGGCCTGAGGACAAAGCATAAATAGGAGGAACAACAACAAGAGTTGCATCAGGGGCAAGATGTGGAGCCACCTCCGAAGTCTGGATTCTAGTTTGGTAAAGAATAGTCATCAAGCAAGATAAAGTGATGTTTAATCCCCTTAGCAATGCATTATTGTTGAGTGATTGGCTTTAAGAATGCCTAGAGGGTTGAATCTCATGGTTAAGTTCCTAATAGAAAATTGACGACTATAAGCCATGAGCGATTGGGAAGACTTGCCAAGGTTTGAGCCTTTGATAATAAGAATGGGGTGGTACTTTCAGACATATGTTAGTTTTTTCTATCATAGGAGGTAGTTCATTGATTTTGACTAGCTTGGAGACAGTCACATCTTTACCATCCAAAATACTCTAACCAACATATTAATTTGTGTAAGTCAAAATGTTAACAATGGGATTAGGGGTCACACAAGGCATGAGAAAACAATCCTTGATCTTGTTATTACAAAATTTACACTAAAAATAGGTGTTTGAGAGATTCATGTAGGTAACTACCTAAGTAAATCAACTTCCTAAATCTATGGGGCTTTAAGATCAAAGGCGAGGTCCACATCAACAAAACCTCATCTATTGAGATAGGTTGAAACAAACATTTTAGGCTCAATGACAAATAAAGTACTTTAACAATTAAGTAATCTACTATATAAAGCCTAGAAAGAAACTATGAGACATGGAAGCTCAACCCAAATAGGAACTTTGAGTGAAGATTGCTTTGAAACTTTAAACAACCTAGTTTAGTGAGACAACACCAACAAAGTGTTCATTGTATACTAGCAGTTAGATTGACTGAGAAGCATGAGGACCTATTATGGGTTCTTAAACAAAAACAAAATAAAGTCCTTGGTGAGGTTAAACACAATTAGTAAGGGACTACTCTTATAAGATAGAACCAACAAAGTACACAACAAGGTTGCAATTTACATATCAAATATCTATGATCAAAGTAACATCAATTGTGGTTTTAAAAACATTACCTTCTCATCAAATTTTGGAACAAAATTCTTGGCTCCTTTTGGTTTTGTGTGTGTTGTCATTTGCAACAATCATCATGGTAGGCACAACTTGGGCCATTTAAAGAAGTGCTAATTTTCCCTAAGGGCAAGATCTAGGGTGAAATTAATGCAAGAAGCCTTAAGATAATCCTATATAAGCAATAAGGGTGAAAGATATGCAAGGAGACTCAAGATAATTCCACGTGAGTGATTTGAGAAAGTGCATATGTCTAAATATGAAACAATAGGGCATATGCACAATAAACCATAAGTTCATTCATGCAAGATTAGAGCTCTCAATCCTCCAGTTTTTTATTAATTGAGTCAAATTGAGAGTTTAGCCTAGTGACCCAGGGCATTACTCTTTATAGGGCGACCCCCCCTGACCTCTTGAGCATTGCATAATGGGCCTTTATCCACATTGTAGACAAATTAGGAACTGAATCCATGACTTAGAACGCCTAAAGTTGTAGCCAAGACTGACTAAGTGACCCTAGGGGTCCAATTCTCAAGTTTTTATCATATAAAATATTTGGTTTGCTATTAAGTGTAATGCATTCTAAAATATTTTTTATCAATTTTGAAAAGTTGTAACATAAATGCTCAGCCCAAACATTTATTTATTGATCTTATAAGTTTAATTTAATAAGTGCAAAAGTCTAAAACCTTTGAGCAATTGTGTCAATATCAAAATGTTATTGATTAACAAACTTAAAAAACATTTCATCTCCACAACATTAGAAATTAATTCATAATACAAAGATATTTTGAGTAGCTAGAAAAGAAATGTCAATGAACTCTAAGAAGCATCAAGCCCTTAATACAACATACAACACTTTTGATTTTGTTATAAAATATATTAGTTGGATAGTAATAATGCACATTGTACATGGAAGCGTATCTATCGACTCTATAAACTGTATAACTTTGAGTATCTTACATCCATGCATTATAATGAAGTTTAGTTGGTGATTTTTAATTTCTAGTTGTCATATAAATTTCTATTTTTTTAGATTAGGGCCAACCCACCTACACCTAGAGTGAAATGCAGATATGTCAATATTTGATAGTTAGAGCTTTTTGAAAAACTGCAAAGGGCAATCCAAAACAGAGATGTAAGCAAAGCTTACACTACACAGTTTTCCATAAGCTCTTACTATCATTCTTATGAATTGTAAAAATCTAGTGTATACTATGATAATATTTGTGAAATTACAGTTAAAGAATTTAAATTGTGCACCATTCTTGACCACTTTGCTTAGTCTATGGGCACCATAAGATTTCATGAAGCAGCATAATTCATCATGCTCAATACAGTATAGTGTAGAATCCTTATTTTAAGTACTATACTGTGATATCCCCAAAGTGTCATGACCTCTTGTCATGGCCATTCTCAGTAAAGATATCACACTAGTATATTACAAAGTACTTTGACTCTTTGTCATCACTATTTGTGCTGCATTTAAAATTTTTGCAAGATGACAAATTTTGGATAACCTTACTTGGTCATGATTTTCTACTAGACCTTTGCATAAATGAACATTAACATTGCTTTTATGATTAGTGATGCCTTTTCATGAAGGCAGAAAGGTGAGTGACTCTAAATTCTTAAGAACTTGAAATATTTTACCTCAAGTTTCATTGGGAAGAGACTGTTCTTACAGAGTGAGCAACCTTCGATTTGATGTCATTGAGATATCTTTCGGCTATAGCAACATGCATTGCAGCACCAAGTGGGAGAACATTTTCATCAACTGTAAAGAATGGAGAGTGCCCTGGATAAGTAGATCCAGATGTCTCATTTTTCATTCCAATGAAAAAGAAAGCTCCAGGTATAGTCTCTGAATAGAAAGCAAAGTCTTCTGAGCCCATGCGAGGGGGCATGACTTTCAGATTATCTGCACCTACTACATCAGCTGCAACTTTATGCCAATGTTCATACATATCTTTGTCATTGATAGTTGGTGGATAAAATGGATAGTCTTTTTCTAAGAAATCCACACTTGAGGTGCACCTGTGGACAAGGGATTGACCTACAATTATCTGTCATAACAAAATATGTCAGGTCACACTTAGACAATGGGGGAATACCAAACAAACAATTGATTGACATCTAATTTGTCGATTTATTTTTGAGATCTAAGCTGTTACACATACTTCATGTATTCTCTGCTTGAGTCCGTAAAAACTCTCATTTGAAAAGGCACGGAACGTGCCACCAATTGTAACCGAGTCCGGAATTACATTAAAGGCATCACCTCCATTGAATGTGGCTACTGTTACCACCTGTAAAAATGAAATGCCAACAATAACAAAAACAAAAACAAATCTCCCAAAACACTTTGAAAAGTACATTAACCTCGACTTTCCAAAGATGTTAAAGCTTTTTAGTGTGAGGATTGTTACATAGTCATGCCCCAAAACCCCTCAGAAAAAATCAAATTTCAATCATCACATAATATATAAAACGTATGAAAACATTGCATTGTACTATTGCTGAAAGACGGATGCATTATTTCATGAATATACAAGTTTAAATATAGAAAAAAAATTATACGTGCCTTTCTTCGATGTGTTGAAAACTTGAATGCAATGTCCCAATTCAACCCACCACAGATTAATATTATACACCCAGCCAGCACACCAATTCCCTTGAAACCTTCTTTCTAACTCTTAAGCTTTGTGAAATTATGTGCACATTCCCATCAGCGGCACATGCTTTATCTCATGATATATGTTCCTAGCTTTCAGTACAGACCTTAGAGATCTGACTAATTTCCATAGTTTATAATGAACTGAAATAATAGTAATCTGGTCAAACCCATAAGCTTGAAATAAAAAACGAAGAATGTGTTCCCAAGGAAGGGTTTTGGGCTCTTATTTTACCGTGAGGACAGTCTGACGGAATTGAAAAAATGCAGCTACAAGATTAAAAAGATTCTCTCTAAAATAGGAGCTCCGCATATGTATCTATAAGCTTATGAGGAAGTGAAATGAACAACTGAACATCTTATTTTTAGCTAATAAACAGTGTTTGTTCACCTACTAATCTGATTTTCACTAAAATAACAACAGTAATTACTAACTTTCAGATGTAACTAGATAAATGAAATGTTAAGTTGATTTTGAACAAGAAACAAGCGAAGAAGAGCACAAGGATATAGAATCTGTGTCTAAAATGGCTGCAAGGACCGGATAAAGCTGACAAATTTGCTAGAAAAGTTCACTGGCAGGACCATTTGTGCCTAGAGCATGTGAAGATGTTGCCTCAGTCAAACCCCTATTCTGCATGTAAGTGCAAAATTTTTGGATGTGCAGGTGTTGTACCAATGGTGATGGTGCCATAGTAGATATAACAGGGGAAAACCAGCAGTTAATGTCAGTACCCAATGCAGTCTTTCCAAGCAGGGTTTGACAGGCATAAATTGTCTATCCAGCAACCAGAATACACATTTTTAAAAAAAATGAAAAAAACCGTATATGAAAGAAATAACTGCAGTTTAAACATGGGTAATTGAAAAAACTGTATTTTTTCCCAGGTTTTTCATTTTGACACAAAAATGACAATTGCAGTTTTTTTGCTGTGTTTTAATTGGAAAAACTGTGATTTTTCCCAGATTTTTTATTTTCACGCAAAATAACAATTGCAGGGTTTTTGGGTGTGTTTTAATGAGATTTTAACTAATTTTAAACCATTGTAATTCAATTCCATTTATACAGTTAGTATGCCAGGCTATTGTCGTGTAAATACAATGCTAATATAATGTGTGGAGCAGAAATGTGGCTTTTCCAAAATACTGGGTTAAGGTAAAAGATAATTGAGTGAGGAGTGGATGGATGGAAAAGATCTCTATCCAAAAATGAATAGTTTCCATAAGTCTAGCACAATATGACAGTTGAAAGCATGTAAGAAGGTTGGAATAAAATGCTAACAGCAGAAGAAGTCAGGTTTTGGTGAAATGTTGTGCTTTTGGATGTTTCAGGCTTGAGAAAGGTCAAAATGGACTTGAACTCAAGTTATGTTTATTGGTTATGAACGCTTAAATGGGAAAAGTGCAAAGTGTGCACTCCAACTCTACACCTTACAGCCTAGAAGTTTGTACCTGATAAACAGTTCTTTTAAAATTCAATTTCCTCATGCTGCACAACTCACCCCTAACTTAACTCACAACTTTTCATCTTCCCAAATCCTAAGTACATTTAGGACTGCATTAAGTGCAAACTAAGATTATATGGTATATATCTGTGATTAATAACCCACGACACAAAATACATTGCTAAATGGATTTCAATGCACATACTTATAGCGCCCTATGATGCTCTGCTTGGATGATACTCTAGATAGTATGTGGATTGTCAAGGTTTAATTTACTTCCTAGTTCACTCATAAGGTAGAAACTGGGCGACATATAATTGAACTAAGTGGAAAAGAACCTTTATGATATACAGAATAACTGTTATATCAGGCAAACTTAGACAAGGAAGCAGAAGATAACAGGATTTCCGATTTTGGTCATGCATATCCCATTGAAACTTGAAGCTAAACCCAGCTACTTTGAATACTAAGGGAATATATATTCAGTGCCTGGCAATATGCTTCATAAGCAATATGCATTCAATAAGTATGCCAACTACTAACTGCTAGAAATGAACTAAAGATATTTGACTTGGGATTTGCTTCATTACAATTTAATATGGACTCACTTCATCTCCATTGGTCTCATACTTAACTAGGTGCATATCTCATGTAAAAGCTATGTAAAATACCTGTGAGTCCAAGGGGTTAGCTTCCCGGGAAATAAGTTGCTGAAGGCTAACAATAGAAGCAGAAGCTGCCAGAATAGGATCAATTGTATGTTGAGGAATTCCAGAATGTCCTCCCTTTCCAGTTATGACTGCCTTGAAGAAACCAGACGCTGCCAATAAAGGCCCAGGCTTGGAAGCAATAACACCAGTTGGATAATGGCTGGAGACATGCATCCCGAATATAGCTTCTACATTCTCTAATGCCCCATCTTCTATCATTCTTTTTGCACCACCACCTCCCTCCTCTGCTGGTTGAAAGATTAGGACAACAGTTCCCTGAAACATCCAGAAAAATAGTTACAGACAAAGAAGCTCATGAACAATGTTCAACAAGAAATATTACAACTAATTTTTGGGTTAAACTAAGCGTAGGTTTCATTAGGAGGTTTCAAGTTCACTAATGAACTCAGTGTCAGGACAGAAGAAGCCTATCCCGCTTATGTAAATAACAATTGGATCTAGAAAATCTGAATATTTGGCCAAAGAAACGATCCATTTTAAGAACCAAGCATATTTAAGTTAGAGAGAAAAAGTGAGAATGTCAGACTAGATGACTGGTCAGAGGTATAGAGCACTGTAGAAACCTGTAACATCTGCCGTCGCTCCTGTAATATCTTTGCAGCACCCAGAAGCATGGTCACATGCGCATCGTGCCCACAGGCATGCATTTTCCCCAGAATTTTACTTTTGTGCTCCCACTCAACTGCCTCCTGCATGCACCCCAACTAGTTGTAAACCATAAATTGTAGCTTATCATAGAAAGAACAACTTTCAGTGATGGAAAATACAGTGTAATTGTGTTATGCAAATCCTGGAAGTTCGTTGACTATAAAGAAATGGTGTACAGTGGTTTTTTACTTTTTGGTTTTATTGTTTGTTGATGTCACAGGTGCAAGCTTTCCAATCTTCAAGGGAAGCACGGTGACCATGCTCTTTCACTCCACTGGTATGGTAGAACTTCAGGTGACTATGGATGTAGGAAGAGATATGAATTTAGCTTCTATGACATACAGATGTTCTGACAGTACTAATAAGACCGTTCAGGACATCAAGTGATGCATATCCTTATGGTTCAGTGATAACTGCAGAATATTTTAGTCAACAAATGATATGGCAGTACTGCTATTATGGACTAGGATGTGTGGAGGGGATATTTTCAAGCCTATCTGATTATTTACCAATAAGAAAACTTTAAATTATGAGACTTTTTGAGGAGGCCTGTAATTGATTTCAAAATCATTGATATTACCCTTACCTCATTAAGTAAATTAAGTTAAAAATATTTGGTAACATGGCTGAGAAATCTTATTAATCTCTCATGACTCATTTTATTTGTACATTGTGTCTCAAATTTTACATGCTAGTATTGCAATGCTTGTTCAGAAAAATTCGCTTGCTGGAATTTTCTGATTGTTGAATTTATGGAAAAATAATGAATTGGAAAACATAGTCAACAAAACTTCACCTGGTCCCAATGGCACAAAATGTTTAACAAACATTCATTGATAACCAAAAGTACGACAAATAAATGGCCCATATCAGGATCCTCAAATTTAAAGGAATTTGGAAAATGATATGGCAATCAATGTACCAGCTGGACACCTATGTTCCAACTGAAGTGCTATTACAATACTCTTGAATGAAGCTTTATATACAAACTTTAAAACAGTTACAATGGTCTTGAAATAGTTCTCATTTATATCTGTGTAATCAAGAGAGTAAAGGCTGTGGTTGCAGTCACCTAGGAATCAAGACATTAAAGGAGATGGATCAATAGGCCATTTATGTTAAAAACAATCACGTCCGAGATCAACAAGAGGTGATAGAGTGACCCAAGTGATTATCATAGGTCCTAAATTGAGTCCTAGCTAATATGGTATTAGGGTCTTAGGAGTGAATCTCAGAAATGTGGCTTGTGAGAATTGAGAAGATGTTGGAAACAATCTACATTTTGTACCAAAGGGGATTAGCAACTCAGTGATAGAGCAAGTCAGCAGTTCAGCTGGTCCATGGAAAAAGATAACATGGAAGTCAGGGTACGAACTCCAAGTACCAAATGTGGCTTGTGGGGAGGTGTTGAAAGTGATCCACGTTTTAGACTAAAAAGGGACTAACAGTTGAGTAATAGAGCAACCCAGCAGCTTATGAGAAAGTCTCCGGTTTTAGCTTCTAGCTGGGCCATTAAACAGTCTAATAACTTATGGGCTAAAATTAATCAATTAGTGAGGGATCAGATAATAGTTCACAAATTGTCAACAATTTTGATAGCTCCAAACATCAATAAAAAAATTCTAAAGTTTCCTATTTCTGTTCTTCATGGAGCCACTCGGTGAAAATAGGAATGCCATTCAATTGCAGGGAACCCCTCTACAACTGAGATAACACCATGGCCCCTTTCAAAAGGACTTCTAAGTTAATTTTCCATTACCTACTAGTCCCATGGAAGGTGTAACCTAAAATCTAATCATAGTGTCACAGATTAAAATAAGAAAGAGTAGTAATAGCCAGCTGAGATAATTCCAAGACCCCCTTAATGGGCCTGCTTATGATGCAGGAGCATCTTGGGTTTTGAGTTATCTTGCATTCTGTTTTGTTTCAGTAGCAATTTCCTTTTCCAGTTGGCAGAGTTTAGTTGTGGTCACAATCCCATTCGAGCCATTCGAGTTAGTGGTTGCGCTCACAGTTTCCTATTTTGGAACGTTCATGGATGATTCTCCTATGATCGCATCTCCTGATGTTGAACGAGCTTCGAGATTCATTTCTCTTTCTGGTCATGGGTAACGTGTTCATAATTAGCGAGGACCTATCTAGAGATTTGTGTTGTGCTCGCGATTCTTGGATTATTAGCCGCTGTGATCTTAGCACGTGGTTCTTAATTCCTTGGAGGATGTTTCCTTATGATTGCCCTTGTTTATTTTGTTGTTTGTGGATCGTTGATATGTTTTGGTCAGGACATATATTTGTAATATGTTTCCTTCTTGGGGAAGGTAACTTTTGGCCGACCTGTTGTGTAATTCTCTATATATTGAGTCAGTAGATCGTTTAGAAATTATTTTTTTAGCTAGGAGTGATCTATTAGAAGCTTAGCACAGGGTTTAGAACATATTTTCTGATTGTAACTAGCCGTAATCGGGAAGGCCTTACAGCCCGACATGTACTTGGTTATTTGAGGAATATATCTCTGAATTTTGCACTCTATGGATATTTTGTTGTTTATTATTAGCTGCGAGGTTGGGCATCTCCATTGGGGATTCTCCCACCTTGGCACTGCGTCAGGTGGTATCAGAGCGAGAATTTCTTGTTGCAGACCCTAGTTTATTTGGTTGTAGGGTGGCAAATTTGTGGATCTGACCTACAATTGCACAGGTGCGAAGATGGTTCGTGGAAGGAGAGATGCAGATCCTGCAGTAATGGATATGCTAAGGCAGAATGTTGCTAGGTTAGAAGTTGTTGAGACAACCCAAAGAAGAGGAAGACCTATTGAAGATGTTAGCGAAGATGAAATAGAGGTAGAAGAAGGAGTAGAACAAGCACCTGTCCTGGATTAAGGTGAAGAAAGATTTCTAAGAGCTTTGACTAGTGTGAACGCTAAGCCACACTTTAGTCACCCTGAATATGAAGGGGAGTTGGATTCAGATACATTGATGGATTGGATCTTTGAGATGGAAAAGTATTGTGAATATGAAGACACTCCTGCAAATAGGAAAGTGAAGATTGTTGGTACAAAATTGAAAGGTCATGCTTCCTTGTGGTGAGAACATGTGCAACTTGATAGACAAAGAAGAGGTAAAGATAAGGATAAAGCATGGGATAAGATGATTAACAAGTTGAAAGGCAAATTCTTACCAGGAGATTAACAAATCAGTTTGATAAGGAGAATTTAAAATTTGAAGCAAAGGGATACTACTGTGAAAGAATATACAGAGGAATTCTACAAATTGGATATCAGATCTGGACATATGGATGATGAGGTTGAAAGAATTGCTAGATATCTGAATGGATTAAGGACTTCTATACAAGATGAGATAAGTTTGGTAAAGATGAATAGCATTGAAGAAGCCTATTAGTTTACCCTAAAGGCTGACGAAAAGCTTAACAAAAGACATGAGCAAAGACAGAGAGGTAGAGGTGGTAGATTCCCTAAAGGCACAAGCAGATCTTATGGAGAAAGTTGCTAATCCGAGCAAAACAAAGTAGATCAAGGCAAAGCGAAGATAGAATGGAAAGGAGAGGTTTCCTACAGAGGTAGAGGAAGTTATTCAAGAGGAAATTACCCTAGGAATGACGATTGCGAGAGAGAAGACAGGAATTAGTTCAAAGGCACTTGTTTTAAATGTGGCGAGGAAGGACATAGAGCATTTGAATGTAAGAAGACTGGTAGTAGTAGCAGAAATGCCCTGGTGCAGGAAGATTCAATGAACAAACTAGAAGATGGAGAGAACTTGATGATCAGAAGAACTTTGTGAAGTGAAGAAGCTAAAGAGGATCCTTTGAGAAAGGGTTTATTCAAGACTAGATGTAAGATTGATGGGAAATGTTGCAAGATAATCATTGGCAATGGGAGTTCAAATAATTTAGCATCAGAGGAGTTGGTCACTAAGCTGAATTTACCGAGGAAGAAACACCCTAAACCCTATCAAATTGCTTGGATTAGATATGATCATAAGTTACTGGTAAGTGAACAATGTCTTGTAAAATTTAAGATTGGAGATTATCATGATGAAGTTCTCTGTGATATTATGCCTATGGATTGTTGTCATATATTGTTGGGTAGACCATGGTAGTATGATAGGAAAGCTATACATGATGGAAGATTGAATAGGTATACTATTGTTGCTAATGGAAAGAAACAAGGATTGCTACCCTTGATAGAAGAACCTAAGAGTGAAAGTTGTACTTCTGTAAGGGTGATGGAAGGAAAGAAATTTGTCAAGGATCTAAAGAGAGATGATGTATGTTATGCTTTGATTCTTATCTCACTAATTATGGAGACTGAGACACCTATGGAAGTTGAAGGGTTGCTGATAGAGTTTAAATACATCATATCAGATAATGTACCTGATGGGTTACCTCCTGTTAGAAGGATCAGTCATTGCATGGATTTGATACCAAGAGCTAGTTTGCCTAATAAAGCACCACATAGATTGACACCTGCAAAGAATGAAGAGTTGAATAGACAAGTTCATGAATTGTTCCAGAAGGGTTTGATCAGAGAAAGCTTGAGTCCTTGTGCAGTACCTACAGTGCTCGCACCTAAGAAGAGTGGAGAATGGAGAATGTGTACTGATTCAAGAGTTATAAATAAGATCACAGTGAAATACCGATTTTCATTGCCTAGGATGGATGATATCATGGATTGTTTGAGTGGAGCAAAATACTTTACCAAGATTGATTTGAAGAGTGATTATCATTAGATCAGAATCAGAGAAGGCGATGAATGGAAGATTGTTTTCAAGACAAAAGAAGATTTGTATGAATGGTTGGTTATGCCCTTTGGTTTGACTAATGCACCTAGTACTTTTATGAGGTTGATGAATGAAGTTATGAAGAAATTCATGAGTAAGTTTGTGATTGTTTATCTTGATGATATTCTGATATTTAGTAAGAGTAAAGAAGATGATTTCATACTGTTGGCTAAATATTTTGCAAGTCACTAAGACTACAACTTGCAAAACGTGTGTTTTAGGCAGCAGTATGTGAGATTTCTCTCTCCTCTCAGTAATAGGGGAGGCTCCCTTCTTACCGCAGGTGGCT